>VZRJ01005000.1:18647-77607 GCA_013397565.1 Ptilonorhynchus violaceus | reverse complement strand
AAAAAAAAAAAAAAAACAACCCCACCCAACAACAATAAAACAATCAATCAAACAACCCCAAAACCAACCCCCCTGCCCCCCTCCCGGAAAAAAATAAATAAAAAGAAACCTAAAAAACTCCACCTCCTCAAACCCAACAAAAGAGAAAAGAACAAGCAAAACCCTCAAACAACAAACAAATAAACCCCAACCGAAAAAATATGAAAAGAAAAAAGTAACGAAACAACAACCACCGAAGGGAAGCAGGAGGCAAGGAGAAGGAGGGTGGAGGAGGAAGGATGCCGTGAGGTCTCTGACTCGTTTTCCTACGGCATGCCAGAAATTCAAGAAGATCCTTCCCTGCCGGGACGGGACGGGAAGGGTCCGGTCGGGTCGGGTCGGCCGTGTCGGTATCGACCTGACAGAGAAGTCACAGAAATGTTGTTATTATTATTTATTTTAAAGCAGACGTTGTCACTCACGTCCCCCTTCAATTCATTTGAAGCTGAAGGAGCTGCAAACTAAAATTATTTTAATGTGAGGCATCACATTAATGGTTGCAAATACGATAATAGCAATTTCTAATTTGCTCTACAGAAAGATTTTTACTCAAGGAGATGAAAATAGTTCGGAGAATAAAAGGCCACACTGTGGTGCCTGAATAATTTCGTATGAAGAACTATCACCTCCACCCAGCTCTACTTAGTTGCTTGTATTGCGTATCCATACTGAATCATGTTTGAGTTACTCATTTGTTTTTCATCATTCTGTTTAGAAAGCCAGGGTGGTTTATAGATCACAATTATTCCAGTATTTGCACTGTTGTTGTTAAAAGGGAGCCTGCTATGCAATGGATGCCTTTTAAAAATAAGTTACTTCAATGAGAAAAATTGTGACATAAATCCCTGTATTTTTCTCCCACAAAGGTGATTTATTAAAATCAATATGAAATACAGATGTAAAAGACATTTTGTATTTATTCTTTGTTTTTCATTCTGTTTTTCCCTTAAATAATTATAAGCACATAAACTGTCATGTTCCTTTCTTTCCATAATCCACTTCAATTATGGGAGACTAATATAATTAAATCATAATTTTTACATATATTTCCAATTTGCGTTCACTTTATATCTAATTACAATATTTTGCAGCATTTTGGAACTGAGAACTCCATACAGCACTTTTGCAAAGATGCCAGGAAAATGCTACATTTTTTTTAAAGCAAAATAAACACTTTTTTTGAATATACACATTTTGTTAGGATGAGAAATACATGTTTAGATTCATAACAGAAGTATAGAAATTTTTAATCAATCTCCTAATAATAAATAGCACAGGCTATAAGATTCCAAAAGCAAGTGCAAAAATTAGAATGATTTTTTAAAAAATCACCAACTTTATTGTGATTTAGTCAAAAGTAACAGCAACCTTTCAGAAAACTGTGAACTGTTTTTGTATCAGAAAACTATGGTTACTGATTAAATTAATAAGGGGAGAGTGGGTGTGCATAATTTTTTTTCTGTTTGGGTTTTTTTTTGGTGTTTTTTTTTTCTTTGTGGTTTCATTTTGGTGGTTTGTTGTTTTTTTTTTTTTTTGCCACCAAGAGATGTGTTTGCAAACTGACACAGACATCTGGCTTATTATAACCCAGAGTACTGGGTCATTTGATTTTATGGAAGCCTTAATTGTTAATCCAAACCACCCTGAATTTAAATCAATACATTTCTGCAGGGATTTTTCAACTGTTACTTTATTTTTGTGCATCAGTCGGAGCACCTGGGGCTTCCCAGTCGGCCCTTTTCCGCTGTGTTTGTCAGGACAGATACAATGAGCGCGCCTGGGAAAAAGCCTGAGCTTTTTGCAGGTATAGCAACTCCTTTCCACAGAGAGGAGAGGGCTCATGGAGAGCTGCCTGGCAGAGCACCAAGCGCTGTGTGAACTGAAGGGAGCTGTGCTGGCATCTCCAGGCCATAGGAGAGTTTTTGTTTTGGTAGAAGTGCAGCTTGGGGAAGTTCATGGGAAAGGTCTGTCATGTCAGAATCGCCTGCTCCTGGCAATGGCTTGGAAGTATTCAGTCAGGGGACACGTGGCTGCTGGAGCTGAGTGCATTAATACTTTTCATTATTTTGCAATTTTCCCTTGAGAACGGAGGCTTCGTTTTATCAATGAGGCAATCCAGGGCTGTGTGAGATGTGTCCCTTGTGGGTGTCAGCGGACTGCACAACTGCTAGAAACTTTTCCTTCCTTCAGCCAGAGCAACACTGTTATGAAGCATTAAAAAAAAATAAAGTTTAATTGCAGTCCCACTGTGCCAAAACACACAGTAGTTTCTGTTAGTGGTTGCAGATATAATCCTTTAAGGTTTGAGAGGAAAAGTTTGTAGTGGTAGAGCTTTCCCACCCCCACAAGAAAAAAAGTGAAAATAAAGCCAGACAAGATTTTAACCTGCCTTTTATTCTAAACAAATCACACATATTCTTACAATGTATACAATATGTATTCGCAACAATTTAATTGTAAAGAAAAGATCCAAGAATATCAATACAATGAAGAATTTCTTCTTCAGCAATATTCTGAAAGTCTGCTGTGGGTCAGTAGGGTCCAGTTCAACATGAAATAGCATGAGCAGCAAGGAGAGACATCACACAGATGAAACACAAAATTATTACTGAAACTCCTATAGCACTTTTATATGATTTCAGTAAAACTCTCCAGCAAGAGTTGTTTCATTCAACACATGACCTGCCTTCCACATCAGCCAGTGGAGCCTGGGGTACCACATTTGGCATGATGCCCTGGCAGCCCTCGGAATGGGGTTGGTGACAGGGAAGTGGTGACAAAGAGCTTTATAAAAGTATTGAAGATCAGATTCTTCTATTTTTTTTTTTAACTTTATAAAGCATTTGCTTTGTTCTGCTTGTAAATAACCTGAAAGCTGGAAAATCTGCCTGCAGAAATCTCTCTAAGCTTTGAAAATTTCTGTGACGTGATGGTCTAGAGAGGCTGCTCTTCCTCTAGCAACAAAACAACTTCACATCCATCTCTGGGAAACAGGAAAAGGGTCGGTGTCCCAAAATGAGTAAAACCTGGCAGGGTTTGAGTTGAGGGGCCTTGCCACAGAGCTGTGCACACAAATCCTACCTTCTCACAACTCTTACATTTTCCTTCCGATGTTTTTCCATGGGAAGGAATGCAAACTAGTCACCTCCCTGAGACAGATGGTACAAATTTGTTTGGGCAAGTTTGTTTGTAGAGCAAGTTTTTGTATAGAGCAATGCTTGTAGAACGGCAGAAATGAGAGGAAAAACACCAGGTTAATTAAATACAGTCAAATGCCACACAAAGTGTCGTTGTTTTGCTGAAAAAATATCTGCAAAAAGAGGCAAAACACTGTTAAAACCCCATCATTTTGCTGGGTGAGCACGTCTCCATTTTTCTAGTCTTGCTTGCCTACAAGCAAAGAAAACTATTATTTCACTTGATGATCTGGATGCTGGAGCATGTTGGGTCCTTTGCAGCATGTGCTGGTGGAGCAACACCATTCCTGAAGGACCAGCACCCGGCAGCACCCTGTCACCCTGCATGGGCTGGAGGTGGGGTGCCAGGGCAGGAGACTCCAGCACAAGTGACCCAAGGCTCACCCTGCAGTCCACCTCCACGGGTCACCCCCTCACCCCCTCCAGCAAGTGATGCACAAGCACCAGATGACAGAAAGACTCCAAAGGATGTGTTTTACTTCTGCAGTAACAGCTGACACCTTACCTCCACTCCTGATTTTGTCACTGGGCTTAGAGATTTTTGTTCTGGAAACTATGGGAACTTTTGCAGCAAGTGTACTTCGTTCAGATGGGCATGTTACTTTTCACACATGAGCTGCTATTATTTATTATTATCATCATCAACAACAACAACAATGTAAAACAAACCTCTAAGTTTTGCAAATCCTTCCTTAAAAGCTAATAGGTTTTGCCCTCTCACAGATCAAATGGGATTAAAAAAAATATTGTAGTGTTAAAATATGAGGTGTTTATTATTCTTTTTCCCAAAGGGCTCTTCTTACATATGCAGAACCATTTATTACAGGTAAACTGTCAGTTGGAAAATGCAGAAAAAAAATCCCAAAAAATGTACAGGACTGACAATATGCGGCACTGAAATCCTTTATCCACAGACCAGAGGTGATGGAAGTTCTCAGCCACTTCCACATGCCACAGCATCCCCAAAAGCCTCAGGCCAGTGGCTGCAGCCCCTTGGTAGCCCCATGTGATTTGCCATGAATATGACACAGCCTAAAAAATTATAACCAAAGCCACTTATTAACAATATCAAACCTTCAGGTCAGCTAAATAATATCACATCCTGTTGCTGGCCAACCCTACAGCCAGCAACAAAGTGTACCTACTGCCACAGGAAATGGAAGGCTCAATTCCTCCTCTTCTTTTTTTAAATATATTTTTCTAATGGTTCTTATTTAGATCGTGCTTTGCAGACCTGATGTAGAGTCTATAGGAATTGTTTCTTCATTTTATAAACCTGTAAGTGTGCAGAGTACTGAAATGATGCAATTCAAAATATGAAAAAAACCTTTTTGTTTTGATAAGTTGGACTTTGTTTGAAATTATTTGGTTAAACAGCTGATTAAACAGCTGATTAAAGGTACAGAAGTATAAGGCTCTTAATTTTTGGACTCTCAAAATAACTTTGATTAGTCAGATGCAAAAGCATTTTCATTTTAATAATTAGGCTTAATTATGCTTAATTAAACACATTTCAATTAAGCATACTTAATCATGCTTAACATAAAACATGAGTAATTCTGCTGCCTTCATCAATGCATATATTTAAGTAACTTGTGGGGAAACGGAGATGTTGCCTCTACATTTCCCAGCCAAATCCAAGAGAAACTGGCAGCACAAATGGACTGCCTTCAGCTGGAGGCCTCTTGGTATATACTTACTCTTGTGGCCAAAGGGTCTTATTTTTCTCAAAATATGAACTTGTTAAGTGTGGAGCATTTAGTAGTGTAAAGTATATATAACGTAGTGGCTAAAAAGGGTCTCAGCAACTTTAACCAACCGAAAATTTGATTTCAGGCACTGGTATTTTTGGTTCCTTCTTGGTGTGACACAGCAATAATTAAAAAGAAACAAAAATTCTTTCAGCCAATTATTTTACATTTCAGTGATCAACAAAAGCCCCCTGTTCTGGACCACTGAAGCTGGCCATGTAGATCTACTTCCTCACCCAGAGTTCTCATGGTTAATTCACACACCATTGAAAATGAAAATGAATTTGTGTGAAATATGAAAAGTGTAAAAATATTCAAAAACTATTACAAAATTGATTTTTTCAAAATTGGGCTATGGGTAGGCTACTCGTGCTTACACTGCTGAGACTCTTTGTCCTGAAAGGACACTTGTCTGTGCTGAAAGTATCTTATCAAAGGCTTTCCCTGGCTGTAAATCTCAAAGCAATGTACAAGAAGCTGGCTGTGAACATCAATGCAATGTCATGTTCTAGGTGCACACAGGGTTGCTAGAAGACTTTTGTTAGCACTGTTACAAAACAGCTTAGTTTTTGTAGAGAGTGGTGAGGCATTGACACAGTGCCAGAGAAGCTGCAGCTGCCACATCCCGGTAAGTGTTCAAGGTCAGGTTGGATGCGACTCTGAGCAACCTGGTCTAGTGGAAGATGTCCCTGCCCATCACAGGGGTGTGGAATGAGATAACCTTTAAGGTCCTTTCCAAACCAGATCATTCTATGATAGCAACAAAGATCCCAAACCCCCACTTCTCATTTGATTTCCCTCTTCCTGCATCTATTTTTGCCATTCTTTATTAACAGAACAACTTAGAGCACCAGGGCAAATCAGCCAGGACAGAGCTTAAGCTGCAAAGACAACTTAAAACAAGGAGCAAGGAGGCTGTCTGCTACACCCACAACCCCAGCTGTGCACTCAGGATCTCTCAAAACTAGATGCAAGAAGTTAAATTATCTCATCTCAGAAGTTGATGGCTTGATCCTCATGCAGGGAGACATCACCTGGGCATCACCACCATGAGGTGCATAAGCTTTGATGAATAACTCAGTGGGAGAACAAACCATCTATCAATCAAATCCTGCTGCTGAGGCCAGAGCTCAGCAGCTTTCAGAAGGGACTTCTTTTGTGGAAAGAGAAATCTGGAAACAAACTTGCTTGGACCAAGTTGCAGGGAGAAATATGAGGTGGCAGCAGCTCTCTGCATTCAGAGGGGGGGAGGAGGAGGTGGGTGATAGTTGGGACAGGAGAGCACTACATCAAGAGATGAGTAATTTTTCTGATTTTCTTTGTTATATACATGACCCTCCACATACACACATGTATATAGGAAGTGATCAAGGTTCAAGAGCAGGTGGAATTAACAAGTAATCACCTGCAGAGGAGTGAGCTCCTGTAGTGCCCAAAGATGCTATCAACTGCAGCAAACGGAGGAACAAGGTTTGGGGGAAACATCCCTGGAGCAGGCAGATGTATCCCAAATGTTAATGATGCTGCTAATTCTCAAAAAGAAGGGTATGATAAAAAGTTACAGCTGTGAAAGCGTGAGGAATACCCCTTGTGATGTGGAGTGACCTGGTAAACTTAGAGAAGGCAAACAGTAGAAAATAATTTTGACAGAAGAGAGGAAAAGTGATGGAAGAAGGTCCCTTGAGGTTGCAAATTGTGCAAGCTGTAACGTAGTGTTGTTGGAAGCTCAAAAGTGGCCCTAAAGAAGACGAATTGCTGTGACTTGTTGGAAGAAGCTCCAAGACAAAGCCTGGCATGGCCAGAGCAAGACTTTGGAATGAATGCATGTGCCCACCATCCTCAGCAGAGAGACAGCAGCGATTTCAGGGAAAAATACCTGCAGCCTGATATAAAAAATACCTGTGTCTGATATTGTTGCCTTTTGTTCTGCCACCACTTTCTGTACAGACCTTTTTTGATGTCTTTGATGCCATATCGCATGAATTCTCACCTGTCCTGACATCACTTCTTCCTTCCCTCACCAGGACTTGCACTCTTGTTATACCATATTGTGCTTCCTTGGTGGGAATGCAAATTCCCAGTGCTACTGGTGCAGCCAGGGCGCAGGGTGGGCACCTGCTGACTGAAAGGTGGGTGAACTTTGCCAACTGAAGTAGAGGAAAACGAACCTTTGTTGCCTTCCAACTGCCAAATCTTTCACCTCCTCATGTGGGGATCTGATAGCACTTTGAGTGAGGCTTTTAGCAGGCCCTCCTCACCACCCAGCTGCAATGCCTCAAACCTCTTGGAATTTGCAACTTTTTAATTTAATTGTGTGTGTGTGTGTGTGTGTATGTGTAAGACTGTGCATAACTGTGTTTGACTTACTGCCACTTTTCTCTTTGAACACACCGATTAGTCAGTCCTAAAAAGGTCAGATGTCTCCAAGGCTACAAAAAAACCCAATCTGCCAGGGCCTTACTGACAGTATTTCAATATTATAGCTATACAGGATATGGCATATCTGTGTTAATTCACAAATGTGTCCTTAATAAAAGTTCTCTAAATAGGAGTCTTTAGACTCATTATTATGGATAAACCTGAGTGAATACTAATACAAATTTTATGCGAATTTTGTTGATACTTTTTTCTTTTTCTCTTGGGTGAATGTTCCCATCGACTTTGAAGGAAACAAATCGCTGTCACTTGCTTCCAGCCAATCCTTGAGAAACAAATAGCCATCCCCAAACAGGCCAACATAAATCCATGAGGTTAGGGAGGTAGCACAAGATAACCCCACCAGTGATCCCTTCCAACCTTACCCACTCTGATTCTGTTTATGATCCTGGGTTTACACTAATTCAGAAGACAAAATATAATCTGAAGCACAGCTCAGGAGATATTAGATTTCAAAAGCTAAAAGCAGCCCATGCAAAAGAAGGCACAGATCATTCCAAATGTGTAATGCTGAAAAACAAAATCAAGTTTTTGCAGTAAACTTCATGTAAATTTCTTAGGAAGTTTACTTTGCTCTGTCTAGTATTGAGTAGGAAAATCACTATCAATAGGATATGTGAATGCCCATTATTTCAAGGCAGAACATTTGTATTATAAATCCCCAACTTTCAGGCATTCCTGCCTTACTAGGATGGACAATTGAAATTGCTAAGCAAATTGAACTATTCTCATATTGCTTTTCAAAATGAGGAGAAAAATTGAGGGAAAGGCATGATTTACGCTCAAAATAACCAAATCACACCATCACATGAGGAGACAGTTTCTCCACAATTTCTAAGACCATTTCAAATAGGAAAGTAATTCCATGTCTAGGATAGTTAGTAAGAAAGTGACAAGTTAGTACTTTTTTTTTAAAAAAAACCAGAAAGTCTTTTTTGATCTCAGTTTTGCAAACTGTTTAGGCTCCAGATATGTGAGGGTGAAATGCACTCTCTTTTTCCACAGCAAGGAGGTGATGTCCCTTTCACATGAGTAATGTCACCAGCAGGATTGGGGAATGATGACAGGGCTGCAATGATCCCCCTCCCTTTGGCCTGGCCAGGCTGAGGCTGCCTGTGGGATGCTGCTGCTCAACAGAAATGTTTATATAAGCAGAGGGAGACTTACAGCCACACCACTAACATGCAGAGATGGGGAAAAAAAGCCGGAGAAAAAAAGCCAGGAAAATTTACAAGACCATTTCTAGGTTGTTCATATGACCCTAAGAGCTAAGAGCCCTACAAAACTCACTACAACACTGCTTGAGTCACTAACAAACTGAAGCACTTTACAAAACCTGTAGCTCTTCAATAATTCTGAATTGCTCTAAAACACTCATGCTTCAAACACTCATGCTCCATAAAGTCTTTTTTAACCACTGCAGATGTATAAAAGGCACATGGCCAAAATGATGGTAATTCAACTCCTTCAATTGCAGGTGTGAAATAAAATGGTTCTGTATTTTTCTCTTATAATCTTTGCTATTTGCCAAGGGAAAAAAAAAAAAAGAAAAAGCTGGTCAGAAGGATGCAAGAAAAAAATTATTTTTCTGGATTCCTATATAATCAATTTCAAAAAACTTTGTGGATTAAAAAAAAAAATCACAGATATCTTATGCAACATTGGCTAAGCTATCATGAACTTTTTTTCTTTAGTTAATATCCACTTCATGAGTGAAAAAACCTCAAACCATGAAAGAGATTTTCCTTTAGTAGTGAAAGTGTTTTATGGTCAGGAGAAGATGTACACTTGAAGCATGTTGTGCTAGGTACTAAAAATATGTTAATAAATACGTTAAGCCTAACACTTCTTTTTCTATAACTCACACCACACAGCAGAGAGCAGCATTGAATTGTCTAGATCAGACATTCTTAACTAGGAAGTTGTGCGAATAAGGATTATCTCAGTTTAGCAAAAGAAAAAGAAGCAAAAGAATATTGGTGTGTGGGAGGAAAAATTTCAGAATAACTCAAAAGGATAGGAGAATTTATTCAACTTCAATTAAAAAAATCAATTACAAAAACATCCCAAACTCTTATTTAAATAAGGATGGGAATGAGATAATTCAACTTCTGCTGTTAAAAAAGAAAATCAAAATAATCAGAAAACATGGCTTTCACCACAGTTACTAATTTAATGCTCAAATGTCTTAGTTCCTTGAAGAGAGTTGTTCTTTTGGATTTTGGTTTTTTTTTAATAAAACACCACTTCCTCTCCTGTGGCTCACTGATGAAGTATAAACTTCCCTTCCCAAGAAAAGGCATCTCTGCTCACACTGTTGTTGCAAAAATCCTCCTGTCTCTGCCCTGAGAAGAGGCCTGAAGAGAGGCATCCTGCTGAAGCTGATTATCATGCAGCAGCACAGTATGGTGTATGAGCAATCCCACGCTTAAAAGATGTGAAATAACAGAAAGGCTACAAAGGACAAAAACGAGTGCATTGACAGAACTCGAAGCAGCAACTTTTTTCTTTCTTCTTTTGTTTTTCCCTTCTTTTTTTTTTTTTTTTTAATTTTTCCTCCATCACCTCCTCTGCCATGGTCAACTAAAGTAGTCAGATAAACTAGGTCAGCACAAATGAACAAGGTGAGCCAGCTGCTAACTAAATGGGCAAAAGAGCAACGACTGAGATAGCTGGGAGGGCATATGCTCCAGAGTTCAAATCTCCAGGGAACAGCTTCATGCAGCTCTAATTAATTTTTGAATGTGCTTACTCTTGGTTTTTACAAGTGAGCTTAAAACCAGTATTTCACACTAATTTCTGAAATATATTTTGCGTCAAACAAAACCAGTCACTAAATTGCAAAACCAGTCACTAAATTGCAAAATCAGTCACTAAATTGCAAAACCAGTCACTAAATTGCAAAAACTTCAATTAAAGTTTCTTCCCTTTTTCAAATTAATCAAAATCCTTCCCTTTTGATTCAGCAGAGACTAAGCGAATATCAGTGCCCGGATTCCCTTAAAAACTTTTCACACACGTAGTCTGTACAACATGCATATTTATCAGTGAAACACAAGTTAAAAAGAAATTTCTATCAGAACATGCCAATTCCCTCAAAGAGGAAGAAAAAGCATCGGATGAAGCAGGACCAGAACAGGCATCTCACAGAAGGTTGCATAAAAAAAGAAAATGCTGGCAACAGGAAGCACAAACATTCCTCAGATATCTCAAGAGTTCAAAACCAGTCCTGTGAAAAGGAACCACACGTGCTACAGGAAATAGAACCGAAGTAACTCTCACATGAAGGTGATGTATCTCATACCCATCTCTGCCCAGGGCATAGGAGGGAAACCTGCTGCATCCTGGATTGTTCCTCATCCTTGGGGCAATGTCCAGCCCTCACCTAAAGGGTGACTTTTCATAGGGGAAAACAAAGGAGAATTCAATTGTGATTTGGACTGGGCTCAACACTGCTACATCTAAATCCAGTATCAATGTGCTTCTGCTTAGCCAGTTAGCTCAAGTTTAAAAGTCTTAGCAAAATAAGACCAGAGCCTCCACACAGATTGAAGAACTCACCCTGCGGTGGACAGGCTTGAACACTTCACCCTGTAAAACTCTCTTTCCATGTGTCTAACCATGTAATGGTCTAACATTTACCCACTAAACAAACTATTTACATTGCTAATTCAGATTCATTGCAATATTGTTTGTTCAGCAGCGGAAACTTAATTTTAAAACCCTTTTAATTGAATGACCTGCTAGAAGTATATTAAAGTGATTTCATTATTTTAAAATTTCCTAAAGGAAAGGTCATTTGCATAGTGATCATTTTTCACATGCACCACCAGTGGTCATTTTTCAGCATTCAGATTCCACCCCTCCCTTCCCACCTTGCATTTAATTTTTACATCAGGTAGCAGATAGGTTAAAGAGACACCACAACCATGAAATATAGTCAAGTAACTTAAAACTTTAAAACACAGTTTAAAAGCTAATTTTATTTTTTAAGTCTATGAGGCACTTGTACATGAATGGCTTAGCATAGTCATTTTCTCAGATATAATACACGTCTCCAGCAAAGAGCTTGCAAAACATAAACCCTTTACTCTTTTCTCTGAATTAAAAGAAACAGAAGATAAAACTAAAAACAGGATTGTAAAGACTGAATGCAAATTGAATAAATACATTTTATTTAAGCAGCATATCCTGACCACTTCAAAACTTATTCCTCAGTATTTCAGGTTGATGTTAACATAACCTAATTTGTTTGGTAAAAAGCAGAACTGCTACTAAATCCACTTAAGCAAATAAACCAACTTTCAGGGTGCTTCTTCCTGTCCTGCTGAAGAGCTACTCTATTTAACATAGCTCTGCATCACAGGCATCAACAGCTGACTTTGGGCATATTTATCTCTATTTAATGTGTATCACAGATACTGCATTCTTGGCAGTTGCTGCCTTCCTTGGTACAGCTCTGCAATGCAGAGATAACACCTACAAGCTTTTTGTGTTGATTAAGAACTTCAGAGAACATGGATTGAAAGCACTGTGTTAATCAAAATCTGGTAAAAATAATGATAAAGCATAACTGAAAGTAACAATTAATTCTGTAACAAAAATCCTTTTTTTGTGAGTTTAGAATCATTGTGTTTTGTATAGATGCAAACATCAGGAACTTGTGGAGCTGCCAGAGATTGGAGGTTTTTGCAAAAGGCAGCAAAGCAGGACTTTATACAGTTTCCCAAAATGATAAATTCATGCTGTGGGGTGACTTTAAATCTTGCACCAGCTCTTTCTCTAAAATGTATAACAAAAGTGACTTTTCTAGTGGGAATGAAGTGAGGTGATAAATAACAGTGGATAGCAGAAAAGAACCATGGAAGGAGAAAAGGAATCAGAGTGAGAAGAAAGCTGGATTTCCTACATAACCAACCTTGGAACAAGAGCAGACGAACAGCAGCACATAAATAGGAGGAAGCATTAAAAAAATCTACAACAGGCAGGCAGAGAAAAAGCCAAGAAAGCTGAGAATGTCTAAGGGACAACGGAAATAAGAAGGAAAATTAATAGCTTTCATTTAAGAGGGAAATTAAACAAATAAGATGCTGGAATACTCCTGTTTTTCAAAATGGCAGGCCAGGATACAGGAAAAAAGACTAGGGAATATTAAGAAAAATTAGATGTATTTAATTAGGAGAGCTTGAGGAAGGCCACTGGCTACCATGGGGGTGGTGTTTATATATAAAAAGATATATATGTTAACATACATATAACGCATGTGTGCATGCACTTCAATGGCAGCAACACACTTCAGTGTTTTCCTTAAGATCTTGGGGGCTGGACTAGATGACCTTTAAAAGTCCATTTTAGCCCAAACTATTCTATGAATGTAAGGTCCTAGTACATTTGTGCAGAAAACAAGGAAGTCTAATGGACCCAAGTTACAATTCATTGTAATTTGAAGTAACTTTGATGTATTGGAGAAATGGTCTAAAATTAATATTTTTTAAAAAAGAAACACAACAAAGTGCCAAGTGCTTCATTTAATAAAAATTATAGAAACATATATATATACAAAAAAAGGAAATAATTTTCTTGCAACAGTACTGTCTAAAAGGATTTGAGAATTATCAAATATCCAGGTAAGAACCAGAGTTGCAAAGTTTGTTGCAAAACAAGTGAAGTCAATTGTGATATACATTAATAAGGCTGCTTAATTAGCACTTGAGAAGTTATTATCTGGGGGGGGGGTAGCATCAGGGGCATCATGGAAAAAGGCCATGAACAGGCTTACAGTAGCAGTCTGTAGGAGTAAACACAGGGTAATAGCTGTGTAAATCTGTAATTACAGATACGTGCAGGAGCACTGCTGCCTGGAGTCCCACTCAGTGGAGGAGGACGACAGGAGTATGGGATGCAGAGAGAGATGGTAAGCGTGTGCCTGGGCCAGCTGGCCCGCTGTGTCCACGGCAGAACACAGCAGGCACCTTTGGAGGTTGCTCCACTGAAAACACCACTCCTCAGCTAAAAGCTGTGCTCAATGGAGCTCAATTCAACAGCATTTAGAAAAAGAATTTTCATAGAAAATTTTCGTTTTAAGATATCATTATGTCTTTAGACAGACAGAACGCTTGTATTACCTTACTTTCTTTTCAAATTTACAGCACCTTTTCACTAGATATCACCAAAATTGTATTTTAAAATCTTGTACCACCAAAACTTTTCGAAAGCTTTAAAACCAATGTAATATTAAAAAATGCCTATGCATAGTCTGTGTTAAAGAAATTAGATTTGTGCCTTTCATGTGGCAAACCAGCCATAGCTGTGCCAATTCAAAAGGTCCAGAATTCCAGTCCTAAAAATAAAACTGAATTAAATAGTGGTTTAGTTGTTGGTCCCCTGTAGTGCCCTACAGTTTTTTCAGGTTTTCACATGAAAAACAACACACACTACCTCACCCTGCAGTTTTATGGCATTGCCCCTGCTTGTCCTGCACTACACCACATCATCTCCAGCTTGCCCCCTTTTGCTTTTTAATGTGACACTCATTCCCCATATTCCAGACGGATTCCACCAGTGTACACTGAACTGAGAGATAACCACATCACGCTTTCCTGTGGCAAACAAATCCCTGTCCAAAACAACTGCTTTCTGTGCTTTTCATTTCGTAAATCACAGCCCAAATTCCTCAATATGTGACTCAGCAGATGTCCCTCCCCACGTCGACTTTCCCAATTCTGTGAGCTCATGCTGTCTGCAAGATGACAGCAACAGCTTAATCCCACTCCATGAACAAGAAAGAAATTAGCACTTAGGACAAGAATACAGATGTTTGGGCTGAAGATTTTTACATTTTACTCTTCTTGTCAGGCTGATACCAAAACACGTTTTCACTGAAAGAAGAAAACAATTTTACGACCAAAACTAGGAGGTTTGTCCTATTCACAATATAACCTAAATGAATGGGAAGCAAATGGACATCTCAGATGCTAAAAGATCAACCTAACTCCAACTAAGAGCCTGGATTCTTTTGGTTTTTGACATATGCACAAATACTACACACTATACCCCATACACAGATAAAAATTACCATTTCAGGAAAGCATACAAACTCTACATTTGTTGAAAAGCTGCTTTCAAATTTGACAGGTGAGAGGAACGTGACAGGGGTTGGTTATCCAGAATCATGGAAAGTAGTTTGTGAAGCTCATAATTCAGAGAGAAAGATTCTTTATTTGCCTGTCTGCTTTACAGAGAAACAGATCATACAGTGGCTCCCATATCACGAACTGAAAAGCCAGCCTTCCCTCAGACCCATCAGCACTGCACGACCTGGAAAGCAAAACACTAATCCTCAACTTGAGAGTAAGTATAACAAACTACTTTCTCTTTTTAAAATGTAGATTTAGATGGAATATGAATATTTCTCCAAAAGAGTTATCTCCCAGTCTCTGCATTTTGCAGTCCACCAGCTAATAGCCTATTAAGGAGGCAAGCAACAGTATCAGTGCTGTACATTCTATGACAATTTGTAATAAAATCCAAATCAAACCAGCAACATCTTCACAATTTTCTCACCCCTGCCTAGACCAGACAGCACAGGACAGGTACCAGATGCTTGCCATCTTGGCTGGACGATACTCTCAGGCTTTCCTCTACCACTGAACATACTCTGCTAAAATAAACATTTCAAAAACTGAGTACTTCCCATGGTACTGCACTGGATCATGCACATCAGCCCATGACAGCAGAGGTCAGCGGAAGACCTTTTAAGTCCTTTGAGTTATACAGTGAGGAGCTGGTGGATCAAAAAGCAAGACTTCATAAAACCCTGGAAATCCCAGGCTCACTTTCATTCCACGAGCACGCTGCCAAGCCTCTCACCACTGTATTTTGGGCTAAACAACCATTCTACTGCAAAGTCCTGGGGACAGTAGATTCCAAAGGCAGCCGCAAGCTTCAGGCTGCATGGAGAAAGCAGAAGGCTGAGCTGGCTTCTGAGATACAAGCAGATAGATCTCCCATCATAGTTCACTACCTTCCCCTTAACCATGATTTTAAACTTACCTTGTTACACTTTCAGGAAGGGGTCCCACAGCTCCAATCCCTTGTAGAGTTTCAAACAGCCACCCCGAAAGTCAAGAGTGGCTCTTCTTAGCACTGTGGGACACTTTTCCTCTCTGCAACAGCATCGATGTCTGCCACTGAAGGGGTCTTTCATACCACTTTGGGTTAAAGAAGGATGTTTTGTCATGGATTTTTTTTAATGCTGTAGAAGTATCTGAGCAATTTTGGCATCATTCACCTGCATGTGTTGCACACATGGAAAGAAAATGCATGCGCAAGAAAATCTGATATTCCAAAAATCAAATTCAAGATGGTTACAAGTGTTATTAAGTATAGTCCTTCTTAGTACAATTAGCATGAAACAAATTGAAGAGACCATGTAGTGGTTTTAGACACATTTCTTTTTATAAGAAGCAAATAGAACTCCTTTCTAAGTGTCTTCCCATTAGGAAGGGTGACAGTCAAGAAGAAGGGTGACAAATCCTCTGAGTGTACTGGGAAACTCAGAATTTGCTCCACTTACCATGGTGTACAGCCAATCCTTCCCCAGAAATGTTAAAAAATTTAAATTGTGAAACATACACAAATGAAAACATTCATGTGAAATCTCTAAGTGGTTCTTTGTGGTTACACTGTTGTTCACATGAATAAGACATTATCTGCATTTATATTAGAAAATTATTTATTCTGCTGCACTCCAAAGAAGAAGGGGATAAATGGTCTACTAAATTATTTCTAAAAGAAGTAAACAATTTAGACTAGTAGAAAAACTAACAAGAAGCCTGGTTATTACATGCCCTTTGGAGATTTTGCAAAAGCTGATAAAAAGTAGCATATGTCACACAAAGTAGGAAAAAAAAAATCACACTGATAGACAATAAACATTTATTGATCTTTGGCTTTAGAAATTGTCCTATTTTGGATATGGGAAATACTATATAAAATAATTGAAGGTTTTTTTAAACCTAAAGTACTGTAAAACAGTCTATCCTTTACAGTGCACAAGTGCAAGGCATGCAGAGTACAGACAGGGATGCTAAAATACTATAGGAACATCACTGCAGTAGACATTAAATGTCCAACATGGATTAACAGTTTACAAAGGCAAGCAAGTCGATGGGGACAGTCAATATACAGCAGATATCACAGTTTCTCTTAGATTTGCTGTGGTATTACCATGAGCAACTAATAGATAGAAATTTAATTTCAATAATGTGTGCATTATAAAAGCAGACTTAAACTACAACATTTCAACAAAATGAATAGGGAATAAGAAAGTATAACCTTGCTTCAACTTTGCAAAATTTACTGTTAAAGAAATTTAGGCATTTAGATGACAAACCAATTCTTACTATTTTCACATTAATATAAAATGCTGCCTGAGCAAGGCAAAACCAGCTTTTTAAATGCTCAACAGTAAAAAAGGTAATATAACTTCTTACAAATAGTGTAAGGAAATATCTGGCAAGCTTACTGGAGCAAGTTTTCCCAAACAGTGTACTATATACAGTACAGATTTCTACAGCCACTTTTTAGAGCTAAAAGCTCAACATACTGTGACAAGCCTTCCTAGGAAGAAGGCTTCCTTTGGCAGATTTGAATCAGCAACACCATCTCAACTTACAAGCATTTCACATTTAGAATGCATAATTAACTCAGGAGCAGGCACCTGCTGTTTCCTCACTTTTTAAACTTCCCTGCTGAACCACGCAGGATCCACCTTCAGCTCTTGTATTCCTGAAGGTGGGGAAGCAGTTGAAAAGTAAGGCTGGTTTTGCTATTCAATACCTTAATAGAATTCTACAAAATTCTACAGGATGTAACTTTCTGGAGCTGATTTGCTTGGTGTCAGTCAGCCATATTACATTCGGTACTCCTTGTGCTCCAAATCCATATGGATTCAGTGAACTCCAGTGTAGCCTTCTGAGCTCAAGCAGAATGACTTACCTGGCTGAAATCACCCATGTGCCTGGGCAACTGGGGTTTAATTCACACCCAGGGTATCACTACAAAACTTTGTACATCAATCCTTTCCAAATCTTGTAAATCCTCGCCTTCTCAGTGATAAGTAAAACAATGTAGAGGTGGCAAGTGGCAGAGGGGTGTTAAATTAGGGTGTTAAATTACCAGTTAGATATGGGCAAAGTTGTTAGATTACCATTTAAGTAACAGGAATGGAAAAGATTTCTTCAAAATCTTATTTGTCTCCAATATGTAACAACACAAAACCACACACGGACATTACATATGCCAAAAACTGTATGAAAAAAATAATTTCATAGCAAACCCCATTTCAAGGGCTACCAGAATCACTCACAATTAGGCACTTTACAGTGTACAAAAAGAACGCAATGTTACTGGACGTTGTTTATTAGTTGTAGCAGTTGTACCCAAGTATTACCCATGCCACTAAAACCCCTCAAACCAAACAAAAAACCCCCAAAACAGAGCTTTTCCAACACGTTCTGTGCTCTCCTGATCACAGATCCTGATGAACCTTTAAAAGCATAGGAGGCAATTTGTTTTTAAACAGCAGGTAATGCAACACCAGATCAATATAATGCAAACACCACTTGACACCATCTTCACTGTGAAGCAGGACAGTCTCGGTACTTGTAAAGCTGTAACTATAAAAATCATATTTTAACAGTATTGTAAGAATAAGAGGAAGCTAGAATTTACATAAATAACATCAGAGTCTTTCCCATTTGGCAAGTACTGAAAGGAAGGGAGGGGAGTCTTTTTGTCTTAGGTTTGTTCTAGAGTAGAAAGTATTATGTGCTTTTCACTTAAACACAAAAAAAAAAAGGACTATTAACAGAACAACAACACTGAATTTGTGTGTTCCCAGCAACAAAGAGATATATTTAAAGTAAAATATTTACAACTTGGAAGATGTTCCCTGTGCAATTTGTAACAAGTCTACCTTATGAGAAATTTTAGTCTGAAATTATTTAATAGCATCTTTGCATTAATACTTGCTCACATAAATGGGAAGACTGAAACATCAGATAGCTTTCTGTAATTGCTATTACAGAATATTTTTCCATGTATATTCCTCCTAGAAAACCTTACCATTAACAATGGGACAAAGGAATGACCAAAGATGGGGGGGAAAAAAACCTGCTTGTTGGCACATCATGACATGGGTATGAACTGTAGTTATGAAATACAATTTTTGGTGTGGTTTTTTTTCATCCTAGGTTTTTATCAAAAATACTGTGAAAATGCATTCTGGAAGCTCAGAACATATATGGGAGGCAGAGTTACTGCGAACAGAGGAAGAGAGAATAAGGTTGACTTTAAGCACAGGAGTTTTAAGCCAGGTTTTAAAAAATACTTTGCAGCACAATAAAATAGTAATGACCTACTACTAAAGAGTTTGTAAAAAGCTACTCAAAACTCTACTGAGATGTTATTTTATAAATGAGTCATGTAGATAGTATGTTGTAGAGAAAAATGCTGCAAGTACAAATTCTAAGGGTTCTTGACTGATGTGTAATCACATGAAAAAATTTGGTATTTACAGGTGGATTTTGTACTTCGATATAAAACTGCATACTTGTTAATACTTCAGTCTGGACATCAAGTTTTTAAAAAAAATTAGTGTAGAAGTTTTTGACTTCTAGTTGCAGGCACTGATATCAATTTAAAAAATGAAAATATGATCCATGGTATTAGGATTAAAAATAATTTCCATTAAAAACGCCATTGAAATCAAAGTTATAAAAATACATATACACTGGCATGCAAAACAACATCCAGTGCAATATTACTCTCCTGGCAGTCCACAGTGAGAGACTGGAAAAAGTTAAGTGCAGCATATACAAATGTCAGCAAAAGCAGCCTGGAAATGACATGTTGGCTTCATGATCTCATCTAGAGGAGGAAGACCTCTCAGTCTTGTACTCAGTAGTGCAGATGAGACATGCCATCCAGTTCACTGCATGCGCTGCACAAGTCACAAAGCATGGCAGACCTTCTTGAAGAAGGAGTTGCACAAAAATCACTGAAGGACAGACTGACCAATCTGCATCAGCCTGCTTAGCGAGATCAGACATTTGGCTTCTAAGCTTGTTGCCTAGATGCTCTTTAGAGTAGGTATCAGTGAGGTCAAAATATTGCTCTTGGTTTACCATTTGGGATTTAGGCTGCAGATGCTAAAAATAACAGTCTTACTCATAATGGTAAAGATTCACATTTAATATTTGATTTAGGATACAAGTAACCTGCTATTGCCTTCCTCCATTAAGATTCTGCTCAGCCATAACAGATTGCTCCAAGAGAACACACAATTTTCTTTGGCCTCATTCTCATTCTCCATTTTATCCATGCACTTAATTCTTAAACCTTAACTAAAACTATCTAGTAATTTATAGTGACAAAATTAACTGTGGAGTTAAATCTGGGTGGGGAGGGTCTGTGTCTAACAAATTAATCTGCAGATTGTGTCATACGACAAAGCATGAAGCATATTATTTAAAAAACTCATCACAATAATCTCTGTGGAAAGCACAGACGTTTGAGAATAAAAGAGGCATAAGGCCTTCTACCTTGCAGAGCCTTCTAACAGCTTTAAGATCAGATGTGTTAAATTTCCTGTGTGATAGGTCCAAGACCCCTATTACCGTGTAGCTGTAGTTACTGTAACAAAGTACTTTCAATTGTTCCTTTGAAGTTAGATGAAATTTCTGTACTTGCTAACCATTACAAAGAGTGAGGTTATGCTGCCTAATTTTTGTGTTGATGTCCTGGTAGCATTTTTGTTCATAGACAAATTTGGCTTTACAATCCAGGGCAGAACACATCGCTATTTACACACCTTGCAGTACTTGTGACCCAAAGGAGGAGAAGAACAACTGCAACAGAAATTAGTTTTCTGTAAGTATCTTCTTCTGTACAAGGATGTTCTCTTGTACTGATACTACCTGTTTTTCCGCTACTATTTAATCTCTTGATCCTTATGCAAGAGAATTCTGGAAGAGGAAAAAACTGTGCAGCTAACAAAACCTCAAGAACTAACATATCCTATAGCTTGAGAAGGTACCAAAAGAGGACAGACTGCCTAAAAATGTCACCTACAAAATGTAAGAATAGGCTTCCTATATTCTAGTCCCCTTTTCCTAATCAACTTGTCTTAGCTGAGAAGTAGCCCAAGTGTTGTGTTTGGATCTCCCTGAACTTGCTGGAAGACTTGGATTTATCACTATCTTAACCCTTTGTCTAAAGGGACCTACATAATAAAAGGGCAGTGTTTAAACAATCGTTAACAAGCTTGTTCATGTTTCAGCTGGAATTCAAAGTTATTTACTTAAAGGAACTAATTCTTCAAAAATAGATGAATTTAAACAAAACAGAAGTCAAAATACAATCTTGAATTAATTTAGCCTAGTTGGTTCTGAGTAGGGAACATAGGGAAAGCGCTGCAGATTGGTAATAGAACTCAAGGTGAGTAAGTCACATCACTAAGACCTGTGATGATCTGAATTTCAGAAAGAACAAAATAAACATGGATTCTTTGCCAAAGCAGCATTTCCTACTAAAATCTCTCAGAAACTAATGGAGACCTCACTGCTGCCTTCCAGTACATAAGGGAGGATTATAAAAAAGAGGGAGAATGAGTTTTTGCACAGGTAGAGTGACAGGACAAGGGGGAACAGTTTTGAACTAAAAGACGGGAGATTTAAGATTAGGCGTTAGGTAGAAACTCTTGCCTGTGAGGGTGGTGAGGCACTGGAAAAGGTCACCCAGAGAAGCTGTGGCTGCCCATTCCTGGAAGTGTTCAAGGCCACATTTGACAGGGCTTCGAGCAACCTGGTCTGGTGGAAAGTGGTCCATTCCAGGTCCATTCCAACCCAAACCATTCTAGAATTTTTTGATTAGGTAGTGGACAAAAAGTCAGACAAAGTGTTTAAGAATCCTGAGTAAGACCTACCAACCTTTCAGTCATGTTTTACTTGCCTTTCCATTTCTGCAAGATGCTTTTTCCCCCTCGCCAGGTGCTGACAAAAAAGCATTTGCCAGCTTTTTTTCAAAGGAACTTACTAATGAAGTGAGCAGATACTCCACTGAACCTTACTAATATACACGGAAGTCAGGACTATCAGGGTTGCTACTTTATTTTAAAAGACATTTTTGAGCACATCACGTACTTGCAGGAAGCACTGCTCACAACAGCAATACGGTCCCTTTAGTTTCACTGTCACCTCACACTTCAAAGGCTTTTACTTTTGTGTTTGTTTTTCATAAGTCTCCTGGACTCATGTCAGGATTAAATGGATCCAAAGAAAGACCATCTCCCATTCAGATCAGACTGCTGACCAGAAGGGCAACCATTCAATTCTGCAGAACAATGGTCTGTAGAACAATGGAACAGCACAATGGCTACAAGCATTGATCTTCATGTTTGCAACACCAGGTGCCTATTTTTCACTGTGGTCAGTATGACGTCTGAAAAGTGAGGTAGCATGAGCTCTTAGCAAAAGCTTTGTGAAGCTCAGCTACATGATCCAGTCATTCCCTTTGCTGAATGCATTATTATATACAGTTCACTTTTGCTTATGAGCTTTCAGAATAACTACGCCAACAGAAACTCTTGTTGTTTAACATTATTTTGAAGTATTATCCAGTATCCAAAATTTACTCCTTCAGTTTGCAACAACAGGTTACATTCCCTATATAGTGAGCTTCGTCAGTCAAGTTCACTATCAGAATCAAACTGTTTTGCATTTTTTTATTTTTCTGAACAAAAAATTAGCTTTGAACATCTAATGCTAACATAAAAGCTGGCCTTATTAATTCTATTAATAATGATATGTCTTGAACGAATACAAAAGTGGGTTCACTATTGTTGGACCTGTCATATTTTGTTGTCAATTATTCTTCTAAAAGGTACTTCCTAGGAATGCTCTGAGATTTGAATCTATGAGGTCAAATATTTTTCTTTAGGCCAATTCACAGTTAAGCCTTTGTCCCTGTTAGTTACAAAAAGCTGGTGTGAAAACAACAAAGCTTGCAGCCCCAGTCACACTGAAATACTTACTGCAATGAAACCAGTAGCATCATGCAAGGTGTTCTCAGACATCCCAAATGCATGCAGTAGGTATTAGGCTGGTGTACACAAATCTTTCCCCAGTATCACTAAATGCAACTTAATAAACTAATAAATAACTTAAAAGGCTTTCAACACAGTAAGATAGTCTATCACCAGCTTAATTTCTTGATTTTCTGCATTCATTGAGTTTGTTTTCCCATATGGTAGGTTTGCTAGATATTAAATATTTAGTTAAGCTTTTCCATTTATAAATGCTTATTATATGCCAAAGCTGTACACAAATTCAAGAGAAAAAGAACAGTAACATAAAAACAGCTAGTATTAGTTAAAAAACCCACTGACCTCTGCAAAGTGTAATATTAACTGTTTAAAAAAGCTACTGCATATAAATCCCCATTCCTGTTTTGCAAGTACACAAAACATCTGAAAAACTATCAATAATTTTATGATTGGAATCTATCTCTCCAGTTAAGCAAAACTTGTGAAGTTAATGCTTTGCTCTTCCTTACTATATAGCTGTTTTATTATACAGAAAATCTATTTCTGAAGCCAACATATATTAATTATCACTATATGGTCAAGTTAGCACAGATTAAAGTGGCAAAAGATGATGATTTGACAGAGCAGAAATTTTGTGATTAACAGTTTAAGTAGATCTTTTCTTCCAAGACAGCGTAAGTTCTTTAGCATAGCTAAGTACCTCTGAAGAGACACAAAAAAACCAAATAGCCCTTTCAACTGAACTCCCCCGCCCCCAGAAAAGGAAAAAAAATTAAAAGTTTCATTTCAAAAGGGGATCTTGAAATTACTAGATACACATACATCCCTCTCCCACGGCCCTGTACGATACATTCAGTAATTTAAAATAAAGATTCCATATTTTATACCTTCATATATATTATATATTTAATATATAATATATATTTATATGTACATTACAGATATACATACACTCTCAGTCAGCAGGATTAAACTCTTTTGTTTTGAAATGTTTGACTGGTGTCACTAATTATTTTCTATTATTTTGTGAATTCGATGGAATTTACCTACTACCTCAAAAGAAGAAATTTAAAAGATCCAGATGGAATTTGTGGATCAATACTAGCACCAATACAGATGGCCATTATTTCAAAATGACTGCAGGGACTGAAATAATATATTTGTTATAACTCTTTTCTTACTCCACAAGCACTCCTGTAAAATATGTAGGCAGCAATACCTGTCAGGTACATACATCTATTCCTGTTAAATTTATATTTTATACAACTTTCCTTACTGTAATATACAGTATCTCTCTTGTCCTGTTGGATTATTTCATTTTCCAAGGAGAAAAGTTATCAATAGCTATCCAACAGAATTTTTTTTTTAAATCCCCTCTCTCTCCTTTCATTGTATGGCTCAGTTTCAAGACTTAGTCGATTGGCAGCCACCATCACCATGACCAGTACCCTTTGAATGCAGTTCAGTCACTGACTCTTGATGCTTAAAACACAAATTTTTGAGGTTGGCTTGCTGTTTATGGAAACCAAGATACTCTCAGGTCGCATCTCTCCAGCACACTTACCACCATCTACCACACAATAATGTCAGTCAGTCCCAATACTATAATTCAATTAGTTACCTACCATTTGGGTAACAAAACTAACAAACCCAGTTGCAGTTTTAAACATTTTAAGATTATTCACCCTGAGAACACCGAGGAAGTGCTTAAAAATAATTATGATATGTTTTCTCTTCACATATATAGTTTTCTTTTCTCTTCATCTCCTCTTGGGTACCTGGGTTTGTATTTAGAATTTGACCTCACACTTGCTTTGTCAATTGACTTGTTCATGCCACAGTCAGGTACTGGTGATAGAAGAGCCCAAAAAGGCTTGTAGAAAAAAGGCAAGCAGCAATCCACCAGGTGAGAAAAGACAGAAGTCCCCGAAACAGGAGCGGAGTGAAAATACTCTTTAGGCTTCCCAAAGCCATTGTTATTTGTACTACAGTTACTTTCATCTTTCCATCAGCAGGTGGGGACTCAGAATAAACAGAATTGGGAAGCAGACTGTTTTCTGCTGGAGTGTCAGAATTCAATTCCGAGTAGATGCCCCAAGAATAATTACCTGTTAAAAAGAAATAAGTAACAGATTTTTGTAGAATTAAATTCAAGTTCTGTTAATTCTATCACTCTACAGATCATCTTTGATGTATTTTTAACACTAACACACACACACAAAAAAACATGAAGTTTTTATAATTTAGTAAATACAAACTATATTCATCTGCATGGCTTCCTGGTCATACGAGTAAGTTACTGGGGTAGGATGCACCTTGCATTTTGACATCCTAACATCTACATGTGATATAGCTGCCCTGAGACCCCTGCCAGTCCGCGGTATGATTCATCTCACCAGATATAGATGTCTACTCCAGGACAAGACACAGCCTAGCAAAGCCTTTCTCTATCCATTGCCTTTTTGCAAAGAGAATGACGGGACTGCATGGCAAGCTGTGAAAAACATCTCTCAAAGAAAGAAGGAAAAAAAACCCCAAACCAGAGTGACTTCAGATCTCCCAACAACTAAATGAATCTTGTATCTCACAATTCCCATTCTAAAAGCCTACTAAACACGCTGAAAAAAATTCACCTATGAGATGCTCATGAAGATAAATCAACCACGCTTTATACAGTTAACTTTTAAAATACCTCTAGAAAGACAAATATTTCAATAGAACAGCTTAATTAGTTGCATTACATAACTTCTCAGAAATAAATCAAACAAATTAGCATGTAATGAAAGATATCAGAAGCAGCAACAGAAAAAATCTGCTTAGAAGACACACATGAACATTTTAAATTGCAGGGAACTACAATGCGTTTCTGTACTGCAACTACTCGTGCATTCTAATTCTCTTTAGTCGGGGGAAAATATAAAAGCCCTATGTAGAACAGAACAAATTTTTGTTGATCCGATTTTGCCTACCTAGTGTTTTCAAGAGCAGGGTTGTGTGAAGGAGCATTACCAATGGTGCAACATACTGCAGTGCAATTACACAAAGATAATAGAATACCCGAGCCACCTGGGAAAACAGAAGAGAGTAAAACTCATGAGTCCTGGTTTAGCAAAGCAGATCTTTATAAACATGTGTAGTAAATACAAAGAATTTATTAAAAAAACAGTACTTATGCATTAAAGCTGTTTTAAGGGTTTTTTAGCAACACTTGGCATACGACATATTGTCTTGAAAAGACCTAAAGAAGAAATCCCTATAATGGACTCTGGTTTCAGGACATTTACAAATCTGAGACGAAGTGCTGAAAGGAAATAATTAAAAGTATCAATTCTGTTAAAACAAAGAGAATCAGTTTTGCTTCTGCAAACTGCATGCCATCATTCAATTATTCCTATTTTAATACAACAGAAACAAAATAAAATATATGTTTAATTTTTAAAGCTCCCAGTGATTTACAAATAGGATTTTGAAATCCTATTTCAAAAATGAAGTAGTAGTCACACTCCAAAGCCCCATGAAAAGTAAATGGAAGTTTGGCTAACATTACAGTCCCTTTCCAAAGGTAAGATACTTTTAAGACTTTCAATTGGAAAAAACTTGTATTTTAAAAATGATGACAAGATCATTTTTCATTAGATCAATAACAGCATTTAAATGGTCTTTATTTCAGGTAAACACTATGGCTCATTGAAATCCATTCAGATATATCCCTCCTCCTGCTCTCCATCTGTTCCATTTTTCTCAAGACTGTTACATTACATATTTTTTATAAGCTATTGACCTAAAAGATTAGACCAAATAAAGAAGTAAAAAAATAATAAAATCAATAGCAAGCAAGCAATGAAATAAAGCTAACAAGGTTTTAAGAGAGAACAGAATGCAGGGTGGCAAAAATGATGAAGGCAGACACGACATTTTTGGGAATACCTCTAAAGCCTCAAAGGGCTTCTTAATGAGCAAGCATCAAAAACGAGAAGAAAAAGTAGTAAGACACTGACAGAAGAAAGGGCATGAGACAAAAATATTGTCAGAAATTTGATGGAATATGACAGAACCAACAAATTAAAAAGTAATGATCACTATAGAATGACAGACAGGAAAGAATTCACTGGCAGTAGTTGCAAAAAAAAGTAAGGCAGACATGATTAGTAAAACAAGACAGAACTACATCTAGTGGCTATGGCCTTCTCAAAGAGAAGATACGAAGACACTGAAGAAATGGCTTTGAGAAATGCCACACAGAGAAGACACTACTGTTTTGTAGATAGGATGAAAATTCCCAGAACTAAAAGAGTGCATTTACAGCAATCGGCACAGTTCCATCCTAACCAGTTGCTGCTACATGTATTTCCTAACTTTTTTTCTGAAGCAAATTCCTAGCCACTTTGCAAATAACTACTGCACAGTCCACTTATGACCTTCAGACACTTAGTATAACCATAAATAATGACAATCCTGGGAGAGGAGTCTGTCTTAGGGCATACTTCAATATTCCTCCTGCAATACACCCCAACAGGATCAGACAGCACTACCATGCACCACTAGAAATTTGAGTTTATTTTGTAGGCAACACACAAAACCATTTTACCTCCTCCATTTGTTCATTGTATGCTTTACTACTTCTCTTAAAAAAAAGAACCCTAAGAAATCTTGCCTTACCCACAATAAGAGAGGCGACTTCTTAACTAGGCTGGTGCACTTGAGAGTGAATTCAACATCTGTCATTTTATTCCAAAATATAACCAGCTTATCATAAATTTTCCCTCAATTTAAAAATCTTAGTTGGTAACAGTATTTTAGCCTTGTACCAAATTCAAGTTTTTCTTTCCTATGTTGTAGTTACAGATCACCATTCATCGTAAGGGATCTTTTATAAAAACTTCCAAATAACTGAGGACAAACCATCAGCATAATACAGATGATATCTGTCTGTATTTTGGTTTGCAAAATTTCTCTGTAATGGTGCTATTTTTGTAGGAGATAGTCTAGAAATCTTAATTCAGATTTGAGCTCTGCTGCCACAGAAGACAACAAACTCGAAAAAAAGCATTTGCACAGTTGAAGTACTGCAAATATATAACCTCAGTGGCACCATACTTACCATTTTCTGTAAATCAACCATACTTATTCTACCAGCTTCCTTTTTCATCTGATCCACACTTTTCTGGGCTAAATTCAGATAGGCCTGTAAATGATGACGCATCATAGCCAACCGTAAAGCACACAAAAGGATTATAATCCACAATCTGACGGTATCAAATGTATCTTCTGACATTCTGTGGACAATAAACAAAGGGTAATGCTTTTTTCTAAAGGCCACCCACTGCTACAGTTATTTGTTTGTATCACGTGTAAAGAAATCCTGAGGCATATTGTCAACAGCAGTTAACACACAAACTACAGTTATGAAGTTCACATGCAAGTAATTTTTATTCTTGCCTTCTATTTCTCTCTCCTGCTACTTCTCAATAGCCCTATTAAAGCTTTATATCCAAATTAGAATTCATTTCTCTGTAAACAAGAGCAGTTCTTAAATGCTTAAATTCTGCGTAACAAAGGCAGGACACTAAAAACCAGGTTTGCTCAGATAATTACAGGTTTTCAGACACACAGGACTAGATAGTAAATGGGCACTTCAGTTGTCTGAGATACCCAGTTATAGCTCAACCCTCATTTTAAGATAAACTGAGGAACAAAAGATGCACAGAAGATGTATATTTGCAGTGTTTTATATAACAGTGGTGACAGGATCACCTTAGAAGCTTAGCTCTAGAAAGCAAGAAATGTGTCATCCCATCATACCTGTTTCAAGTCTATTTGAATACTACTGTTTTGAATTAGCAAGATTAATCATGATAATGACAATCAACTATGCTACTTCCACAGCATTTCTGATACCAATCTTCTTGAAAACTCTTTCCCTTTTTATGTTTTAACTATTTTAGGTATCAACCCCATATGCATTTAATCAGCATGTAGATCTTAAGACCAACCTCCTAGCTCAGTCCTCGTGCCAATGTATCTCAACTGTCTTCAGTGAAACCTCAGTGAAACTCTCCTACACCAATAGGCAAGATAGAAAGTTCCAGAAGGTAGTAGTGAGGTGGTATTCCACCCCTACAAAGAACAACCCATTACTGCCAAGGAGATGTCAGAAGACAGCAGCTTTTTGGGAACCTTAACACTCAGTATTCTGCAACTAATTCTCATTCTTTCGAAATAACAGAAGCCCTTTGAACTCAGCTGCGCCTTCCACAATACCTATGACAGCAGATACTATTAAATTTTACGTCTTTCATGTTTCTATGACTTTCAAAGAGCACTAAGACATGGTTTTGTTCTCAATAACCCAGAAAGAATTTTTAAAGGGAATCTTACAAAGGAATGCTCTCTTTGCCCAAAGGTGGGTTCATAATGTAGTCCTTAGTGATTGGTTTTACCCACAGTAGAACCATAAATAAAGGTGCCAAGAAGTTTATATGTAGCAATGTTCTGAAAGAAGAAAAAAAGGGGGAAGTTAGTAAACAAAAACAATTGCCATACTGTTGAAGCAATGTGCACAGATTCAAAAGGAGAAATCTTAACTTTAATATAGTTGGGGGAAAGATAAATAAGAAAATTACTTCCCTACTTTATAGGTATGACATTTGAACTAAGCAGTAATACTACATATTGTGAAATATCACTGGATTTGACTTTAAAAAAGAACACAAGAAACAGTTCTCAGAAGTCAGATTTCACAGTTTAATGAAAAGTTTTGTTTAGGAGCCCTGTCTAAATTATACCTGGTACCTACACTCAATTAAAGTACTCAGACAAAAAGAAACATCCAAAAAGCCAGCACAGCTTTTCCCTTTTAAACGCATTGTATGAAACTGCACAATTAAAGTAAAAGTAGTACTCTTTTGTAATCTTTGAGTAAAAACCAGCAGAACTTAAAAAGGGAATATAGTTTTTGGAGTTCTCCCTGAAAAGAATACCCTGATTTCTAAATTTCTAGATTTTCTTCTGTATTTCTAAACCACATTTTCCCAAACATTTTTCTTTACTAAAATGAAATGAAAACAGTTGAAAAGATTGGGTGGTTTTGTTAGTGCAGTATTTCCTCACTAACAGAATCAAGGTTGTCTCCACCTCCACCACAGTGCTTCTACACTATAGAAAAAAATGAAGTCATCAGAAGTTGTTCTAAAGAACACAAGACCTTCCCGATTGCAAAATATCAAGCTTCCTAGAACTATTAAAATGTTTGCATGTTTCAGAAGATGTCATCACACACACACTTAAATCTTTGGTTTCAGATGAAGAAATAAGCCCTGCTAGCTATTCAGTCCTGCTAGGGAATGCAACAGCATCAAAAACCAGTCCAAATAATTTCATTAGATTGTGAAAGCCTTTTACCTGAGATTCTACTTATTTAAGAAATCCTACTGAGTTAATGGACTGGATGTGCCAAAGGGTGATTAGAAACACTTTTTTTTTTGGGTACTGGCAGAAAGACTCTTGAAGCAGGCTCTGGTAAAGGAGGGAGTGTGTATGAAAATGATACAAATTTGTTAAGAAGACTCCAAATATATGCAGGGAAGGATACTACTGCTAAAGAAAGAAAATCAAACCAGTTCTCAAAACTAAAATGGACACCAGATGATTTTTATTCTGTTTACCCCAAACCAATGAATTTACTCGCTATACTCACAAAAGAATCACACTAAAATTTTGAACATATTAGTGAAGTGATACTTAATCATTAACCTATAACTTTTTGCGCTTTTTTTGGTCAGTGCTCCCTGCAAGTTAAGTGTTCCATTTCATAAAGCAACAGATTTTCTGTTGGACTTTTTTGGGTTGTTTAGTTTTAGGTTTTTTGTTGGGTTTTAAGGGAGATCGGTGCTTTTTTTGTGCAGCTTTGGGGACTAGGGGGCTTTTGGTTTGATTAAGGTTTCGTCTTTGATTTTTGTTGGTTTTGTGTTTTGCTTGTTTGGTTGCTTTTTTCTTTGCAGTTGTTTTGGTGTTTTTTTTAAGCAGATTATGTATTTGACTGCAGAGATAGACACTGTTTTACTACAACCAAATTACAGAGCTTTGTATCAGTGAAATGTCATCTGCATTTACAGCACCCTTTTAGTCACTGTCAAACAACTGTAGTCAGTAAATGATCTACTCATTGACAAAAACACAGCAACAAGGAAAAGTTATGGCCTTCAAGTTTATTAGAACCTATCAACTGCCAATTATTCTTTATGATTGTTTTACCTAATTATACTGATATCAAGTTTTAATCCATTTAATGTAATTTTCACATTGTACCAAGCTGAATAGTCAAAGTATTGGTAGACTTCTGAAAATAGTGGTGAAATAGTGAAAAAAAAAAGTGAAATTGGTGGTGTTGCACAAAGTTCTCTTCAACAACCAGTTCCAATATCGTCTAAAGATGAAGCTTGAGAAGTTTTCTTTTTCACAGCCACATTCTAGTGGCTATTAGTTGCCTATTTAGTTCTTGATTAATGGACTTTTGTTTCAGAGAGTTTATACTTCTGCTTAGAATATCGTGTCCACAAATCAAGGAAGATGTTGGAAAACTAAAGCGTATTTACAGAAAAGGCACAAGAAATTTTAAAATATTGAAAACTATAACAATTAAAAACTAAGTAGTTTATTTATCAGAAAAGAACAGACTAGGAATTGACTCAGTCACAGTCTACACACAGACTGAAATTTAACAGCAGATACAACAAGCCAATAGCTTGCTGCTGTACCTGGACAACTACACTGAGTGCAAGTATACTTGCTTATAAATTTACCAAGAGTGAAGGACTCACTTTGAACAGATTGATTTTTAAGCTGAGCACTCCTGAAGAAAAAAAATGCAGATCAAATTATTTTCATACTGGAAAACATAATGGTTCTCTTAGGAAATTGACCCACAATGGACTATGCCACAGAATCTGTCTTTATTATACATTAAACATCAACAGTAAAGATCTCTGAAAGCCATTTGGAGTTTCACCTTCAACCAGAGAACGCTCAAGACAAAGGGTTAAATTGAGAAAACATTTTACTACCAAATGGAAGGATGGCTGAAAATGAAAATACTCCTTTAAACTGGTATTACCATATGACCCTTATTAAATATTCTGGGTCAATTTTGTATTTTATCCTATGCTAAATTTATTAAAGGCACAGTGCCCACCTGGAAGTGTGGGTGGAACAAAAAGGTCTGTGCTTGTATTTGTACTTCCTGAACATTATCTTAACTTCCAGAAAGAGATGATGGGGGAAAGAAAGCTGGATGCAGAGACATTCATCGTGGAGCTCTTGCAGGAGGAAAGGAATGCTCCTTTAACTGGGACTCTTAACAAGGCAAAGAATGTAACAGACTGGCAGAGCACAGGTTGAGCAGAAAGTGGCAGGTGGCAAGTCTGCTCAAGATATGAAAAGCAGGCAGCAACAGAAGTCTTAAGTCACTACCTTCTTGTTGGAATAGTTTGCTTTATTTTTATACATAAAAGATTTAAGACTGAGTAGCATATACCTATTTGCATATATTTTCTCTTACTGTGTTATTTTTTCTGTTGCTAAATTCAGAGCATCCAGATGCATTTGAGCCAGTCGCAAGCCAGGGAATGTCAAAAAAGCACCAATAAGTGAACACAGAACAGCCAGGAACAATTTGAAGGTTAGTTTAGACACAGGACCCCTAAAAGAAAAGAAAGGAAATAAGCATTTTCTTGGGGAGGAAGTTGGGGGAGTGGGGAGTATCAGAGACTTTCAACCCAACAGTATCTAACATTGAATAAAAAAAGCCAACAGTACTCTATTCCAGGCTTCCTCTGGAATACCAGCATTATTACAAACCAATCAGAAATTAAAATTTAAAAAAATACTTCCAAACCCAACCAAGTCACCTATTTATTTCCTAGAAAAGCAGAAAACCTAATTTACTGCCCATGAGATGTTAATTTGTTAGTAGAGAAGAAGAAGAAAAAGAATAATTTTATATTTTAATTAACAACAAATTATATAAAAGAAGTAGCTAAAATAGAATGAATTTAAGGATTATATTTTACAGAGAGGAAAAGATGCCTCATAAATTTAACTGGTCAAAGACAAAATGGATATTTTTTTCTACCCCTATCCATTAAAAAGCTCTATCAAACTGTTATTACTGCAGCTTTTCACATATTTATCCCAAACAGACATGTGGCCATTAACATGTCTCTTTCAAGTGATTAGTACATAAAAACATACACTGTACACATTAGTACAGTACATTAAAAAAATTTCAAGAAAATTATCCTGGATCAACCAAATCACAGAATTCATTACATAATTAGCAAACACTGGATTACACAAAAAAACTGAAAAAAACCCCTCAAACAAACAACAAAAACATCACAAGTGAAACGTAACCAACAGATTAAAGACAAACTAATAATATCTAATAATCCAAATGCGTTTCAGATTCTTTCTTAATCTATGTCACCTGAACTATCAAGAGATACCATCATTAACTCAATTGCTGCTAAAAGTAGTCAAAGCACTGCAAAAGTTTAAAACTAAAGAAACACTTAACATGAAAGTGAATAAAGAAGTTAGTGACCTTGCAATATCTTAGGAAAGCAAATTAAAGAAAGGCTAAGAAACTCATGGGATTCAGTTAAGGGTTTCCCATGAGTTTATTCATAAATTACACTAATCTAGTTTGAGGAAACTTCTGTTCCTCAAAAATAAAGATATCCCATGGCTTCTGCACAATACTTGAGACCTATCAAGCAAGAAATTCAATGCTGTGCCCCCAGTGATGAAATGCTCCATAAATTTTAGCACATATGTATAAGGAACTGTAACAGAAATCCATTTTTCAAAATACAAAGGCTGCCTATGACAATGTTTGCGTATCTAGGTAACATCACAAGATATGACATGTTCCTCCAACCGTCTATACAAAACTTGGATGGTCCTGTAGCAAGCAGATGGTTTTGCATGGTAGGAACACACTGTTACAACCTGAAAACAGGAATGAACACCACAATTTACTCCTAATGCCAACTTTAACAAAACTCCATCTGCAGCTTTTGCTCTTGCTTGTCACAAGAATGACAAAAAATGCTTATCACCTATTTTAAACAAACCTTGAAAAGCTGAAGGGGAATACTGTGAAAAAAGTGTTTACAGTTTTGAACTGTAGTTTATGAACTACAACCAAAGTGTCAGAAACTATCTCCATATTAAAAAGAAAACATAAATGCAGCTTGTTACTTGTGGGTACTTTCAGATTCTTTTCATCAACCCACCTCTTCAAATTATTTTAGGGATTATCACCATGTACAAGAGCAAAACATGCAAGACAAATGCTTGTTAAGAAAATCCAAACAGTTTAGTCATAAATGCACATATAAAACAGACAAGTGTATTTCCAGAAACTTACTGGGATTCCAAACCCTGCTTTTCAAGAAACTGCATAGCACTTTCTGAGAAATTCGAGAATCCTGCAGAGACATATATATTTTATTTATTTCATTACAGTACAAATGCAGAATCCCTTTTTTGAAATAGAATGCTAGGTAACAAGTCATCTTTTAAACAGTATTTCAAATGTCTAGCAGACCTCTTTGAAGTGCTAATACAATAAAATATTATTATTAACATATGTAATATTGGGACACTTTGGGAAGACAAAAAAAGATAGCAAACCAACCTAGGCAAAGATTACATAATTTAAAAGAAAGCAGGGAAAATATACAGGATATTCTTTAGAATCTTCATTCCAAAGCAAATTTCTTAGAAGCATATAACTTACACCAGTCATTTTAACAAAGATAAATCTCAAAAATGCTGGAAATATTTTTTTCAGATCACTACAGCTGTTTCAAACACTAAAAAGGAGTTACCTGATTCCAATCCAAACTCTAGATAGTTTTCTGTCACAATGAGTATTGCCATGGCTTTCACGAAGAAGAAAAAGCCAAAGGTGACACAGACTGATCTTTCACCTCCATCCTCCACTTTGAAATAATGGGTAGTCAACGAAAACAGTACCTTCCTAGACAACAAAAAGGTCAAGGAAAATGAAGTCTGAAAAACAGCTGTAACTAAGAATTATAAAGCTGGATTTCGGTCATCTACACTAGGGCTGTTCTACGATATGCATTTATTTCTTTTTAAGGTAATATGTGTTTAGCCAATTTCAGGTTAAATTACAGAACACATTAAGGCATAATAATCACATCATGTCTAGCCAGGAATACACTACTCTGGAGTAGAGTTTTCATCTAGGCTTACTTGTAGTAAGAAAGAAGACACATGAAAAGATGGAACTTGTATCTCTCTCCTTTCAGACAGAATCACAGAATCATTTTGTTTGGAAAAGACCTTTAAGATCAAATCCAACCATTAACCTAACACCAACAAGTTCACCACTAAGCCATGTCCCCAAGCACCTCATCTGTGCACGTATTTGAGACTTTTAGCTATCAAAGAGAGTAAGACAACAGCACTTTTAGTACTACCTAGGAAAGAAAAAACTATCCCATGTTCATCTTGGAAAAAACAAATCAGCCTTAAAACCCCTGTATGATCTGGTATGATATATCAAATCCTTTTATCTAACCCCACTGTCCCAAAGACAAACACTTAAGACATCACCTGCTCTGTTATCAGACGTTTTAAAAATATTTATTGAGTATTCTTTTTTTATACATTTCTAAATATAATTAGCTCTAAAGTTAAACAGATTAGGATAAACTTTTCATGATTCACTGTCAACTTTTATTACTGTGAACTGCAGCTCATTATAACTTATTTTATTTTCAAATGGCATGCAATATCCAGTCCAGATTTTAATGAAGTATTTGGAGATCACTCTAGGCATTATCTGATTTGAAAAAACAAAGAGAAAAAGGAAAAACAAGACTTTAAGTGTAAACTGTACCACTTTTTTCCCACTATGCAATAATACAGTCATATTTGCATGCTTTTAATATTGAATGGATTTTAAGATGTAGAGTACATGAAAACATTTTTTGGGGGTTATCAGTGCAGTAAAACATTTGAAATTTGAAGAGTCATCAGTTAATCTCTCAAAAAACTATGATTATGCAGTATCGCACTTCACTGGACAGCACACATTTAACACACACATTGCTGAACTTCACATATATGCAGAGAGGTTCTCATATGCACATAGTGAAGTCGCCTAGGCAGAGCATCTAATAATTCTAAGCTCATAGCAATCACCTTCAGATCCTTTCATACTTTACAGAAAGAACGGATACATCTAAAGGAAAACTTACCTCATCCCAAAAAGAAGTACGGTCATGCAGACTGTGTTCTAGAAAGCTTTGCTTCTCAACAACACATGCTTAAACCAAGTGTCATTTTACAGCTAGGGACATTAATCACAAACTGAAAACACCTTGAAGTTATACAAAGGACTTAATAACAGTTTGTGATCGACAGTCCTAACCTATAATCAGATTTAGAACCCCCTAGATACCTCATGTTTTCAACTATGGATTGTGCCTGAAGGATGTGGAAAATACAAGCAGGAAAAAGAAAGCATAGTAACAACAAATTCCAATTATAGTGCGGATTCACAACTCAATAAACAGATCAATGATTATGCAAACTACACATGACTGAAACCCTCTGTTAGTTAAATAATCACCACTGCTTCTATTTTTGGATTGGGGAAAATTGAAGCGTTATGGCTTGCTTCATCACTTCCTTTCATTGCATGACCTAATATTCAGGATCTGCTCAAGGAATAATTTGGGAGTATTCAATGCTAAATTAATAGATTGATCACCCCTCAACCTTTCATTCTTTTTTTTTTGGCCACAAGAGGCAATATACTTGCAGAATTTATGGTACACCCATTTACAAAACTAATTTTATTTTTTAAACTGCTGCAATTATGGGATTCTTGAATTATTTAGTCCGTATGGTTGAAGATAAAAAGATCCATCTTCTTTTCCTACTAGAACACATGAAAACTGTGAATTCAGAGAATATTCTGAGTTGGATGGGACCCACAAGATCATCCAGTTCCTGGTCCTGCACAGCACTATCCCCAAGAGTCATGCCATGGGCCCGGGAGCATTGTCCAAACACTTCCTGAACTCTGTTAAGCTTGGTACTGTGAGCACTTCCCTGGGGAGCCTATTCCAGTGCCCAAAGTGGAGTCAAAGTTGGCCAGTCCCCGACAGTACTGGCCAGTTGAGGTTTGGCTGCAGAAATGTTCTCCCTACAGTGGCAGAAGCATCTCTCTCCCATGCCACCTGACCTTGCTTCCACTGGGCATACACCTTCTTTTATTGCCTTATCTGCAAAAGAAGATTCCTGTTCAGCCAAGCTGGCCTTGTGCCTCAACTTCTTAAATTTGGACATTTAGGAATTGCCTCATCCTGTGGCCGTAACAGGCGATGCTTAAGATGACCAGCACTGATGGATCCCAGCACCTTCAAAAGCATTTTCTGAGAGGACCTTACTAATTCCCTAAGCAGCCTGAAGTCTGCTCTTGTCATATCCAGGGTTGAAGTTTTGCTGGGACTTTTCCTCCTGTCAACAGAGATTTTAAACTCAGCAACTGAAAACCAAATAAATTCCTCTGTATTCTTTCTACAAATTGAAAAAATTTTAATGTAAGCTTAGAGATTACTTTAAGCTATCTGATAACGGACTCTCCCTAGATGAACCTTCAGTCAAGGTAAGAAAAGACTGTTGCTTTCCTTTGCTATGACGTTTGTATGTTTTACAGAAGTAGCCAAGGAAATCTACTAACCTACCAATGAAATCAGGTTACTCAAACCTTTTCAGCTGAGAAATACCTTACTTTTGCTGTAACAGATAGATCTTCCTAAATGTCTTGCCTTTGCAACAGAAACTATTGCGTCCAACACCGTTTGAAAGAGTATAGGAAAAAAGTTAAATAACCTGGCTTTTCAGGTATAAATAACCTATCCTTTTCAGATATCGGAGGCTGTTCAGTGAGTGATGAACAAAAAAAGTGATGAACCAACACAGTATTTCAAAAATACTAAACATGGAGCAGGTGGTACAGCAGGTCTTCTAAACGCTGCCTCCGAGAAACACCTCTTAGTCTTCCTGAAACTATCTAGCTATTTGAAGATTTATTTTTCTGTTCCACTAAAACTAAGAATTCTCTAACCTGTAACTACATACTACCAGGAACACAAATACTACTGCTTTTAGACTAGATTTCTGTTAATACACACATGTATAAATCTAGATTAGTTTCTTGGATTTTTCCAATTATCCATACTATGAACAGTAAAAATGATAATAGTGCATTACTGCACTGAATCAAAACGTCTGTTTCTGGAAGACACAGCTGAAAAAAATGTCTAATTATCACTTTTAGCTTCTCCAAGCTTTTTTGATCATTTGGTCAGCCAAATCCTTAGTACAACTTTTCACCTCTTAACACACAGGTATAAAACAGAAGGAACACTTGTCAGTAAAACATTTTTCTATATTTAACTCCGACATATCACGTTGACTGCTTTCAATTGGAAACATGGAGGCAACCAAATTTTTCTAAAACTTCAGTTATCATAGAACCATTTCTGGTCTTGAGTTAGTGAACAGTTGAGTAAGTTTTAAGTATTCTCAGCATCTCAAAGGCCTGATGTCACAACACATGAATGAATCTCTTTTCTTCTGAAATCTCATCTGACTAGGTTCCAGTGACAACAAGAATTGTTACCAATATCTCTGTATTGTACCTCCTTCACTCAAAAAGCTGTAATGCCTGGAATAAGTTATGTTATCATATTTATGGCGATGCTAATATAAAGTTTAGACTGTGCCTCCTGGTACAGCAGCCTTCTACTCTGCCACCAACTCCTCATACAGGTACTAAGCACAGACTCTAACAGCTACTTGCATGTTCACGCTACTGAGACAGAAAACTTGCACTGACTGGCAACTTAAATCTTTTTCAAGGTTTTGCCCTGAATTGGTGACCAAATGAAAGCAGTGATAGGACTGTATACAAAACCACGGTAAGAAAGTGTTACTGCAGTGGATTTTCCTACAATATATAATTCACAACCCTGTTTCACCTGGAACTGCAATTACTCTAGTGTTAATTAAATTGACTACTCCTGAGATATGGGAGATGAAGTAAACAGGGTGTTGTCACCAATAAACCTACAAGTACATTGTGGCTTTGGTATTAGAAGCCTGTTTTTCCATTAGTTCTATTAAACTCCCCCTCATCCTTAAAATGGGAGTGAAAGGTGTTGACTATCACTGCTGGTTTTTGAAGCAGCAGCTGCCTCTTTCTGCTTCCTTTTACAAAGATTAAACTAAAATTCTTGACTTTACACCAAAAAACAAAACAAAGGATGTGCAGTAACAACTACATATTAGCTCTACTATAGCTGTATCATTGTTAGAACGTGCACCGATTTTCTTGTCACTACTCAGTAGTCCAGAAAAGCCAGCTTTTGGACCATGGATCTGTTCACTGACTAGTCAAAGGAGAAATACCTGGTCTGGAAGCAAGCTACTGACAGTCTTTCTTCCAAATGTGAGTTGACTCTGTCTTCTAGCAAGTTCTTATACATTACAAGCAAAAATTCTGGAAAAATTCTTCAAGCTACTTAGAAAAGAATTCCTGTCCTTATCATAAAGACAGCACACATTTTAATAATTAGCAAGGACAGACAAGCATTAAGCATATTCAGAACTCTTAGCCAAGTATAATCAACACTAGATTTCAAGATTTTACATAACACCACCAGCTACTGCTGACATCACAAATCAATGAAACAAACCCTAACACATTAAGAATCTCTAACAAAGAACTGGCATTTATACAGAGGAAACAATTCTGAATATTCAAGTGCTTTATCAACTGTAACTTAGCATTTTATCTGTTCTCAGCTGCTGAAGGACCAGAGGAGCTGCAGCAATTCACTTTCCAGTTTACCTTTTCATAATCTGCACTCTTGCAGGCCCTTATTCGACTCCACTGCTTTATCACCTATTATATCTTTAAAATGGAACTTTCCTCCCAAAACTGTGTGTCTGTGGAAAGCAGTTAATTACCATGCAAGCATCTATGTCTGATACTGCCTTCTTCAGTAAAAACAAACACGAACAGCCACTTCTTTTTACGGTTTGGTATTTGCCTGTTTCCTAAATACTCCACTTCTGTTCCCCTCAGTTTCAGAGGGGAGTTTAGTTTTTCAGAGCTTTGAAAGCACACCACCTCAGCTCCTACAACTGTCTACACACCTAATTTTCTGTAAGCTTCATAAGAATGCCTTAAATGTGTTTTAAAATTCGTGCATGTATTTTTGCAATAAACTAGTATATGCATCACTGTACTAATCTGTTCAGGAAGTATCTGAAACATACTGAAAACAAAAAGCGTGCAATAAATTTCCAAACATCTCCAAAAGCTGTACTTTCTGTACAGAAAGCTATGTCTGATTGCCAAACAGAGCAAAACCAAGTTAGTTTAGAACCACTACATACTACAAACGAGCACTAACTGTATACACACATACATGTATTTTCCTCCTAAATGGTTTGGTATTAATGTTAACAAGCTATCGATACCAGCATTTATAAAGAGCACGTACAGTGTCCATATCATCCAACAATGGCACTAGCTTACATGATCCTTTTTCCAAATGCTAAATATTTGTGTACCCTGCATATCAACAGCACAAAAACCTATATGAATTGCAGAATGCTGTAAACCGTTTGGAACAGGGAGAGGGATTTCAGAAAACAGAAAAGGATACACTGCAAAAGCCAAGACAAGCAGACACCACACTACGCTGATATTCATTTCTTGGGAGGGCTTCACAATGCTGTAATATGCTTCTGTCACCACATACACAACTGTAGCTGCAACAGTGAAATCCACCAACCACTGATATTCTGGAAAGTAATGCAATGCTGAAAAATATAAGTTTGTGAACGTTAAAGGCATGTTTTAAGGCAGTTACTGATGTATATAGAATGGAGTAGCGATTAAAAGACATTTCCAATTCTGTACTAAATGTATAAAAGTGAAGTTTAGGTAGACCCGGATCAACCAAGTGAAGTGCAACAGTAGTGAAAAAGTCACTCAACAATACGAACTTCATTCTTCACTTCTGTCATTTGATACTTCATTACTACTGAAATTTATAAGGCTATGAGGTTTTACTATTTTATCATCTCAGCTTTTATACATTAACATCCTAAATCCAAAAAGCACACTTAATTTAGATTTCACATCACAGGGAGTAAACAGTTCTTCAGTTGAGCCTAGCCGCAAACAGGGGGTTCTTTGACCCTCTCTTAAAGATTAAAAGCTCATTGGCTATCATTTAATATATTACAAATAAACACTCCTTTTATTTAAAAAACCCCAACATTTAAGATACTGATGGTTTGTTCATTGAGATTTTGTTAATAGATCCTGTAAAGCAGTAATTGTGTAAACGTCACTGTAAAAATTCTGGGGATCATACTGTGCTGCAGACAGGTTGGATATTAATAGAGAGAGTTCCCAAGGTGTTGGAAACAGCAAAGAACAATTTGTGACAATGCAGTGTGGCCTGACCCTCCCAAATACCTGCCCTAAATCTACACAATTTGAAAGTCAGAAAACACTACTGAGCATTTGATTTGACTACAAGCTACCTGTTGGCAAAGATATGAAATTGGGCAAACTTGGGTATTTCCAAGTCCTATGCTTACTTTGAAATAACAGTCTGGTTAGATTCACCACAAAATTGTATATATAACTTTTCAAACACAGTCAAACCCTATCCTATATCACTTCGTTGACAATTAAATGCTACAATTTCAAGGAAATAAAACATTGAAACTTGTGAATGCTTTGTTTATTTATGTGCCAGCTTCAAGAACTGCACTTCTGTTACACAAACACTGTCTCCTACAATTTAAACTGAGAAGTCTCCTGCATAGGACTAAGCTTGTTTTCTTTCTATACTCATTGAGAGAACAGCATGTAAAAATGCAGCTAGGAAGAAAATATCTATCACACTTACATACATAACCATATATGAATTTTGTTTAACAAAATGACTGATTGTGATTAAGTAATCAAAAATTACCATCCAAAAAAAATAGTGACTTCCAAAACACTTAATGCTGCATATTTCTGTACTGTCACTTGCCATTTTTAAGCATTTTACCTGAATGTTTCAGATGTATGGCTCAAAGGTGTTAGGTTCCAACGCTACAGCACATTTCCTATTTTAGATGTGCAGACAGTATATGACTTGACATCTGCCAATTGTTATTTTCATGTACAAAGCTATAAACTCTATTTTGAAAAGACTATGATATGATTCTTTTGGCGTTGTCTCATATTGCTGTGGAAGTCTGATACAACAGTTGTGCTTTACGCTGGATTTCAACTACTCATCCCATTCCACAACACTGTTATTAAAATGTCACCCACGGAATATAAAAGGAGACTTAGCCCTACCACTTGCTTTCCCATTTATGACTAGTTCTGCTTTTATTCACTCGTCTACAAAAAAGATATTTCAGCATTAATCACAAATAAACACTTCATAGAAAGAATGAGGATATATTTGAAGTAATATATTGTTGTTTGCATACAGTTATTCTTACCAATAGTGTCCCTTTCTGTTACAGATTTTGTTTCCAGATGAAGATCAATATCTTTTGGAATGGTTAAGGGTTTGTTTTCAATATGACCATTATATTTTCTGTAAAATAAATAAATAAATAAATAGATAGTACAAGCATGGGTATGACAAAATAAACTTTTTCAATATATAATGACATTTCAAATTTAAGAAAAATGCAGACCATTTTTTTTTTCCAAATGCAAATATTCTTATCTCTCTAGCTAAAAGTAGTATTTCAAGTTCAAATCTTGAGAAACAACCAGGTATGTCAATGAATCCCAGCTTTATCCTGACAGACTGTGACATACTACTGTGGTACGGGTTTAAATGTCTTCTATATGCTCCATTCTGAGCGTGTATTGGATCAAGACCCAGTGGCCCACTGATTTTCTCTGGTAAGAGCTACAGGGTATTCCCAAGGCTAAAACAAGGAAAAAAATTTGCGTTAGCCCTTCTTGTCACAACAAGCAACTACATCACATGAGCGACACTAACCTAGATCCTTGAAAGGTCCTTCCTACTAGCCACCAAGCAAATTTTAAGACATCTTTCTAATCTAAAAGGATTTGTATTTAGAACAAAAGGTGCTTTTCATCTGGAGCTCTGAAACTGTACCATGATCTTCGCTTCCCTGAAATTAAGTCACACTAGTAGGCTTCAAATTAAAAAATCAGCAGGCACATAAAATAACATGAACAAAGTTACATGATTTGGTCTGGTAGCACTACTAACTAAGGTAAAACTTCTCTCTCCCACTATTTAAAAAAATACGTAAATCATTAAAGCAGATCAGAAAATGTTTTGTTAGATTAAAAACACCAAAACTAAATCTTAAAATCTCTAAATGGAAAGAGGGAAAGAGTAAACTCTGCCACATTTTAGAATTCCACCTCTGAAATTAGAAAAGGTGGATTTTCCATAGAAAGACAAGCTATTAGGATATAAGCATTAAAAAGAAATTCAATCAATCATGAACTTAGTTTTTAGGAATGCTTTCATCTCAGCTCATATTTGAGATGAAAATACAAGCAGAAAGCATTAACAGATTTTTTTTCAGGTTATATTAATGCTTGGTATCATCTGAAGCACAAGAATTTTAATGAACAAACTGAGGATAGGAATCTAAAGCACTACTCAAAAAATTCAGTTGTGGAAATCTACACAAGATGTCCCAAACACTGTCCAACCACTTGACTACCTGCAAGCTCCTGTGTACTACCCGGCCCCCACCTGTACTCCTGATTATTTTCCTACTGCCTGCATCCAGGAGTACTAACATCTTGAGTGAGATGTGCATTTTGATCACGGAAGCCATTTCAGATCAACAAAACATGGTGTTCCTACACTTTAATTATCCCAGGGGCCCCACAATCCAAGAGACACAGACAGAACATGCCCAGGATCATTGAAAGCTTTAATTCAAAGTACCTACAGACCTTTTCACTAGGCTAACAATTTAACACAAACGATTCCGAAGCAGAAAACCTGCCTAATATTCATGTGCTATTAAAACCTACAGCATAATATACTGAAGTGTAATATGCACTGAATAAAATCAACTAAAATTTCACACTACAGCTGTTTCTAAGGCTAATTTTCAAGCAAGTTCCTTGTTATCTCCTTTCATCATTTCTCTTTTAATTAGTTCAGGCTGAGTGTATTTAAGTAAGGAGTGGGTATTACATTTTGCAAGACCATGGGCTTGACAAAGCAGATTCTTTATCTTGAAAAGACATGGGGAGTACCAAATAGATGAATCCTTATTTCTCCCACACCATCTGTTTCACATCTCCTTGATGAGATGACTCACAAGGAGATGTGCATTCCATTTTGTGCAGCCTAAATCAGTAAATCCAAACCAACTCAACAGGAACAATTCCCACTCAACTACAGTTCCTCCCCAACAACAGTCACTTCTTTCAAGGACACAGAAGTACATTTATTCATAAAAAAATAAGTGTATTATTCATTCAGCTGTTAAACGAGCAAAGCAAAGCAAACGTCATTTAAGCCTCCACATTATCGCTTTACTGTAAGTTTTATATTCCCCTGTGATTAACATTCATCCTTGTACAATCACCTACTACGACTATTGCAAAAGACTGGCAAGGCTGAGGAAAGGCAATAAGAGCAAAGTACAATTATTATTTGGCAGTGCAATTGTGCTTTGCAGTTTAAGGCTCCTAGGGGTGGACTTAAATTTATAATTACATAATTAAAGTTATTTTACATATGAATAAATATCACTGGTTAAATGGATAGCTGTAAATTGTAATGCTATTCACAATTATTTTGCCTCATTTTTGTCTCAGCAAACTGTTAAGATAAAAGGATATTCTTAAAGAATGTTGGAAAAAAAAAAAATTACTACTTTACAAGGAACAACTTAACCCAGAGAATGGTGGTGAATGGGTGCTGCATCCAGTTGGCAGCTGGTCACTAATGGTGTTCCCCAGGGCTCACTATTGGGCCCAATCATGTTCAATATCTTCATCGATGATCTGGACAAGGCAATCAAGGGCACCCTCAGTAAATTTGCAGACAACATCAAGCTACGCAGGAGTGTTGATCTGCTGGAGGGCAGGAAGGCTCTGCAGAGGGATCTGGACAGGCTGGATTGATGGGCCAACACCAATGGCATGAGGTTCAAGACCAAGTGCCAGGTTCTGCCCTCGGGTCACAACAACCCCAGGCAGAGCTACAGGCTGGGGGTGAAGGGACTAGAAAGCCACCCAGAGGAAGAGGATCTGAGGGTGCTGGTGGACAGTGGCTGAACATGAACCAGCTGTGCCTAGGGGTCAAGAAGGCCAATGGCACCTGGCCTGTATCAGCAATAGTGTGGCAGCAGGACCAGGGCAGTGACCACTGCCCTGTACTCAGCACTGCTGATCCCACACCTCGAGTGCTGTGTTCAGTTTTGGGCCCCTCACGACCCAAAAGACACTGAGGTGCTGGAGCGAGTCCCAGGAAGGGCAAAGGAGCTGGGAAGGTTCTGGAGCACAAGTCTGACGAGGAGACGCTGAAGGAGCTGGGAGGGCTCAGCCTGGAGGAAAGGAGGCTCAGGGGGGACCTTGTTGCTCTCTACAATTTGCTGAAGGATGGCTGTAGCCATGTGGGGGTTGGTCTCTTCTCAAGGTTAACCCGTGATAGGACAAGAGGACACAGCTTCAAGCTGTGCCAGGGGAGGTTCAGGATGGACCTTAAGAGGAATTTTTTCACAGAATTGGAACAGGCTGCCCAGGGACGTGGTGGAGTCACCATCCCTGGAGGTCTTCAAGACATGACAGGATGTGCCACTTAGGGCCATGTTCTAATTGACATGGTGGTGATCAGTCAAAGGTTTGACTAGATGATCTCAGAGGTCTTTTCCACCCTAAATGATTCTGTGATTCCATGAATCACAGAGGCAAATAAGATTGCTAGCCATGCAGCTTTAGAGCTAGGAAATGGGGAAAAAATAACATTACGATTAACAGATTACATGAGCAGCATGCGGACTAATTAAAATCTTAAGATCTATAAGAGCGTTCATACTGGGATAGAAGAAACAGGGCTAAAGGAAAACTCCTGTGTGGCCAAAAAACGAAAGCCAGAGGGGGCTGATTTGTTTTAAACATAACCAATTTAGAAATATTTCATCAACATGGCCAGCTCTATCACCTCAGGATGTCTCGGTTCTTGACACAGCTGTACTTCCGGTAAGGCTGTTCAGAACTTCATGTCTGAACACCAGAAATCTGTTTCCAGCTTAAGCTGACAGACAGCTCTTCCATCCTCTCAGTTGTCTTTTTGATAGGTTAAACAAGCCCAGCTCTTTCAGCCCCCTCTTGTAAGACAGGCTTTCTGTTTCCTGGATGATCCCAGCAGCTCTGTTCACCTGTTCACATACAAAATTAATTTTTCTTGAACACGAGTGATCAGAACTGTACACAGTAATCCAGATAAAGTTCTACATTGGTGTCTTGTCCAAGAGGATTAATATTTCCCTCTCTCTCCACTAGAAACATCTCACATAATACATCCTAGGAGCACATTTACCTTTTTCACAGCTGTGTTGAGAGTGGCAGCTCATAGTAATCCTATGTTGGACTAATATACTCAAATCTTTCTTCTCTTGCTTCAAGATAAAGAGCTACAATCCTAAGATTTGCTTTCCTCAGTTTTTATCTAAATGAATATATTCACTAAAGTAAAAACCCCTTTCCACCAAATTAGCATTTCACAGACCATTTTGTGGATGGAAATTAACCAGTTCTGCACAAGTTGGGAATGTTCAACTCTGTTAAACTGAAGGAACATGTTTTGGTAAAGAACTGTGACAGTTAATGCAAGCAAGGTAGTCACATGCAACTAGCAGTTTCTAACTCACACTAAGACAAAAGCTGATTGGAAAGTTATTACATGAACCATTTCATGTTGGAAAAAAAAAAACGGAAGAAGGGGGAAGAAAAGCTTAAGATGAGTATTTACCTATCTTTTTTGCTCTTCCCTCTTTGCTTCCCTGCAAGAATCCGTAGTTCTTCTTCAGTGGGATGTTGATACCATCGTAAGCTAAAGAAAAAGAAAATCTCAAGTAAAACAATACCAGTATTAACAATTCAGAGCATGGCTTTTAAAAAAACATATCCCAACACAGATTTATATGCTTACCAAGACACCAGTCATTTGCCACTCCTAAGCAAGACACCTTTGTGTACCAGTACCAACCCTGCCTGAACTGAACCACAGCTAAACTACAGCATATGAGACATTTACTCATAATTAGAAAGCTTTGCTGCTTTGTCATTCATGTGAAAGCCCTTCAGTTCTCAAAACACCAAGTTGTAAAGATAAATACAGCAAACACAGTTGTACAAGGTGAAGAAGAATAATTATACTGTTACAATGACGCATCAGAACCATATTCTAAATCATTTTATAAAGTATAATGACATCCTCCCAAAACCCAGCAATTTTTCAGAATCTGAAATAGCTATTATCTAATAATCATTACTAGTCTTTTTTCTAAAGCAACATTCCTTTCCTAAACACCTCCTCATTGATATCTTCAGCTCTTAGTAGAAAAAGTGCTATTAAAAAAAAAATCACCAATTTACACATACTTGACTTCCAAGTTTTTCCACTTTCACAAATCAATGCATCATTCATTGCTCATTATTTAACAGGCAAGAAGTGGCAAGGAAATTCTCAAGAGATGGTTAAGTGTCCAAGATGGTATATTTTACCTAAATCTCTAAGTATGTTAAAAACCTTAGTAGCTGAAACAAGGCCTTTTCCACATTCAACACGGAAAGGTTACTGTCCAGATGCAGGAAGGATGTCACTCTGATCTCCACTCTGAAATGCTGAGGCGAAGAAGACCAAGTATGAACAGGAACACACTTGAGACATGTATGTGGAAACAGAAAGCCACTAGTTGTCACCCATGGTGACACAGGTTGACACAGTTAAGAGAGGATAAAGGAATTCACAACCACCTTCTCACATTAAGGAAACTTCACCAAGTAAGACTATTCAAATCCATGTTGTTGAATCAGCGATGATGTCACACCCAGTTTCAAGAAGTTAGTAAAGCAAATTTGGAGAACATCACAACCCAAACATCCTCAAGCCACTTGGTAACACTTGATTCCCAGCTCTGTTTTGGAAACTCTTCCTTCAGCTTGGGATCTCTTCAAGAGAAAAGAACTCCAGTACCAGCCAATAGGACATAAACCCATTGCACACTGCAAATTTCCCTTGAAGGAATTCACTGCCAGTTCCAAAACTGTAAATGGCAAATATTACATATTTTGCATAAACACAGAGTTTTGGGGGAGAAAAAATGTGCTGAATTTTGTACAAGCAGGAGTGAAAGTTATTTCATTAATTTATTTTTATTATGTCTGGTCCCAACTGAAGAATCTGTGGTTTGCAAACTTTGCTGCAAAACAGACTTTAAGACTAAGACACACATAAACCAGAGAAAGAACCTTTTCATCCAAGAAGACAAACTGTACTGGACATCCTAACTTCTTCCTTTCTTTTACATGAACCAAAGCAAGTGGGAGAAAGTAGAGAAATATTCTCCTGTTTTGTCATTTACCATCAACCTGATCTGAACTTGGCATGCTAAGATTAAAATCAGTAGCTCTCTAATGATGAAAGTCATCTATGCTGTAAAGAAATTTTTCAAAATCTCTCCTACACAGACAGAGAAATAGTACCTAATGCAGCACAACAGACAAAATTCTTGTTCTATGTAGCATACCGAACTAACACAAATCAAATCACAAATTAAACCACAATTTGCTCTTAATTATACTACAGAACTAGGTTGCAAGTGATACCTAATTACAACCAATAGGATAAAGAGTTTTGGGATTTTTCCCAAAATGTTTTAATAAACCCTACAGACCTTGCATTTAAAACCTCAAAACCAAGAGATTTGACCAAACATTTTCATAAAGACAGAGCTAATAAAAAGTAGTTGATATCTGGTTTAGCTCACATACATTTAAAACTGAAATCCCACAACTGATTACCCTGTGGCTTTGATATATCCAAGTCAGTCTGAATAGCAACAGGCACAGAGATATGCCCTAATTAATTTGAATGAAGGTCATTAACAAAAGCACAACAAAACATCCGTTTTCTCCTGTCTTCCTGATGTGGCCTGAAAACACAGTAACTGAAATAGCTGAGCAACCTAAAAGCAACATTTTGGTAGAGAACATTTTATTAGTTAAAAATGCAAGGCCTATGCAGATATTTAGGCTGCCAATCCTTTCAATAAATACATTTAGTTCCATTCAAACTCAGAAAACAGCATCAATTGAAAAAGTTGATATTTCTTTACAAATTTATGAAAATAGCTTCTCAACAGTCAGTGATGGGTGTTCATTCAATTAACAAGCAATTATCTTAAGTCTACCTATCCTAACAATTCCTTTAGATTTTGAAATGTCTATGGTTCCTTTTAACAGACTTTCCATACAGGCATCTTGAAACCAGCTGGTCACTTAAGTGTTTCTGTCTTGCCTGATAACGTGTTTATCCTCCCTCCCATTTAGCAAGGGCTATCTATAGACATTTCAAACTATCTTGCTTAGAAAAGCCTGCCAATCCTTTGGAAGCAAGACATTTAAACCAAATCACTTAAAAAGCACCGTCGGATACCAAAGACTAGTTGAAATCTACTAACAAAGGAAAGGAGGAGCAGGTGGTAATTTTTCCTCAGACAGCTGGACTGCTTAGGAGTGTGCCTGTACCTGTACTCTTGTGTGTGTAAAACCCTCTACACCACCACCCACATAGGTCTGTCGAAGAAAATACCACTGGCGAAAACACAGCACTAAGGAAAAATGGGTTAAACATAAAAGATAGTTTGTCAATTAAACTAAGAAAAAAACTGCTTTTCTTTCTTCCATTAAAATTCAGATTCTTATTGCAGGGGAGCTTCTGATTTGTTTTTATTTCTGGAATACAGAATTATTTCTGACTCTTTATAAAATTCCTGTATTTAGGGGATTATTCAGAGTGCCTGAAATTACAATGCACTAAAATAGTTACCACATAAATAAAAGAACATCAAAAAGCAACAACGAGATTTTCCAGGCTACTAACATGAAAGGCAATAATAAGACTCCTATTGACTTCAGCAGGAGCAGAATTACCCAAGCACAAGTGCTGAAATCCTGCTTTAGGTATTTATCAATCTGCAGATGGGCAAAGATAAATGGAGAAATGGATTATGAAAAATACTTGAACAGCAAACTTCTCCCTATTACTGGCACAAGGCATGCGTTAGAACAAGGATACAGAAAGTGAAAACTTCACAAGATTGAAGAATATGGGCATAATATGGAGAAATTATTTCAAAAGAGCAATTAGATATTTGAATTTTGAAATAAAAGTTTAAATAAATCTTTTAAATAGGACATAAAAAGTACAGTATGTCATTTGGAAAATTGCTGACAAAAAACATTCTGGTGGTGACACACCCAAAAAAAAAAATAGTAGGCAGTTCCATATTCATTAGTGTAATGTCCTTTTTAGAGCACAAGAAAGGTCATCAACACCCTGCCGATGTGGTCAGCAGTGAAACTTCACGCAAGAGTATGGTTCCTGTTTGTGTTATGTGCCTGACAATTGCTGTTTTCTGTTATACCTAACACACATCTAAACAACATTTACAGTCACTTCTCATTAGCAACTCGTTGGGTAATGAAATGTGGAATATTAGAAAGAAACAAGTTGGTAATTATGAGATGCAGATGTAAAAAAGGCAAGGGAAAATTATACAAGACTTGTTAATACTCCTATGGAGTATATTATTCAAGGATATTCCTTCAGAAATCAGGGAGTAAGGATTTGATATTCTCAAAATTTTGTCAACTATAAAAGACAGCGCACTACCTTCTAATCATACAAAGTGTTTTTCTTACGAAATTGTCACAAAACACATTGTCTATGTTTCCTTTTAATATTTAACATACGGATTTATATTCAAAACAGCTGCCATTTTTCATTGTTATTATGGATAGAGCCACATAGGGAATGCTCCCCTTGCAACTCATTATGTCTGTTTGATCTATTGTTATGAGGAAGTAGTATACTGAAAGTTATACTAATCCTGTCCTATGAAGTATTAAAAAAAATAGAATTTTTAATAAATATCTAAGTACTCTTCATATGCAAGGCTAATCAGGAGATGGATTATCAACACAAAGACAGTGCAGAGGAAAAAAAATTCTTCTATTCTTCAGTATCTCGTATTCAATTTAGCTTTTTAATACTAAAGGATGTACCTTGTACCTTTATATAAGAGCAACAATAATTTTAAGACTGATACAATAGCAACAAACAAGCATGTTCTTTTACAGCAAGTATCTTTTTACGTTGAGTCTGCAAATCAGGTGTCACAATGCTATGGTAATAAATTTAATAACAGTGGGTCAATTACTTTTTAAAAAACCAAACTAAATTAGTACGTTTTAGCATTACTACTCTGATGCATTACTCCATTTCCATATTCACACACTATAGCAACTGTTTCTTATCTTACCTGCCACTACAGAGAAGCCAACGAGCAAGAGAATAGTGAGGTATGATCTTCTGTATGACACTAGCCATTACCATGGTAACCACCAACTGTACACCTATCACACCCTGTAGAGAAATAAGTTAATAACAAGTCAGTATGTGTTTTACAAAAGAGATAAAGTATCTTTTTAAAAAAATAAGGTTTATAACACTGTGTAACAGGCATAATAGATTCCAGAGGAACAGACTGGTGGAATACTGTAGCAGCTTTCAAAAAAAATCTGCTGAAACTTGCTACAATCACAAACTTCGTAAAAGGGAAAGGTCAGGTCAGGACAGCTAATTTCCCTGAAGAAGTCTAAGATCTTCCCGCTCATAATGCTGGCCTCATTATCTATGTAAAGATATTTCCTATTTGTGTTTACCTACACGTGAGGGTTTATATCTCCCCTGATTAGTTGTTTTCAAGGATTCCTCTCCACATTACCCTGCATCTTTTGCTTACCACCTAAGTCAACCCCTTTTTCCTCTTGATTTGCGGGTCATCACCTCTTTCCTCTCCCAGTCCTAGTCTAAATACCAGTTTGGCCAGACTATTGGCAAAGACACATCTGCCTCACTTGCTCAGGTGGATGCTGCCCCTTCCTAGCAATCCTTGCACCTCAGAGAGGTCCCATGGCCATACAAGCCAAGTCTCTGCTGTCAACACCTGCTATGCAACAAGCCGTTAACCTACAACTCTTCATCAATCTTCCCCCCTCTCTACCAGCAATATCTTCATCTAAAGTATTGCACTAAGAGTTCTACTTCAATGCTTTCTCCTTTTTTTTATAAATCAGAAATTGTGCCAATACTCCTCTTATTAAAAATCATAGGCAGATGAAATGGTTTTGGATGATATACAGTATCATCTGTAATTTAACATGATTGAGGGAGATTAAGACAGCATAAATTGTCTTCAAGTATTTGTTATCACTTTCAATATGTTACCACAAATCTCATAAGAAAGTGCCAAAAATGAGTTAGAAGTAATTGTTACTTTTTTATACTTTGAAGTAACACCTTTGAAGAGGGTCAGATACCACTAATTTTCTTTAGTACTCAGGACTGTTTGCCTTCTCCCTCCTTGGAATTTCTACTGCTTCTACAGATTGATGCCATCAATTCGTTGAGGTACCTCAAAAAGTTAGACCTCACTTTTGTTTATGTTCTATGTCACCGAGATCAGGATCAAGATCAGGACTGGGAGCTTACTTTGAACACTCTACCTTTTTTAAAGATTGTGCATAGTTCTGTGCATAGATTACTCAAACCAATTCCACCAGTCTCATAACTAAGGGAAATGTACTTCAAGTGAAAGGAGGTTACATGCTGCATACATAATATATTTGATATACTCGAATAACTAAATTGCTAACGAAGCATATACTCTTTGGGTACAAAATAAAGCACTCATTTTAAAATCAAAGTTTATTCTGACCACCTCACACTAAGCCTAACCACTTCCACCCAATGTAAGAAAGAAACAACTGTCCCTTCATCTAGCCTGCCTACTAAGTTATGATCCTCAGAATTCACTGTCTCAGGGTAAAGTTACATTAATATTTCTCTAGAATAATGGTTTTATTAGAAGAATAGCCTAATCAGGTGCCAGTATGTCTCTTCAATTACTCCTAGAATTTCCTATCTGTAAGGGAAGAAATTGCCTTTTCAACTCAGGACAACAGGAGGGAAAAAGATGCAAATCGAGGCAGTTATTTTTCTACAGGGCAGCAAGTTCACTAACTGAGCTAAAATACTTAAAATTCAACAGACTGCTTAAGGGTTCACCAACAGAAACTCATCTCCTTACTCAAGCAAGGCTGCAAGTTGTAACAGAACCCATTACGAACAATTTGTCTTAGCCACTGAATGTCTTTCTGCACCCTATCTATCCCCTTTCCATCAGAAATTCATAGTGCTCATTCCCATAAAGTTACTGCTGTATTTGTTAAAAACAGAAATACCTACAAACATTTCAGCGTACAAATGAAAACAACCTAGCAAATTTTAAGCCACATGGAAAAAAATCCAAACAAACCTAAACCCCCAATGATATCTCTAATCTTAATTTTAAATTTGACTTTGTGGTGGAAATATCCTTCTGGTATTTTTCTACACTTCAAGAAATAAAAAAATGGATATACACACCATGTATGGGCATTTTTCTCTCGATTCCTGAAGGTTAATAATCAATCACAAGCAAAACATCAATAGAGTAAAGCTGTCACATGAAATTAAAAAAATTCACTGCATTAATTTTCCTGCAGTCTGCCAAGTACACAAGGCACAGGAATACAGCAGGTGACATAGTCAGTCAAAAATAACATGCTACGTGCACACCATAGCTTTTTGCCAACTCTAGACTTTTGCCTGGATATGGTTACACTCTACTTGTATGTTTACTAATGCACTCCAGAAAAACCTACAACATCCCAAACCACCCTGTCTTACAATACTAGACCACATCTTCCCTCCATCCCCAAACATAGCATTCAATTCAGTCTCCGTCTAGATCCAGCCTCGCCCATAATTCTCAGTCTTCACTTTACACTAATATCAGTTTAAATTCAAAACCACTCACTTCAGGAATATGAATGAAGATTAGGTGTTAGTTCCCACCAACATCCTCTACTTGCACACTCTAAATTAGAGGACACAGAGTTTAGATTTTAGTCAGAAATTTTCAACTTTAAAAGTCTAGAATATGAGAAATAAAGTATGGTATGTGTTTGAGGGAGAAGATGCTCAGTGGCAAAACCTACACCACCTGAGAGTTTTCAGGGCCTCTGGTGAACAAACCCTGGAATCCACCACCTGATCTACAATACAGTAATTAAGCACACAATCTTTGGTTAACTCAAAACTAACCAATGCACTAACAGGTGAGAACTCCTCACCTGTTAAGAGATGAAGAAATGCTGCACTGATTAAATAAAGTGTCTGCAATGATAGAATAGTTAGTGGAACTGAAACCATTTCATAACACATTCAAAACTCTGATTCCACATACAGCCGTGTCCCTGTCACACTTCAACTTTGCAGCTTGGAATTTGAAATCCAAGTTTAAGACACTAGAGAGAGGTCAGTATTCCACTGGTCAGAGACATTTCTGTCAATCTCTGTAACATTGAGAAGCATGGGGAGCACAGAAAAGATGATTATGTAAGTCAGTTTCTCTGCAAAACACAGGCTGACAAGCAACCTCCTAGTCAAAAATGAGACTGCAATAGTACAGACATGCAGCAACGACACTGTCTAATAAACTGCGGTCCAGCTGTGTTTCTGCCACAGAGGAAGATCTTTGCTGAGAGGTGTCTCAGAAGTCTTGAGCATTGTGTTCACTTCCAGATGCTCCAGTAAGCATGACATTCTTACCTTTGCTTATGTAACACAGCACACTTTACATGAAGGATTTAAATAAAACATAGCAGAGAATGTATAAGTGGTCCACAAGAGTAGTGTTAGCAGTTACATTAAAGAGAAGATTGACAGATTTCTTAAAATTCGGAGAAAAAAGACAGGTCCAAAAGGCAACAGTATAAGGTTGAATAAAGTATAACCTAAACTTTGGTTTTCAGTCTTTTATACTACATACCTGGAAACATAGCTGCTGATAATTAGAAGAACAAAAACTAAGAATGGGCGATTAAGATAAAGTTATAATACTCTTATCTACACGTTAAGTTTACTTATAAAACACCAATAGCTATTTCGGAGTAACAAAAAAAAACCTCAACACATTTTTAAAAGTACTTCTACCCAAAGGACATTTTTCTTTTCATCATTAAATGATTTATAGAACATGAAGTACAATGATAGCCAAGGTTGACTGTATTACGCAAAGACACCACTCCAGTCTCCTTATTTTGACCTTGCCCAAGGTTATTCCTCCTTACCTGCAGTAACAGGTCAGGTTTTTCCGTCTTTTTTTCCCTTTACCACCTATCTACGTATTACAAATAATTCAAGCACTCAGCTTTACACAGGACTTTGAAACTACCTGTTCTCTGACAATAACCATCTCCTCCATTGCAAGATGAAGGCCTTGAGCTGAAGCCAGCTGCTGTATGCACCAGGACTGCAGCACGGATACAACTGCACGACTGAAAAACAGCTAGTAGAATCCCATTTACAATTTCACCTTCAGAAATGTAATGCCTGCTGCTCACTTTCTGAAAGGGCAAGTCTTGTAAAAACAAGATTTTAACACAAATGCGCTTGAGTATTCTATAGATGTTAATTCAGGGCATAACAATCTCTTTCAATGGTAGCACACAAACACACTAACATGGCTGTGAATTTTCAAGTCAGAAATGGAAAAGGTATTGCACTAGTAGTGGTCACCAAGATTTGTAGGAGAATATAACAGATACTATTCTCTCCTGCAATTTCAGAAGTGCAACGGTATTTGTGAAGTCTGGAAGTTAACAATATAACCTCTTCAAAATGCCGTTTAAGAGCTGACACATTATTGCTTTTGCTGTTAAATGAGACTTTTCCACACATAATTTTTTTTCCACATGCAAGTTTTTTCTCTCTATGTGTAGGTCCATGCTGAAGCTGCACCTGAAAGATAGTGGTCTCCCAAAACATAAATGCAATTCAAAATTGTTTTCTAAACAGTAGGAAACTTTATATGGGATGGCCAAAGAAAAGTGAGCTTGCTGTGCAATATCTTAAAATGAATGCTTCCTGTGAAAAATACTACTTTCACAAAAAATCTATAGTCATTATAACAGTCAGCAATCCAAGGCAGTTTTTCAAATCTTAGGATTTGAAAAATCAGACATTCATAAAGCTAATTTTGGGAAAGAAATCTCTGCCAAGAGACCTCTTCAAAATTCAGAATTTTACTTTTTTTCTTTTCTCATGACCAAGTCTTCCCTGAATTAGAATTTTCATGCACCTAGTGCTGTGTTTACAACACAGCACAGATGAACAAAAGATGCATAGTGGCCTGGAGGATGTACAAGGAGTTCAAGACTACCCCAAGACCACCCAACCACTCACCTTTACGGGTCTCTCACACTCAAAGGTCACTTCTCTTTTGACCAGTGTCTTTCCACAGACTCAAAGGAGAGCCATGAACCACTAAGTGGAAGGACTCAACAGTGCATGAGCCCCTTTGAAACCAGGTGATTTGTTTAAAACCAAAACTATATTTTAGTCAGTGAACTGCATTTTACCTGACAGTCTTGCTTCTTTCACCACTCAGGCTCTCTAAGCACAAAGATTACAGAACTAGTGACCATGACACAAATCAAGTTATTGCTACAGAAATCTCATAGCCAGAACAAGGGCATTCATAAAAACACAGATGTGTCATTATTACAGAAGAGGCAATACCGAATATCTGTTATAGTAAACACTAATATATATGGAACATATTATTAAATTTTAAGTAAAACTAGTTCAGCGAATTCATCTACTATGCAGGAAAAAAAAAAGGTTATGTTCCATTATTACTATTCAAAATTTTAGATTTTAAAAATCTAGTTTGCCCAATATTTCCCCAAATAACATAAGTAGGAACTACAGAAGTTCCCACTCTCTAGAACACTTGCTTTTTAAAGAGCGGGCTCTGCCACTACAGGAATCATTCCAAGTGTAAAAAGTGGAAAGTCTTTAATGCCTCTGCTGAAGAGTCTGAAACACCAAGACACTTGTGTAGAGTTTAAAGTCGTGGCCTAACTGGCATTGCAACTGCACAGATCAGTCCTGACAGTACCAACCTGGCCAATGTTGACGTTTATGACTTGGTTTATAAGCCTCTTGGTGCAAAAGAAAGTGATGAATGTTTAGTTCTCCTGTTGCTTTGGAACTGGAAAATACAGCTTCCAAACAGCACAGAAGTAGACTACCATCTTTTGACTTTGCTTATGTCATGAAATCACACACAAAGATTATTTGCCCACACTGCCAGCACCCAGTAAAGAAAACTGGACCTGATCTTTCAACCCCATTAGGTTGAAGCACAAGCAAGCCCTTAAATAATTTACGTAAGGACCTACACTGAGAGGAAAAACTTATTTGTTTGCAATTTTCCAAATGTAGCTTCCAATATGGATCCAGACCACAGCACCCATGGACTCCTACAAATGAGAGGAGCATCTCTAGATGTTTTGATTAAATATTCTAATCCCTACATAAAAGAAAAATAAAAACAAACAAACAAAAAAAGCTCATGAGAAAAAAAATATAATTCCTTTCATAAGCAGAATATACCCTACGAGAAGTACTTTAGTGGAATCACATGATTAAATTTATACGTACGAGACCAGCTAAAAGGCAGATTTTATCAAAAATATAATTGCAGAGTGCATTTCTTAAGACTTAGATCAACAAACAAACACTGGTGCCATAGTTAAAATGACATATTGACATTTACAGTCATATAGTCATACAGAAAAGAAATATGACATATTAATGGCACATACAAAATATTTTTATACCTGCACTCCCTGCTCCTTGTATCCCAAATATAAGTACATTAAACGCTGAGCCAATCAGGTCTGGTGTTTTAAATGGTAACTAAGACCTAAATACAAAATTCAGCATATCTTTTTAGTGATGTATCTTTGTATAATTGAATACTCATTAAATACTTGGTTTCCTCTATTTAAGCAATGTATATCCAACAAGGTTGCATCATTAGCAGCAATTACACCAATCAAACTTTGCTCTTCTCCTACTATGCTACAAGGTCATTTATTGGGCATTATATTCAGCCCAATAAATTGTGGCTGTGCTGAAACACTTGTTGTGAAAAGCAGTTTGAGGTGGGACTTTCTTTCATGAGGTCCCTTACAACCCCAAACGCTCTATGATTCTATGACACTCACGTGCTGTCACAGCACACACTGCAGCTGTGACATGACCCAGACCACTGAGAATGAATTGGTGGTAATGAACAACAAACCGTCAGACGAAAGTGTCTGGATACTTCCAAGACCACTTACGTGCTCCATTTACACGGGATTTAAGGACATATAACAAGGCAGACTCATAGAATCACGGCTGGAAAAGACCTTTGAGATCATCAAGTCTAAATGTCAACCCAGCATTGCCACTGTAATCCCTGAACCACTAAAGCACCCTGAACCACTAAATCACCCTGAACCAGATCCAGACGCCTCTTAAACACTTCCAGGGATGGTGACTCCACCACCTCGCTAAGCAATTTATTCCAGTGCCTGACCACCCTAATAGTGAATTTGTCTTTTCTAATATCTCATCTGAATGTCCCCTGTCTCAGCTTGAGGCCGTTTCCCTGCACTTCACTGTAGGAACGGTAGAAGACACCAGCCCCCACCTCACTAGTACCTCCTATCAGGTAGTTACAAAGAGCGAAAAGAGTCCTACACGTTTATAAACAGATATCCTAACCCTGTTACAGAGCACAAAGCGCAGTGGCTCACTACTTCCCAGCGGAAAAGCAGCAAAGAGGGGAACAGCCACTGAGCAGTGCAGCCGTGTGGATGTGAGGTCGCGGAAGGCAGCAGACAACGCGGTATTCCCTGCAAAAGCGCCAATTACAGAGATCGCTGGTCTCACTCCGCTGCCTCCGTGCTCCCGACGCGCCCAAACCCCCGAACTGTTCCCACCGCCAGGAGCCGGGGCCTGCAGCAGCTCAGCCCTGAGCCAAGCAACGTGAGCAGACCCTCGCCCCCCGCCCGTTCACCGCCCCGCTCACCATGGTGCCCGCGCCAGCCC
>VZRJ01005000.1:0-18265 GCA_013397565.1 Ptilonorhynchus violaceus | reverse complement strand
CCGGAGGGAAACGTGTGTTCACTCTGCAGAACGGAGCTCGCCCTTTGATCTCAGCACTGTTCACCGCCTGGATCTCACCGAAGTGACGCGCCTGGATAGCTCGTCCCAAAGGAACGCTGGGGAAATGGTGTCGTCTCTCAAGTGGAATAACAAAAAAGGTTTTAAGTGCAGCGCTGTGGTCCGTCAAGTGTGAGCTGGGAACAAGCAGGAGCATTCTGCTTGAATAGATAAAACAGTATTTCTGTAGAAAATACTTACATCTGTTGGTATTTTGCCAGGCTTTCCCTGCCTTTCGAGAAACCCAGGAGGGCAATTGATAGAATCACAGGATGGCTTGAGTTGGAAAGGGTCTTATCGGTAGTCTCCTTCCAAGCCCATTCTATGAGCAGGGACACCTTTTATTAGACCAGATTGCTCAGGGCCCTGTCCAGCCTGGCCTTCCAGGGATGGGGCATCCATCAGCTTCCCTGGGCAACCTGTGCAAGTGCCTCACCACCCTTAAAATAAGGAATTTTTTCCTAACATCTAATCTAAATCTCTCCTAGTTTAAAACTGCTCCTTCTGGTCCTGTGGCCAATGTGAAAACTTATTCTCCGTCTATTTTTATAACCTCACCTTTAGGAAGGGGCTCTAAGGTCTCCCAGAGCCTTCCCGTCTCTAGACTGAACACCACCAACTCTCTCAGCCCATCTCGTTAGAAGAGGTTCTCCAGCCCTGTGATCACCTTTGCAGGCCTTCTCTGGACTGGCTCCAACATGTCCATGTCTTTCTTGTGCTGAGGACCACAGAGCTGGACACAGAACCCCAGGTGGGGTCTCAGGAGATCGGAGCAGAGGGGCAGAATCACCTCATTTCACCTGCTGGCCACGCTGCTTTGGATGCAGCCAAGGATGTGGTTGGCTTTCTGGGCTCTGCACACATGTTGTAGGCTTATGTCCAGCTTTTTGTCCACCAGAACCCCAAAATTCTGTTCTGCAGGCTGCTTACATCTGAATCTCCCTCCACACGCAAATCCCTAGGAAAAGCTAATTTAGTAACGTCTTGACAACTGTGAGGAAGAGTTATAAACTCCATCATTCTGACACTTTTAATTGTTCCTGTGAAATATGTGGCAGCTAAAAGAAAAACCCAACAAAACCCACTCAAAATCACATTTGTAAAACAGTAGAACAAACAGATTTCAAAGGAAATCCTTTCAGATACCAGAGATTATAGTACCAAAGAAAAAGATGACTTTGACCTATTCAAACCATTTAATTTTAGTTAACAACTTTTCTGCCTGCCAATTTGTTAATGCTAATTTGGTGAAATTTGTGGCAAATATAGCATGCTTAGAGAAGAGCACTGTCAAGACAATAACAAATTCTAAAGGTATTTGATTTACACTATGTGTTTCTTGCAGGCAGAATACTAAAGAAAATTAGTACTTTAAAAAGCAAAAGTGCAACTCGCATCAATCTTTAGTGTAGAAATAGAGATGAGATGCATTTGGAGAGCAACTGATTTGACACACATTTAAGACTTGTGGATATTAGGATTCTCAAAAGTCTTTTAAAGGAAATTTTTTGTTTAACTCTTTGAGATAAGATTTCATCACTGATATAGATTTGGTGGCATTTTATGAAAAGTAGCAATGAAAATTGGTAGTGAGCAGAACTGTTTGTTTCATTAACTGAAACAAGCATTACATTGGTCAGCTTGAACTTTAGCAATCATGAATTTAGAGCCCTAGTATTTTAATTCTAGTGTTGTTTAAGTTAGTGTTTCACAAAAACATTAAACAAGAACAAGGCCAACATTGTTGTAATCACTATGTGAAAATGGATTTTTGAATGCATTTGTATGGGTTGAGTGGAACCTTTGCAACAGCAAGAAAAAGCAGATTGTCCCATGTGTTATTGCCAGTGGTATAAACACCATGTCACCTGTGAAGTTGCTCTTCTGAGCCCTCTTGTCTCAAACAGTGGGCAAGTTTTAAGAAACCTGTTAGAGCAGGCATGTTTTAACTGCCTGTGCCACCTGGATGCAAGGCTGTCTTAAGCCGGATAGATATGACTGGTTCTTCGGGAAACAGGCAAGGCTCCCCAAAAATAGTTGTCTAGACTGTCAAATGCAGTCTCAGCAGCCACACTTGAAAAAGTTGAAACACTTACAGACACTTAAGAACTCTGCAGTGTAATGATACAGCAAGGCAACTGAGCTGCTGGAGGAAAATTTATTATAATACCATCTACAGACCCTAAATGTCAGGGTGGTAAGCAGAAGGTAAGTTTAGACCAACGAAGACCAAGTCACCTAATACGTGAAAATTTGCAGTCCTGTGTCAGTACAAAGTTATTTATGAAGTGAACAACAGGAACACATCATTGCAATGTGTTCTGGTTATTTCTAACTTTCCATTATTTGGAATACTTTCCATTTTTGTAAGGTGAAGACTATTAAAATAGAGATTCACTTAGAGCCTAATTTAACACATAAGAAGATATTGAAGAAAACTGGCGGCAAATTCATCAAAATATGTTTCAGAGAGGGCTCATTAATTTCTTTTTTGACAAGGTGTAAGGCTGGAAATTTTCCGTTTAGGTCTATAATTCTGAATTTTCCGACTGCTATAAAAGTATTTTCCAGCATTTTAAAATGTAGTGACAGGACAAGGTGGAATGGCTTTAAACTGAAAGAAGGTAGATTTAGAATAGATATTGGGAAGAAGTTCTTTACTGTGAGGATGATGAATCCCTGGCATAGGTTGCCCAGAGAATCTGTGGATTCCCCATCCCTGGAAGTGTTCAAGACCAGGCTGGATGGGACTTTGAGCAACCTGGTGTAGTGGAAGGTGTCCCTGCCCGTGGCATAGGAGTTGAAACAAGATGACCTTTAAGATCGCTTTCAACCCAAGCCATGCTATGATTTCTTTATGATTTAGTATAGAAATATAAAAAGTGGGAGTGGGTACTTGGTGGTACTTTTGACTGATGTAGTTGGCTGCTCAGCTTATTTGAAATAGTTCCGTGAATAGCGGGGCTAGTGGAGTTTGGTTTCCTGTGGATTTTTCTCACATGACTGATAGATTAGAAATGCAAGTTTCTGTTTTAGAAGTGTGTCTGTTTGGGGCATATATGATCTCTCTGATCTACACACAGGCAGTGTAATTATAATTGAGAATTTCCACTGTGTTTGAAACAGGCCAATGAGTTCAGAACCGGGTGAAAAATCACTTACCAGCATAGAGGCAGAGAGGTTCACAGATCCACAGGAATTTACATATAGCTATGCTGCAGCACCATATGCCTATTTCTGTAAGACATCAGAACAAAAAGAAATCACTTGTGTTTGTGCCAGTAGTGTGTTCATTTTACCTGTTTTATAGTACCCTAAGGCAGAAAGTTAGGACTACAAGGGCAGTGGGTTTGTTTTTGTGTACATGTGTGTGTGTCTGTGTTTACTAAGTTGCCTCAGGACCTATGTCTGCCCTGAATTTTCTAAACATTACTCTCCACCTCCAGGCTCTCCATTGTATTTTAAAATTATGACCAAATTATTTTAACTTATGTATGAAAGTACATATTTTTAATATATTGGTTCACACAGCTGTGCCAGGCACACATGTATTCAAACATGCATATACATCTATATGCATAGAAAACTTATGTTGTCTAGAACATGCTGTTTCAAATGGAACACAACATAAAACAGACAAATCAGATTTATCACTGCTAAAACTAGGCACTCATCTACTGTGTGCCACTTCTGAGGTGGTTACTGTTCTGTTCAATTAACTTAAATTGAAATATACTTTCCAATAGTGAGCACTTTTTTTTTCCCTAAAAATCAAGTTACTGAGCAGCAAGTGCCTTCTTGCTGAGCAGTTCAGTAGTGCTAGAAAGGCCTATGGTGTGTTGTGACTTCATTTAACCACTATGTGTTAAGAGAATTTAAAAATAGATATCTCTGACAGTAGTATTTCCTTTTAAAAAGCACTGAGTGGTTTTGGTGGTTTTTTCTCTGTACTGAATCTTATGGTTTCATGTACATTGTGTTAATATCCAATGAAGTATTTGAAAAACAGTCATAACAGCATCAGCAGAACATAATTATATCAGCAACGGGCCAGAACATGCTGCAGTACCCCACAGTGGCATTTGTGTTTTTAAAAATCCTTGTCATGAGTGAATGGGCTACAAATTGTCAAAGTACTCCAGATGTGCAATGCGAAAAAAGGTGAAGTTCTTTGATATTTTGTCATTAGAGCCAGCAGTAGATGATGATCAGTGGACTGGAATCTTTAGTGCAAGTGGTGAAAAGAGCTGCTGGTTTGCAGGAGCTGGACCACCGAAGGTCTTGCATGACAGAAAGAGAACTTTAAAATCAATCCTCTGCTTCACTGGGAAGCCGTGTAATGGGCAGAGTATCTCTGTTATGTTTGGAGGCTTGGAAGCAGGCAAACAACCTGACAGGAACATTCTTTAAATGCTTGAGGACAGTGCCACAGGCCGCCACTCAGTGTCTCAGTTCCTTGGGCTTTGGGAAATGTATCCCAAGTACTTGCAAGTATTAGAAGCATATGTTTAAAAAAAAAAAAAAAAGGCAGAGAAAACCTTGACTCCAAGATTATTCTCCTTCTACAAATCAGAATATATAAGCAGCATTTGTAAGGTTCATGACTAGGAGTCCTCCAGCCCCTCTTCATACTCCTAGCACATGCCTCTCCATTCCTCACAAGAATGATGATTTGTAGAACTCTAAACCATGAGAGGGGCCCCAAGAAGACTGACCACGAGTGGATGGGGATCAGGTATTGACTTGTTCTAGTCCCATGCTGTCAAAGGGGAGATGAGGGTCAGGAGACAAGTTTTCCCCCCTCCCAGTTCCTCTGCTGTTCATCAAGGTCAGTGATGAATTTTTTATTTTCCCATGCTGCCAGGGAAGGCATGGGTCTGGCTCAGTCAGCTTTGTACAGAGGGCTGCGTGCACAGAAAACCAAGCAACCCTTCATTTTTATTTGTTGTCTCTGTCTACCTTTGCAACAACACATAAACAAATCATGTGAAATCCTCTCTTCGGAAAAATCCCTGAAAGGCCGGTGTTGGGAAAACTGTCACACAGTGGCCCCTGAAGAAGTTAGCTGTCGTCGTAGTGGAAAGCACTTCTGCTGTCTAATAAGTGGGAGTTAATAAAATGAAGTGGTAAATCAACATGTGAGTTATGAAGATCTTCTGTTACTAGTGGGAGTTATCCAGTGTCCCACAGATGCTCATTATGTGTTGTTTATACCCAATAATAAAGTCTTGCGTTCCTTCAGTAGCATTAACTGGAAATGGTGCTCTGTGATCACAGAATAAAAGCTATCAAGGAGTTTTGTTGCCTGTACTTATTTCTCTCTGCATTTTTTTCTTGCTCTTCTCTGTGCTCTCCCTATCAGAGTGTTATTTATAGGAGCAATTCTTCAGTCAGTTTAAAATAAAGAAAATCTTAAAACATCTTGATACAGGCTTAGTGTGAAGACATAAGGATGGTAGCATAGGGGGCCAAATTAATCCGCAATGTAAATCCATTTTTTTCGGTACAGTCAGACTAAGGATAAATCTGGGTCAAAAGTGTCTAAAAGAAATGTAGTCGAGATGTAAGTCTCAAATTAAAAAGTAGAACAGAACAACACCTCTGTTGAGTGTTTTCGACTGTGTCCTTGTGTGCCTTATTGTGATTCTAACATAGCCCTGGGGTAAAAATGTGAAGAACTCTTCCATTCTCCTGTGATGTGAAGTATCACAGAGGCAGAGTTAGCATTAGTTCTCTGGTATGCAGAGGAGAGATCAATGAATTTTATAAACTGGCTTCGGATAAATGATGCTGAAACAATCAGTATTTTGGTGTTAATGGGGTACACAGTTTTGAATGCCAGCATCCTTGAGTTTTGGGACGTATCGGAAAAAGCTGAAAGTTTTCAGTCATGCCCTTCTGTTTGTCTGAGATTAAAAGGGAATAAGAAATTAAAAATTGAAAAATATTTATGAATAATAAAAATAATTGTTATGTCAAACTCTGCTATAGTGCACTAAAGTGGTTCTCTAACAGCCTGCAGTAGTGTAAATAGGAAAACTCAAACATATGGGAAGTAAACATGTTTTTACATCCTCAGTCTGTTTTCCTAAGGAATTCAACTATTTGTAATCACTCTATGTTTGCATGTGAGAGTGTGCATGATAGTTTTACAGTCGTTTCACCTGGATACTTCTGAGCTTGTTCAATTCCTACCAAACCAACCTGAAAGATGCTAAGTTCTTTCAAGTCTGATGAAATTGAGAAACCAGTGTTCAGGGGAGACCCTCATTATTGCTACAAGCATGGGTAGTGCTACAGTGTGAACTCACCCCATATTAAAATCTATGTCTAAATGCAGGCAAAGCATCAGCTGGCTCTCATATCTTATTCAGACATAGCAAATCCAAGCACAAGACACGGATACAAAGGAGACCAGGGTTCATTAGCTCCACTGCTAATGTGAGATTTGTACTCAGTTAAGTTTGAACCTCTTGTTCAGTAGCACCCTGGACAAGAAAGTTGACTCTTTCAAAGTCTCTTTGAAAATTTATGCACTGTGTTTTATGCCATAGTCTCTAAAGTGTTCTTCACAAATGTTAAAGGCAAGTCTGCACCTGGCCTTGTAGATACTCAGAAGTACAGAGAGAGACAGTGTATATATATCTGTGTGTGTTTATGTGTATATATATGTATGTATATATGAAAAATTATGATATCTATACATACATATCTATCTAAATGTGTGTTTATATATGAATATGTGTGTGTCTATATACTATATATGTTAATATTTACAGAAAACTCAATAAAATGGTGTTGCCACATACTCAGTTAACATTCTGAGAATAGTCCTCGGTTGAGGACTTTGCATTCAGACTCCAGTGAATACTGCTGAGTTGAATCTTTTAAAACTTAGCCACTTAGGTGACCAAAAAATGGATTTATGAAAATTATTTTATGTACCCCTTGGGCAAATATTGGTGTTCAGGCAGAGGGACTGCATCAGGCAAGTGCTTCCCTTCCCTCCCCTTCCACCTCCTCTAGTCCAAGTAGGCAGAGAAGTGGACCTTTATGTAAGCTGGGAGAGAGAGAGAGAGAAGAGCGTGCTTCTGGTATGAAAACACTTACAAAAGAATGTGTGTTTTCTCAGTTACAGCCCAAAGAATACAACCATCTATATGAAACAAGAAGTAGGTTAAATCTGACATTTGAAAATCATGAAATTGCTGCTGGCAAAAGCCTCCCAAGACAAATAATTTTTGCTTCACATATGTTATTCCCTGCAAGTATGTGCTTCTACATCCACTGTTAGTGTAAGACTGTTGGAAAACTATAGGTTAATAGCAATCAAAACTAGCCAAAACTGTTCATGCCAGATTAGCAGTGAAGGATTTTGATAGGATTTTACTGCAGAAAGACTTTGCAGACTATGTGGGGAAACAGAAGGGTTAAGATGATGCTTAAATAGCCCGTTGGCTTTCAAAATACTCCTCTATTCACTGCAACCATCTGAGGCTTTTTTCCCCCTTTAATGACTGTTTTGTAAATATTTCAAGATATTTTGGTTTAGTTGTCTGTGGAGGACAAAAAAGGAAAAAAAGCCACAGAAACTGAGTTCTGTACAAAATTGTTTGAATTCAGCCTGTCTGCAGAACAAGGAAGCATTCATAATGGGATATTAGTTCAGAACTGCTTTGCAAATAGTAGGAACAGTTATATACAAGTTTGTAAAAGCCCAAAAGACAATCAAAATAGTGTTATAGTCATGAAAGTAAACAAAAGCAATCATGCATACACTTGCATTTCAACATGCTCCAAACAATCCACCTGTATAAATTCTGAAGGATTGTAAGAGAACATGAGGAATGTGAACTCCAGCCTCAGTAATCCTCTAGTAGCAGAGAGAATTATGTCAATATTGAATTAGGAGGAAATTAGATGGCACTATCTCTTCCCTCTTCAGAAGTCTGTTCACATCACATAAGCTGTATTTTCAGGCCAGTAAACCCATTCTCCATTTCAGACTCTTGTACGTAGCAACTTTAGAAACATAACTTTCTTTACCCTAAGGTCTTTTGGTGTGGGAGAATTCTGTTTGCTTGAAAAGGAGTTAAACAGTATTGGTAAGTATGACAAATAATGCCATACTTAGAAATCATATTGTAAAAGATGGGAGGGAATTGGAGCATACTACCTTATGGTACCACATGGTCTATGTTCTATAGAGCTGAGATATTGTCTCACATCCCTTTTAGTCATATTTTGTCTTTTTGTCTGTGTCTCAGGATCAGTTTTGGTCCTTGCCATATCTGCACAAATGCTTATGAAACACTTATTTGTCATGCATCACTTAGAAAAAAAATATAGAAGTTGTTGGGTTTTTTTAGTAACAGCACTTTCCTGATGCTTCACTTGTGCTGAAAAATTACAATAGCTTGAGACCTTGCTCTTCCTGGTGTCTTTCATTCTAATGTCATGAGAAAGAGATGTAATAACTAAGTAGTAATTATTGATACAAATCAAACAGTAGCCCTGGGAATTTGGTCGTAATCTCTTGTGGGTGCCTCAGTCTCTAAACTCCCTCCTTTAAACTCCCTCCTTTCTTCATCTCTCGTACTCAGTCATTGTTTTGGTATAACTTTTAAAAATTGATTTTCTGTAAGAAAATTGATACAACTAGAGCAAACAGCTGCCTGAGTGTTAGACAGTACAGGAGATGTGAAGATGACATGCTGCCCTTTTGATATGTCTATTCAATATTTACTGTCAACTTCAACTAACATTTATATAATATGAATATTTTAAAACTAACTCATTACTACACCCAAGTACTTACTTGAGTAAATATGTTACGACCAGCTCCACCCTCCCATGTTCCTTTAAATACTAGGGAGTTGTCTGTACAGTGAAGAACAGAAAATGAGGATATAATAGAAAATTAAATTGTTTTGATAGCTCTGATTTGACACATTGCTCCTTCATAGCAAGAATTGATCCTTGTTGTTTAACAGCAGAGTATCTTGAGTATTGCCTTAATGGTCAGAGTTGGCATTTTGTAAATTATGGTCATTGTACTGTTATTATATGACAGTTTTCCAGTTTTTATGTGAATTTCAGCAAGGGCATTTTGGTGTACAAATAGGATAAATTCAAGACAATAGAGACTATCACCTGGAACAGTGAAATAGTTGTATGAATGTGTAAGGAGCATGGCTGTACTTTTAAACTGATGTTGGTAGTCAGAATAAAGATGGAGTTATAAATCCTAAAGATTATAACATATACCTAAACCAGCCTTGTGTTCTGGCATGTCTTTTTTACTCGTCTTGTACAGGGTTGAATTTTTTTGTGTCTAGCTGAGAGGTGGGGTGGCTAAAATTCTTAGATTTGGTTTCAAGACTGTGTTTTATTCCAGTTCAATAGCCTGTGTTGACCAAAACGATGACTCTTACCATGGAATAAGGTATTGTTGTCTAGAACTGGTGTGTTTAGCATGTGTCACTGACACATTTCAACATTAGGCCATCTTCTATATTCATTATTTGTGCTTCTTTGGGTTTTTTTTTTGCTACATTGCTATTTATTAACCTCCCTGGTTTGTTTGATTAGCCTGTACTGGAAGGGCATCCCAACTCCTAAAGCTTAATGGCTGTGATGAGTCATAGAGTCTGAGAACACAGTAGAACATAGGGAGCTTTTGCTACAAAAATCACCTACACCAAGCTCTGAGGGGTAAGGAGTGTATAAAGGCTGAGCCTTACTAAAATGGGTTGGTTAGCAAGAGATACTTAGGTAACCTTTTTGAGGACTGTTACTGATCATAAGCAGGCTCTTGAAGTATTTTTATGTGTTTACAATGGGCATGAACCTCTGCCACCATTTTCCCCTCAGTAAAGAAGAAATACTTGGCCTTTGCTGTCAGAAATCCTTAGTTGATACTATGAAAATGGCAGGGAAAGCTTAGTGTCTATTCCTACTCTGGTCAGGAGGAAGATGGGGGGCTAGGTCAAGCTACAATGAGCCTATGAAGCCCACCAAGAGGCTTGTGGAGATGAGTGTAAGGTAGTTTTTGGTGTTTCTAAGAGGGGAGAAATTTATTTCGTTTTCAGTCTGTCTAGTCGTGGAAAGCTGTTAGCCAAACAGCTCTCAGCTTATGATGGGAGGAGTTGCCTGTGTGTCTGTTCAAATGGATTTAGGAGGTTGCTGCTGGCTGGGGATTCCCTTGCTGAAAAGACATGCACATGCAGTGTTGTTTCCTCTGACTGGACGGGGTTAAAACCTTTATGCCAAATTCTTCACGACTGCAAGTTGTTGAGCTACTGCTCTGTCAGCTCACTGTGAATTACTCAGAATATGTGGCTCACTCTATTTTTTTAAGTTTCAAAAGTTAGTGTGTCATTCTGGTCCTGTGTCTCATTCCCCCACCCCCAAAATTGCTGAAGACCATCAGTTGAAAATAAAGGAAATGCTTTTAGTAGCAGAGGAAAAATTGCATTAAAATAGAATATGACTGGTGAAAAATTTAAAGTAATTATGTTTTAAAATAATTTTTACTGCTCTTTTTACAAAGTTCTGATTAGTTTATAGGAAGGTTACTGAGAAGTCAAGCAACCTTTGATTCAGACCTGATGTCCTCACTTGTGAAAAATAGAGAAAACACCACAAAATTATAGAGCTAGAGATGTGTATCATTACTGGAAGTGAAATAATCACTTACTCCTCATTCTGTTCTCACAGTATGTAGGAAAATTGGAGTTCAGCTACAACTTAAGAAAGTAGCTGCAATGTTTACAGGAATAAGAGACTTTGTATGGATGGACTTCTGTGTAAGAAGATGTCTTTGGGGGTTCTCTGCTGCCTAACTGCACCTGTTACAAAAAGAGAGTCAAAAAATCTCCCTGCGCAGGAAAGGAAAAAAACCCCAAACCAACAAAAAACCAACTAAACAGACAACCAACCAAAACCCTACAAAAATGCATGAAACCACTAAGGTAAAAGGGATTTTGGAGTGAAACAGAATTTTAATTTTTAAGACGCCTGCAAGAGGCGGCTGCAGCACCTGGAGGATGCAGAGCATCTCCCCTGAGCCTGCCGGGGTCCAGCAGCAGCCATGACAAGTTGAGCAGCCCCCACAGTCCAGGGCTGGGGTGGCAGCTGCCTCATCCCATTTAGAAGGGACACGATCTGAAAGCTGACTCCAGGTGTATTGATTTGCAAGTTTCAGCCCTGTTCTCTGCCCTGATGGGCAGAGCTTGTTTTCCTCCTGCAGCGTGAGTTGCACCGGTATTTAAAGATTAGTGCAGCAGGGAAGGGTTGGAGGATGTTGGGGAGGAATCAAAACAGTGCAGAAAACAGATTACAAAAGCACATTAGGGATCATTTCATGGCAATAATCTTATGCACGAGTCATCAGGATGCCATGGTCCCCGAGGCATCAGGACTCCCCTTTTGGGGGTGCCTGAAGGAGATATGCAGGGGGGTATAAATGCTTCGCCAGGAAAACGTTTGCCTGGAAGATGCCCAGTGTCAGCCAGGATTAAACTGTCTGACAACGGTGCTGTCTTAGTATCGGAAAAAAGTGGATATTGTGAACAAATCGACTGTCACACACGATTTGGCAAATTCTGGTTTGCTTTTAGGAAAACGTCTGTTAATCCTGTTACGGGAAGGGAGAGGGTGAGGCGTGAGTGGCCGCGGAGCGGGTGTCCGGCTCCAGCCGCCGTGGAAATGCGGGATTTTGTGGTCGGGTTTACTTGGCGCGCTTTGTGGCGCTGCCCACCCCTCCTAAAACCTGTGAAGGGAGTAGACAGAAGGCGTGAGGCGTGGAGGGAGGGGGAAAAGGAAAATCTCTCGTTTCCTTTCTCAGACTTTGCAGAAGTTGTTTGTTTTTGCCCCGTTTCCCGTCCGGAGGTGAGCTGGAAGTCCTGTCTCCGGCCCGGGCTGCCGTGCCGCATCCTTGTCCCTGTCCCTGGCGTGAGGGAAGCGGCGCAGCTCCTGCTGCCCGGAGCTCTGGTTCTCCGGAGCCAAATGTTGCCTGCGACGGATTTTTAGCTTCTGGTGCTGGGCTGATGGGGCTGCAGGTCTCTTTCCCCTGCCCGAGGGGATTTGCTCTTGCTGGAAAGGCTATTTTTTCCCCTGTTTTGCGTTTATGGTATTGTGTGTATTGTATTTAGAGGGTATACTCGTATTATATGCGTTGATATGGATCCACTGGAGTGGCCTTTGGGTTTTTATAGTCCCTTTCACGCCCTTAATCTTCTTCAGGCAACGTTTTGCTGCAGCTTCTGGGACTTTATGGAAAGGCAGCTAGGATAAACTCCGAAAAATGGGGGCAGGCAGAGGGGAGATTACTGGAAAGGGTTTCCATAGGGTTTTCTTGAAAGCCGGGAGGAAGAGGTGAGTGGGTGAGGGACACCCCAAAAGCGGCTTCCCTCTGGGATGGGTGGCGGGGCAGGGCACAGTGAGGGGACGGAGAGACCACAACGCCGGGATGCTTGAGAAACAAGGTAGCCCGCGCTTTCCGTGTAATCACTGGCTGGAGATACTTCCTCAGGAGTATTCAAATATTGCATTAATTAGCTCCATTGCAGACTTTCGCTCAAGTTTATATGTATATGTGTATATTTATATGTATATATATATGAATTTTGTACACACCCAAAAAGCTGCTTGTCCCTGTATTTTTTTTTTTTGTGTATATTTTTTCATAGTTTCTTTGGTCTTTTTAGCAAAAGGCTGTCTTTCAAACAGGAGGGACATTACAGTTGTCTTGTCAGTGTGATTTGAAAGTGAGCCTGTGTAGCGCTTTAGCCTGCCCTCAGCAATCAGGCTTTAGACTCACGAGGCTTTGATTGTAGGAGTTGCCTTATTTGCATTGATGAGGATGAACCAGCTGCTGGAGCATACAGAACTGCATCTGACACAATCGCTGAGTTTAGGATTAGCACAGGGAATCAAGAATCCGCTGTGCTATATGGCAATGTCAGCCCTACATTAGAGTCACTCATGCAAAATGACCCAAATTTGCAATGAGCACAATTAGCAATCCAAAGAAGCATTTTAATTTAGGGGCTGACATATTCTTGCATTTTACTTATTAAATATAACGATTATGTGCTCCTTAGTATGCAAGACTGAGGAAGACGAGCTTTTTACTCCCTTGTGAGCCCCCTCAAAGCGTCCTAACTGCAGTCCTTGATATTTAGACAAGAAGTTTTGTGCTCCATAACCCAAAGGGTGGGTTGCTTTCTTTTATTCACTGTATAAACGAATAAAATAGAAAGGGGTTGGGGTTTTTTTTGGCGATATTTTCCTTTCCTCTCTCGTTAAGCAATCGCTTCCAAATTAAAGGACAAAATGTTCCCGTGTTATATATCTCTCTGCCCACCCCCCCGAATTGTTCAAAGCATTCCCATATGTAGATCACCCACCATTCGTCTGCATGGAAGAGGAGTGTTTCACCAAAGTTAAACTGCTCGAGTAATCTAGTAAAGTGGTTTCCCTCTTGATCACTCCTGACACCCAAAGATCTTGAATTTAAAAAAGAAATCAAAATCCGAGCTCTATTTACCTTGCTTTCATGTATCTAGGTTCTGAAATTCCCACCTATGATACGGGGAGGGTGCCATGGGGGGCGGGAGGGAAGTGAAAAAAGTGTGGATTAAGTGATAATTTGGAGCAAAAGCATGCAGTTCAAAAGCTAAAGCTCCCATTGGAGAACAGAAAATTTAATGAGCTTTTAATGGAATGCAATGCTCAGAGTAGTAAATTATTTGTTAGTTGACGGTGCAATCAGCATGCTGATTAAGGTTGCTTGGTTTTTTACTAAACATTAACTGAATCAAAACGGTTAGTCCTTCTTGTTCTGCTTGGGGGGCTTTCGTGGAGCAAATGGACTTTCAGAACAGAGATTGTCAATAAAGGTGAGTGCGCTCCAGGTGTCATTTGAATACGGTGATAAAATACTTCTGATAAATATTTAAAAGCGTTTTAAATCTACAGTGTTTGCCTAGTCTATTGTGAACTCTGTTTAAAGAAACAGTGGGCCCAGAAAGGCCTTCCATCCATCCTTGTTTCTTTCTTGGATGGTGGCTATTACATTTTATTTGGTAATTTTTTTAGCATTACCTTCAAAATGCACGTTTTGACAAAAATATGGGCGAGTTACAGAATTTGAAGACTCAATGTAGAAGAAGAAATAAAAACTACACAGAGGAGAATTTACTGTTCCCGGATATGTTAGAAGTGTAATTAAAGCTTTTGTACATCCACACGAAATATTTATGCACTTGAAATTAGGTATTTTTTTAATATCAGATGCTGTTTGATTTTTTGTCTTATTTCTTTAAAGGGACATCCCCTCACTGTGAAATGAGATTGCTTTTTACTTTAGTGGACTCGAAGAAAAGCAACAAAACAAAACTCGATTGGTATTAACACCACAATAGGGAGGGTGATTATTGTTCTTTTATGTGTGTTGACTGTAAATATTTAGCCTATTGAATCCTCAGACAAGCCTTGGATTGCACAGATCAATCCTCTTATTGACTGGGTATGCGCTTGTTTTAAGACAATGTTTATCGTTTTGGTTGCCTGTCTGCTTTGGGTTGTATAGATTAACAAGAGAGAAAAGTGAAATTAAAAAAAAAAATAAAAATACCTGAAGAATTATAGAACAGAAACTTTGCATTTTATGTTAGCAACAAAGTTCCTCTTCTCTAAGTCCCAATTACTTAAATCATCGAGTTATTCACTCGCAATTATCAGATACCTTTAAAATCCGATAAATAACTATCTATGTGTTTTAACTATTCCTGTTTATGACCCAAGAGGTTAAAAGCTTTTGACTGGCATTTGACTTCTGACCTCATATAAATGTTATCTTATCAGTTCCTGCTTGTTAACTTGTATTGAGTGCTTGTCCCTGATGGCTTTTAGATAGAGGGGGTTTTATTATATTTCCTATTGAAACGGAACCATTTGCTTTGTTCTTCATCTGTAGTCTCAGCCCACACAGTAACCTTGTAACCTACCGATTTTTGCTGAATAGACTAAAATCCAAACTATTTACTGTTCTTTGGAAGCATTATTTTTGTCTAAAATCCCTGGAATTAATCTAATATTTTGTAATGTAGTTTGGTCTTTTTAAAATCAAGTTTCTGATCCAGTGTTGAAGGTTACCTTTATATTATTTCCATAACTTTTAATAATAGTAGATTTCTACCAAGAGCAGAGGAGTTATTACAGTCATATGAAGATGTATTTTCTACCCGAATTTGAGAAGCTGCTCTAAAGATCTTTTAAATATACTGTATTATTTAAATTATTAAATTATCTATTATTACATAGATATATACTATATCTATATAATTCATACTGTATTTTTCTCATCTGCTAAAACGGTGTAGTTGTTGGATAAATCTACTCTAATTTTGCCTATCTTACTGAAGGGATTTCTTTATGTTACACATTTGTCTGTATCTTTCTGTCCTCTTCACACACCCAAACTTGTCGATATTAGTATGACGACCCACACATGAAGTAGGCGTTCCTCCAGAAAAACATGTATGATCTTCTGCTGTGTGTATATAAGCTTAAATGTGTTTAATACATTTTGTTACTGTTTGCAAAAGTGTTAGGAGAATGCAACTGTAGTTCCTCTGGCAGAGTCAATAAAGTACATTTTCCATTAATTTTCGTATAGAAATTGGTCTATATCATAGAGAAAGAATGAAAAGGCAGCCATCTTGTGGGTGTCATATTGCACTTTTTCTCCTTGGTTCTTTTCCACACAGTTTTTCTTTTCTTATGCTGTTTTATTGGCTTTCACCTTGTTTGGCCACAAAGATAGTACTTGATATGTAAAAAAAGATGTATTCATCATTCCATGTACTGTAGAAAAGTTGCATTCCCCTTTGGCACTTCAGGCAAACGCTGTCTAGTGGTCACAGGGAAATTACATCTATTTACTCACACATGTGAGTGATAATTTTGGCATTCTATGGCCCTTTGTGGAAATGTATTTACAAAAAGCAATATGTAAGCAAAATATTATTATTATGAACAAGATTAATTCGCCTGCAAACTAACATGCACGTATGCCATTCCGGAGTGCTAAAACAGGAAATCTCCTGGATGCACTCTCACCCAAATTAACTTTGTTCTGGCTAATATTCACTGAAAAAAAAAAAATTAGTGTTTTAAATGTTCACATTGTCCCGGTGGAAAGCTTAAGAGACTTTGTTCTTGTTAAAGTCGATTCTATTTCAACAAAAGAAGTATTTAATACAATTCTTAACTTTGTACTTAAAGTATTGTGTAGTTTAAAGATATCGGCTCAAATATAAAATGTCGCCCCCCAGAAAAATCTCCTTATTGTAACTTAGTAATTGCATTAACGAGTATTATGCTGTTCCTACCTTGTTAGAGCTTTTTTAAAGGAAAGCTAAAATTTGAAATTCACAACTTGGCCATCAGAAACGTGAGAATACGGGTGTGAAGCTATTTGTCAATGAAATAAATGCCATCAGCAGCACCGTCATTAACATGCAGACCGTTCAGTTCGGGATTAGCTGCTCCAGACATAATTGATTAAGCCAGTATTGGCAATTTACCTACAAACTTTCAATAGCAGTTTGAACGTAGCGGATTTTAATTTGTTTGAAAACTTGCTGAAAAATAGAAAACCTTTTCCTTAAAAAAAAAAAAAAAAAAACAAGGAAAAAGGAAAAAAGGCTCGAAATGTAATATAAAATCGCGACACTAATTAGTGTCTGTTTCGTTTCGTCAGCTCTTTGTTAAATGCAAAGCGCGTTGGAAGTGCTAAGTGTTATTAATAACTCAGAGGACACGGATAATTCGTGACTCTGGTGTTTCAGAAAAAAAACCGCCGTACGTGCATCCGCCCGGGGAAAAAAAAAAAAAAAAGCCTCCAAAACTTTTCTTTTTCTCCTTGCAAACAGCATAAATCAAACTTTTGGTTTCCCTGTTTTCGGAGAGTTTTATAAAAGCTTAGTGAGAATAAATGGCGAGATCAATTTCCAAAAGGGAAAATAAATGCTGATTAGGAGGAAAACAATTATCACCTCTTCCCCCCTCTCCCCACCGAAATAAAGCACGGTCCGGTGGATATCAGTACAAGGAGCCGGCAAAAGGCACCCTCGTTCCGCGTTCCGTGGATCAGAGAGACCCGAACCCGCCAGCAGCACCCGCAGCTCCTCCTCCAGCTAAACTTAGCCCCCCAAAGACGCCTGTGCGAGCGTCTTCCTAGTCCCGCACGTAGGTGCCTGGGGGACCCGGCCCCCTCCTCGCCTTCCCTGGGACGAGAGTTGGGAACGGGACGGACCGGGACACGAGCATTTTTATTTCCAGTGCAAGAAAACTAAACCCGTGTAATTTTTATTGTTATTATGATTGCCCCGGTGAGGAGGGGTCTTCCCCTCGTCCTGGAGCTCCGCGGAGCCTCCGCTGCACCTTGCGCTCCCGCCAGACCCCCACCGGGGGTCTCAGAGGGAAGGCTTCCCTCTCCTCCTCGGATAAGAGCAGATCGCATACTCTAAAAGATTGATTTCCTCGTGTATAAAGATAATTAACTGATTGTTCTCCTCTCCGTGGCGTTAGCGCCGGAGTCCTGCGGAAGGGTGTGTTTCTCTTTGTACCCAAATCTCAGACCCTCCCCAGACCTCGCCCACCGGCTGGGTGCAGCCCCCTCCTCGCCTTTCCTGACGCCCTAAATCACACCTAACGCAGGGCACAGGCGGCTTTGGAACAGTGAATCTTGTTCTGGGTTTTGTTCAGCACAAGGCGGGGGACGAGGTTTTGGCTCTCGCAGCTCCCAGTCTATCGCCGCTCGTGGATGCCTCCCACCCACCCCGGGTGCTGGCTTGCTGTATTTGGGACCATTTCTCCCACCCACTTCAAACACCTCCGACACGAGGAAAGAAAAATTTGGAGAAATACCGATTTTTCGTTTCGTAACAAAACCCCAAGATGTATTTGGACTATTACGGCAGGGCAGCTTCCTTAAAAAGATTATTTGAAGTACAAAGGCATTCATTTACGGCTCGCGATGCTGCGAGAAAAGGACCCTGCTATAAATTAACAGGCTGTCCTGGTATTTGGAGAACAAGAGTGACAACTTATTGGAAATTATCAAGGAATCATTTATATTTCACACTCCAGCAGGCAGCTGATTTGAGATTGTCTGTTAGCATAACAAAGGCTCTGA
>VZRJ01004999.1:0-267321 GCA_013397565.1 Ptilonorhynchus violaceus | reverse complement strand
GGGGATTGCCTGCGCTGGGGATGCGGANGCCTGCGCTGGGGATGCGGACAAGTGGATTGTTTCCCCAGAGGCTGGAGCTTATCATTGCGAGAGGTGAAGGGGGATTTTTTGAGACTTTGGCAGGAGAGGGCAGAGACCAGGCTCGCTGCTCTCTTCTGGGCTCGGCGTTTGGTGAGCACGGTCGGTCGTGTCTGCAACGAGTGCCAGTTTTGCTCTGGGAACACTGCTACACTGCGACGTCTCCCCTGGCTCGCTCCAGAGCATAGATACACTGTGACATCTCCACGAGGGTCCCACCGAGGCACAGGGGACAGAGTTATGGTGTAACCGGTCACCACCCAGAGATGCTTTCCTCTCCCATCTCTGCCACCAGCCTGGGTTTCTGATCCACGTGGATCGGCACCGGGGTCTACTCGTCTCTGCTGTTCCTGCCTTCTGCTGGCCCCTCGGTAGGTGACACCGAGGTCCATCGCTTCCCAGTCAACCCTGCCTGCGCTGCTTGCTGCCCGCTGTTGAGGTTGGCGCAGACAGGCTGCTGCCCTGGGAGTTCNGCCCTGGGAGTTCGCCCCGGGAGCCATCTCTCCTCCCCCCCTCCCCCGAGCCGCCATTGCCACGTGGAGAGGTTGCTGCATTCACACCACAGCGCCCCCTGCAGCTGCAGGGGAATTACCGCAGCCTCTCTGTTCCAATAGAGAATCACCCAACGACAGAGAAAGGAATGTTACTGGGTTTGTCTGTTCTCTTATTGTTGCCGTTTGTCTGTCTTGTTATATGTATAGATATACAATCCTAGTAAAGAACTGTTATTCTTTTTCCCACATCTTTGCCTGAGAGCCCTGTAATTTCAAGAGTATAGTAATTTGGAGGAGGGAGTGGGGTCATCCTCTGCCCCAGGAAGGTTTCCTGCCTTCCTTGGCTGACACCTGTCTTTCAAACCAGGACAGCCTGTCAACCCAAGTCTATGCAGGGAGAACCTTGGAGAGGCTCTTGAGAATGACGAATTGTTCAGAGTCATTGTAATGTACAGAGTATTTAGATTCTGGCATCCAGCCTGTCATGCAAACCTCATTTTGATCCAACTTTTAAAATTTAAGCAAATGTCCCTTACAATTAAAATCATGGTTTATAAGGAATATTAACTATTCATGAGAAGTAACTGATAACAAGTACATATGTAATTTAGCAGAAGTGATTTGTTTAACTATAAAATCAATTGAAGCAGGTGTAAGACAGCTGAAAGATTTGCCCTCTCCCTTTTTCCTCCATTTTTTTCTGGTGATTTTCAACTGATAAAAACAATGCCACTGAGATATAAATGTGAAGCAAATTAATTTGTGAACATTCCATTTCAACCAGATCTGATTTTTTGTACTGGTAGGTACTGCTTGCTTTCATCTGGCAAATACATGCTAAACCTTGTATTTGGACGGTGTTCATGGCTTTTTTTTTTAATGTTCATAATCTTCTAAAAGAGCTGGCCTGCATGGCCTTTATCTACACAAATACAAAGTTTGCACGCATAAAAATCATGGCTTGAGCCATGGACATAACGTTATTTCTTTTACACTTGCCAGGAATACAAACTTGTAATTCAAATCTGTTTGCAGTTTTCATTCCAGAGAATCCTTTGAGAACATCAGGGAGATGAACAAAACCACATGTTTAGATGAGGATTAGAAGCCACCCTGAAGGTCAAGATAAACTTTAAAGGGGTTCTAATTCTGTCATCGTTTCTGCTTCTTTGTAGCTTATCTTAGTGCACTTTTCTGTTGCCATTTCTAAACTTTAACCCTGGAGACTTTTATTTATAAAAACTAAGCATGTTGAAGTGTCTTCCAAGCACTGTTGAACGTTGTTAAAGCAACTGAAACATCATTTCTTTTCAAGTCTCTTTAGCAAATATGAAGAGAAGGCCAAGCAGGGGACAAAAAAGATCCCATCCTCAAAAGACATTGTTTACAGAACCCTGCTTTCTGAACAAAAATGTCCATTACGGGTTAGTTAGTTCTGTAACAGAAAAGAGTGCTTTGCAAGAATCACTAACTGATTAAGTAGTTTTGTCCAGTTATTTTCATGTACAAAGAAAACTGAAAAAGCTCAAAGCAAACAGTTATTTGGTAAACATTTCAATTGCAATACTGAAATCAATCCTTTCCACCATTTCCCTTTCACCATTTTCTTTAGTATTCCTTAGTATAGACTTCTTCCTAATAATCTAGCTGAATTTTTATTGATTAAAGAGAGTAATAGATTATTAAGTAGAGTAATATATGTAGAGTGATTTCTGAGATATTTTTCAGCTATAAGGGGGGAGCCTTCACTAGTATTCCCAGATTTAACAGTCAGAGATGCATTATGCCTGTAGCACAGACTTTCCTGAGCAGTTCTTTGATATGAGACAAAACAAGAAACACAGAGATTTTGGTGAAAGAACTCTGAATGTTTGTTTGCCTTCTGGTACTACATTCATTTTACCTTTTCTCTTGCTTGTGAAAAATATCACGTAAAGTTTTTCCCTCCTCAAAAGCTTTTCTCAATTCTCTCCTAAACCAGCTGATGTAATCCTATTGAGTGTTTTGGCAAGCAAATTCACCTTTATGTTTGGAGTGATACAAAAGGAAGTGCTTTAGCCTACAAGAAACAAAATATAACCAGCATTACAATACTGGAAGGTTGTCACAGTATTAATATTTCCAATGATTACTCAGTCATACTCTTAATTTTTTCATTGTGATCTCAGAAAAGGTTTTTTAAAATATCTAGAAAAGAAAGCCTAAGAATACTGAAGATGTGACTGACCCCAAAACAACTGTCAAAAAAAGTAAGATGTCCAAATCTAAACTAGTCAGAAATGTTTTTTCTGCCTGTGATGGCAAGTGAATATCTCTCTCTTCTATGGCTTTTGGTGCTTAATATAAAATGTGGTGAAGTGTCCAAAGGAAAGAGGCAACTCCAGAGGAGATAAAGAAGGCCTTGAAGACTATCCTAGATTGGCTGTTTAACTTGGAATAACTGTGGTTTGGTCAGATAAATCTCAGACTTATTGTCCTGGTTTGAAAGACATGTGTCTGTCAAGGAAGGCGGGAAACCTTCCTTGGATAGAGGATGACCCCACTCCCTCCTCCAAATTACTATACTCTTGAAATTACAGGGCTCTCAGGCAAAGATGTGGGAAAAAGAATAACAGTTCTTTACTACAATTATATATCTCTTTATATATAACAAGACAGATAAATGGCAACAATAAGAGAACAGACAAACCCAGTAACATTCCTTTCTCTGTTGTTGGGCTATTCTCTGAGGCAGAGAGGCTGCGGTGACTCCCCTGCAGCTGCAGGGGGCGCTGTGGTGTGAACGCAGCAACCTCTCCACGTGGCAACGGTGGCTCGGGCAAGAGGGAGAGGAGAGATGGCTCCCGGTGCGAACTCCCAGGGTAGCAGCCTGTCTGCACCAACCTCAGCAGCAGGCAGCGCAGGCAGGTCCGACTGGGGAGCAATGGACCTCTGTTCCACCCACCGAGGGGCCAGCAGAAGGCAGGAACAGCAGAGATGAGTAGACCCCGGCACTGATCCACGTGGAGCAGAAAACCCAGGCTGGTGGCAGAGATGGCAGAGGTGAGCAGCTCCAGGTGGCGACAGTTACAGTATAAACCTGTCCCCTGTGCCGCAGCGGGACCCTTGCAGAGACGTCACAGTGTATCTATGCTCTGGAGCGAGCCGGCAGAGACGTCGCAGTGTAGCGGTGTTCCCGGAGCAAAACCGGCGCTCACTGCAGACATGACTGTTCTCTCTGAATGCCAAGCCCAGAAGCAGTGAGCCCGGTCTCCACTCACCTCTTGCCAAAGTCTCGAAAAGTGCCCCTTCACCTCTCGCAATGATGAGCTCCAGCCTCTGGGGAAACAACCCCTTTGCCAACATTTCCAGCTTTTGTTTCTTTAATTGGTGAAATGGTCCTGGCATCTGGGTCAGGCAAGCGATCCTTTTTGTCCTTAAGTATTGCCCATTCTGGGTGATCATTGTGGAATGCAGATGGATAGACAACTTTCTTTGTTCTTAAGTATTGCTCATTAGTTCCCGGCCATCCCCTCCCCACCTACACAGTCTCCCTGTTAGATGGGGAAAGAAAGAAAAGAAAAAGAAAAAAAAAAATTTCATTTGTTGAACCCATAACACTTATGTTACAGATTTACTGAGAATCAAGGCTATTAACTGCTTGGTACAGAACAGAGAAGAGTATCATGATTCTTCTATACTCCTGATATAACAACGCTAATGGGAATTTTGAGTCCACACAAAATGCAGTCTTACAGCACACTGTACATTTTGGTGTTCCAGAAGACACGTTTTCACTTCAAGTGAATGAGCTGTCTGAAACAGACTGTTACAGTCTTTGAAGATATAAAAAATATTGTGCAATTCTGTTAAATATTTTTAGATTTGCTGTTTAGGCAATGTCAACTTGAGAACCCCTTTTTCTTTTTTATCTTTTATCTTCTAAGGCAAGACTGATCATGATACTAAGTGTTCAAGGAGGTACACAATACTTCTAAAGGAAAATGGTATCCTCTAAGAAACATCTCATCTCTCCATTCTACAAATTAATCACATTGGCTTTTAATTCAAAGTGTCAAATATTAATAAAATTTTAGTGTGTTCATGACTCAGGACTTTTTCTAAAAATTCTATTGTATAAAATTCATACATTTATGTAGGTATTTATATGTGCCACTTAATATTTAAAGACAGAATTATGTAAAGAACTACACTGGCTGTGCCCCACTAACGTTTTGGAATACTTGGAGCATGTCAACCAATGGATTGAAAATAATTTTAAATTGATTTGGCTTTTCAACCAATTTCCACATTTTTTCAAAAGGCTATTAAAAATAATAACTTCAGAATTCTTTTGTAAATAGAAACGAGGCATTTCAAAAGAAGGGATAGAAAATAGGTGGGCAGCTTTCTATATTTTCAAATGCCAGAGAGAGAGAGCAAAAATGGTCGAGTAAGTGGACTATCCATAAACAGTAAGTTCTAATACTTAGTTTTTGTCTCTATATTTGGCTAATTATAGATGGATCTTAGCTTTCCCCTATAACACAAAATTTTGCTTTGTCATGCAGCACAATTTAAAATATAAAATTTTCACTAAGCACTTATATTTCTAAAAGATTACTCACTACTGGTCTGTGACTTTCTGTTGACTCCTAGAATTTTTTTGGAGGAATTCAATAGTGGTAACATAGTCTGACATTCCATTTCAAATGACACTGTCTCTTGCACTATGTATTGTTTGGATGTTATAAACATTATCCAGGAAGATTGAAGAGGAAAAAACAGATGAAGAAAGCAAGACAATAAAGCTACAGAGGTTGCAGTGTTTTCAAGGGGAGATAGTAACAGCACTTAGTTTTGGTTTGTTTTGCTGTTGGTTTTTTTGTTTTGTTTTTTTGGTTTTCTGTAAAATATTTTTCTTCATAAGCAAAAGTGAAGATAGGTGGGAAAAGAGACCCTACCTATGTGTCCCTAAACTCACTGTCATTCAAGTAGTAAATTATTTTCTCTTACTGACTTTGTCTTGTCTTGGACTATTTTCATCTTAGGAGCTCAACAGACTATGAACTGCACTGTTTCCAGAGCTGTGTCTAGCTTTTTTCTCAGCAACCCATAGAAGGATTGATTGTATCTTTGGGTCTGGTTTTCTGGGTTTTCAACTCCATCTGTCACCTTTTTTTTTTTTAATTAAGTAAATCACTTCTCTAGGGGTATCCAAAAGAATGTAGCAGTTTGACCTTTCCATGTTTTATGCTGTTCTTGCACATAGTTCCATTAATTTGATTATCCTGCCCTTCCCTCTTCCAAGATCATTGGTCACTGGTGGTCAGAATCACTGTAGACATTATTCAGACTTCAGGGATTTCTTACAGATTTTTCAGTAAAGAACTATTTGACAGCACATATAAATGGTACTGATGCTTCTGTAGAGAGGTGAGTTATTTTGGCTTTCATCCTCCCAGCAATGGTTGAGTCTTTGTAGAAATGTGTGTTATTTCTATCTCCTCTATGCTGTGCAGAGCTGGGAACATTTCTGCTCTGCATGTCTCATCTCATTTTACATGCATTCCCCAACAGTACAAGAGGGGATATTTGTAGGATGTATTTGTGAAAAGAGCATTTAGAATTTAGAAAACTATTTACTTTCATATCTATAGCCCTCTTGGAGTCTACATGGCTTTTAGAATCAGAACAAATAGAAAAAAGACAACTTACACATAAAACACATAAGAAAATACAGTAAGAGATAAAGGACTGTGAATACCATATTCAGTTTAAAATGAAGGAAAGTTATAATCTTCCATTATTAGAGGTCAAGTGGTTGAATAAAAACTGATCCTTTTACAGTGGCTACTCCCTAAGTTCCTTTCAATATTATTGTACAAATTCTCAACAGCTAAGAAATGTCAGAGCTCTCCTCAAGCCAAAAGTTTTATCTCCTCTAAAGATCTCTCCCTACTCGTTATGTACAAAACCCACTGTGCCTTGTGAGATTTTTCATTTACTTTAATCGATTTTGAGCATTCATGTTCATTGCATATATATCTCTTACAGAGCTCCCCAGAGATGACCATCATTTCTTAAAGATGAGATTCTGCCACCTGTCATCACTTAGAGGATATGAGCTTTGGGAATCTTTGGATGAGAGCTATCCATGCCTTTAAACTGAGTACATCCACTATTACATGAAGTTTACATGAAGTTTATTTTTTAGTACTGGAAAAAATTACTTACCCTGTTGCCAGGAGTACTAGGAAGTAAAAGAAAAATAAACAAAAAAAACCCAAAAGCTAAAAACCTTGCTATCTTACAGCCCTAAAGTCCTATAAGCCCTGCAGGTATTTTCATATCTAAATTGTTACTGCCCTTTAAGAAAGGGATCAGATATTACTGGAACTTTCCATTGTCTTCCTCTTTTTGATGAATTTCAGGATACATCTGCAGGAATGAATTTGCATTGCTGATACTTTTTATGAACCAGATGTGAAGCTGTTATCTCTCCCCTGTTAAGGTTAACAGACAGTAGTATAAACAGATTTCAACAACTCTGCAGAATGTTTTGAAGTGGGCCAATTTTAGACTTTTCCAGAAACGCAGTTTTGATAAGTAGTATCAGTATATTTCTGGATAAGAATAGGTTTTTGAGGTGACTCTTCTGTGAAGAAAAAAAAATAAAATGCTTAAGGTCTGGGTAAGCAGAAAATAAATTAAAAGTTAGGTGATTTGGTTATGGTGACTTCAGAATGAAATGATTTCCTATAAATATGCTTGGAAATGTGAAAGATCAAGATGGTAAAATGGAAGAACAAGTTCTGAGCCAAAGCATATGCTGTAACCCCAAAAAGTTCTGTGGGCACAGACAATTGAAGTAATTTTTTGTACCTTGTGGCACAAATACTCTTGTCAATCTCAGTAAAACCTTAAAAATGGTATTTGAAGATTGTGTTTTTATCACAATTTTTGTTTTCTGCATTTCCAAAGTAGTGTATCACTTTGGTACTAAAATAAATTAGAAAGTTATTTTATATTGTTCTTCAATATCAGGTAGGGTACAGCTTCTAATAAATGTAATATTTCTTTTTACTTTCAAATGTAGATGCCAAATCAAGTTTTATGTGACTTGACAGCTACCTTCTGCATGGTATTATTCAGGGCACTACAGAGCCTTTCTAAGAAATAAAAACCCTCTCAGATAGATTTAACTGAAAATTTTCAAGTTGTTTGTTCTTTAATAAATCAGATGTTTATTAAGTGAGAATAAATGAAAATATTTGCGTCAATTTAAATACCTACATTCCACTAACTGACAGATCTGAATTACTAATGATTCACCAAGGGAAAATTCATTATTAGTGATAAGAGGATCACTTTTCAATAATCTTTTAAATTATTCAGAGAAATAATACTCTGAGCATTTTAATATATAACATGGATTTGCAAAATTATTTATCTCAACTATTTTTTAAAATGAATAGAAAATATCCTAAGGAACAAGCAGAAAAGCATTATTAGATACACATATAAATACATGTATAATCAAATACAAGGCTAGCTTCATAAACTTAGGATTTTACACAAGAGGAGTTTTGCTTTTCAGAAAAATTCATCTTCAATATCTGATGGAAATAAAGACACATTTTTCCACATTTAGGAATCACCTCATTATAGTGAATAGTAAGTGCAGAGACTTTACGTTATGAAACTTTTTATTATTACACTTCAAATAGGACTTATTTTCTCTCATTAAAGCTGGTTTCAAACCAGATGAAAGAGTATGATAGCTATAAAAAGGAAAAAAAACCTAAATATGCCTATCAGGTGAAAAATATTGGTTGGGGAATGTCATGAATAAATATGGACTTATGTTTATAGAACAAGGCAAAAATTATATTTTCATTCTGTAAAAATGTACTGTAGGTATAAAATATTCAGAGATAATAATGCTTCACAGTAAATTGGGAGCTTATAGTGAATCTGAAACTGAGATAAAATAAAAAGCTAAATTCTAGTCACAACTCACTAAGTTAAAATATAACATTCCTGTACATGGGTGTTAAAAGGGCATTATTTCTCCCTTTTCTCCCTTTTCCCTTGAAGTTTTTGGTGCTTAAAATCTCAGAAAAAATAATTTAAGTTTCATGAGAATGTTGTATATATAGTAGTGGTAAGTAAAAGCAAAACATATCCTCTTTGTGCTTCAAGTAGAACTGAACAGAAAGAAAAACATCTGGATAGAAGGAAATATAAAGTATTTTATTCTGTCATGACCAGAGGCATGATATGACTAGAGCAAATCAATCATAGTTAGGTGTGTATATCTATACATCTGATCAGAATTAATTCTGGTTTTCCTATTTTCTTATTTGCTAAATTACTTAAAAGATCCTCTGCAGTGAAAACTACATTTGCATTGCTACACACCAGGAGTTACAAGAAGGTTTTATGAACAAGGGTGTCCCCATTGTAGGTCAGACAGAGAAAAATCAAAGGACTGAACAGTTTGCATAAATAATTGTGAGCAAAAGAAACAGAATCCAGATAATTTGGATACTAACCTGAACCACTATCTAAACATGCAAATGTTCCTTTTAAGACTATATGACTGTGAAATTAGACTTTTGCGATGGTAAATGTTTGTATATATGCCATCAGCCTTTTGCTCTGCCTCTGCTCCTGCTTAGATCACCCTGCCTCTAGACGTCATTGCAGTCAGAAGACCAAGTGGGTCAAAAGCAGGAGATGCATGATGCTCCCACTGGGCTTTGGTTCCACATGCCATCACCTCAGCCCTCAGGTTGTTGAAACATCACTCAACATCTCTTCTTCTCCTCCTTTTCCTCACTAGGAAGGAAAGACTTTGCCACAATTTTAGAGATACCAAGGACAAGTATCACGAATTACCTGAACAGATTTCCCCCAAATGCTGTCTGTTTGCTCTGGCCTTCCACTTGAGTTACATCAAAGAACAGCCTGAAACTCATTTTATCTGGAAAAGATGGTGAAATAGAGCTATGCACAGATTTGGATTCCTCTGGGGCTCTGTGCAAGGAGTCTGAAAACCAGCTGTTCTGCAGAAGTAGAAACTAAAAATATCAGAGACTTAACACACTTCTACTAACATTTAATTTGCAGTATAGTGTAAGGATCACTTTCTTTAATTGGAAGCTTAACAAAAGACTTTGTAATAACTTGCTGCTGCCAAATAATATCCAGATTGCTGTTCAAGTAAGTCCAACTCCGGAAAATTAAGAGATGGCTTTAGATAATTCTTTAGATTCTTCATGTATTTGTGTTCACAAATTCGTGGTTACTGATGATCACAAATATTCACTGCAGTTCAATTGAATTACATTATTTTGTTTTTATACAGATGAATGAATTAGCTACAAGCCAAATGATAATTCACACAGCTAAAACTATGTAAAAGGATATAAATGATTTGATTAATCTCCAAAAACAAGACAGTGGAAAATAAGGTTCAAATCTTTTACAGTCAGTGGAGTACTGTGAAGTTACAGTGCCTAATGGGATGATATTTTACAATATATGATATTTTAATCCTATATTTTCAATTTTAATTTGTGGTGATATCATATTGTTTTAGAATGAAATTCTTAATTTCTACAAGAAATACTCTATAAGTCTCTACTCATGGTAATGTTATCGCTTCCATGCAGGAGATGCTGTAATGGAGAGCATCTTTTGCAGGGCTGATTGCTTTCTTCAATAGTCTCTGGTTTGTTCTTGAGTTCTTAGCAGATCTATTTTCTCTAAGTTTCAAATTATCATCTTCTCTCTGACTTCAGGGAACTTAGGAAGAATCATCCTTTTCAAGTAAATGAATATTTGTGGTGTGCATTACTATCACAAGATTCCCATCCTTTTATTTCTTTTTTTAGTTTAAAATGGAAGTAAGTATGATTAATGAAAATATCTAAGTTGTTTAGAAGTATTTTGATGTACTCAGTCTTTGTTTTAATTTTTTATTTGGTTTAATGCAAATATTTGTTAAATGGACTGGAAAACAAATAACTTTTCCTGCAATTTTGAAGATTGAATCAATTCTGATATCAGTCCCATTAATAACTACAAGCGTATATAAAATTAGGCTCTCTTTTTCCTGTTTTCTTAAAGTTGTGCTGTTTGACTGAAGTTGTTAGCTAAAACTAAGTTTCCACTGGGTAGATAAATAAGTAATAACATTTGTGTATCTGAGGCAGTTCTGTTTATTGACAGGGAATTGATATTCTCTCCTCCAGTACTCTCAAACTTGTTGGCAGTTTGCTCTTCCCTCCAGGTCTCCATTTCATGCATCCTGTCAGCTGGTCAATATAAAGCTATAGTTGATTCAGAGGAATGCATTCATTTTTAGGATCTGATGGATTGACCTTGGTGAGTCAAATTCCCAACCTCCTTTTCGCTCACTCCCCTCTTACTGGTGATGGAGAGAAAAATAAAAGAAAGTTGAAATTTATGAATCAAGGTAATGGCAATTTCATAATAAAAGCAAAAGCTGTGCTTGGAAGCAAAACAAAAAGAGAAATTAATTCGGTACTGCCCGTCAACACGCAGAAGTACAACCACTGGAAAGTGGGGCTTCCAAATGCATAGCAGTTGCTTGGTAAGACAAATGCCATAACCATCAATGTTCCCTCTTCATCCTTCTTTCCCTGAGTTTTTATTGCTGAGTGCAATGTCATATGATACTGCATATCCCTTTTGTCAGTTTGGGTCAGCTGCCTTGACCCTGTTCACTTCCAGTCTCTTAGCCACCTCCACTTTACTGACTTTGGGAGCCGGTGGGTGGGAGGGAAGAGAAGGTCTTGATATTCTGCAGGCACTGAGCAGCAGTAGTCAAAATATTTATGTGGGTTATCAACCCTGGTTTAGCCACACATTGAAAGCACAGCATCATACAGGCTAACCTGAAGAAATTTAAATCAAAATTTTATCCCATCCAAACCCAGTACATAGAAATACAATAAGCAATCTATTTTAAAAACATTAATAAACAGATTGATAAAGAAGTATATTGCCAGCTGGAGGCTGTCTTATGAAATAGATAAGAGGTTGAGTTACAATTTACTTTCTAACTAGAGACACTGATTTGGATCGTTATCTTATGTCCTATTGTATCTGGTTTTCCTAATATTCACAGAAATTTCAAATCTTCATTTTCTCCCTTGCCTGAAATTACTGAATGGGCAGAAAAGTTATTGGATAGGGACAGATAAGAATAAAGTCAAGTATACAGCCGAATTGGGCAAGTCTCGCTTTCTATGATTCCAGGCAAGCCTCCTTTCTCTTCTACTGTTTTTAGGGTTATACTACATAATCAGTTAAAAGGACTGTGAAAAAATAACTAAATTACTATGAGATTAAGTTTAGTGATAGTACAAGATCAAAAACATGAGCAGTACACAGCAGAGTGCTACAGATTTCTGTACAACTCCAGTTCTCTACTTTTCTGCTTTTATTAGAACACCAGAGACTTGCACAGTATCGTCCACTTCCATAGTCTCTTACACCATGCTACGAGCTAATACTCAAGTTCTTTCTACTCTTCTGCATCAAAAGGCATGTTACTGTTCCATTGCTTAGGAATGCAGCACAATAGTTGTGGAGAGAACCTCCTGGGTTCTTCAGCTTTGGCTTCTGAAATCTCAAACACAAAATAATAAAAGAAGACGCTCTTTGCTCAAATTGTCTAAAAGGTGGCTATATGGATAAACTAAATCCTACGAAATGTTGTCTGGAGGTCCCTGTTTCTACTGCCTAGAAGACAGTCAGGATTTCAAGATTGTGTTGCTCAGGCATAAAGATACTTAAAATTAGGTAAAATTAATATACCTTAGATGCTGAGTGTGGAAGGGCCCACAAAACAATTACACCATAAAGCAACACCACCACCACCCTGAAGCTTCAATACCTTAAATAAATACAAAATATATAATAGAAGACCCTGAAATCCTACATCTCCAATAAGCTACAGAAAGGGGAAAGATCAAAGTTGATCTAGATAAATTCAGGTTTTTATGAATATAATTAATAATAGTTTTACTTAAAGACCTTTCCCAACAATCAAGGATAAACAAAGAAATCCTTACCAGTCCTTGACTATCCAATCTTGAAAAAAAAGCATTGTGACTCCAGGTTGGATAATCAATTTAATCCAGAGTGTAAACAGGCAGCTGATTCAGGCAGTGAACTCTATCTAGTGCAATAAAACACATATGGCTTGCAAAAAAATCTCAAAAATAACAACAAAAAATCCCAACCATATTCCATTATATTTTCAAACTGCACAGAGGCAGTAAAGCACAATTTCACAAAGTATTGTTGTGTCTGGGAATTTTTTTCCAATGCCTCTATAGGCTTAACAACCTGCACTTTAAAGCAGTTTTGATTCTGTGCCTCACCAAGAGATCCAGGTGGTTATTTCAGAAGTTCACTTGCCAAATGATGTGAAACCTTATATAATATCCAGTCTAAACTTACTCATAGCCATTTATCATGTACTAATATTATTCTTAAAATTAAAGGATTTTTCTTTCCTTGATATATCCCCTCTCAATGTAGTTATAAAAACTCATTATATCCCCTCTTAACCCTCCTCAGGTAGGCTAGGCAAACAGAGCTCTTCTTAATCTTTTCTTTGTAAGGTAAATATTCGACTCCTTTAATCATATCTCTTCTCTGAATCTCATCTAATTTAAATTAATCACTCCTGAGAGAAATGATTAGAGATGTACACAATACTCCAGATGAGGCCTTGCTGATACCTTGTGTAGTGGTATTTACATTCCGCTTTCTCTTAAAAGAATGTGTCATTCAATGCCTTCTACAACAGCACCAGCCTTGTTTCAAGGCTACATCATTCTGGCAGTTCATACTCAACTCCAACAAATATGCCCAGATATTTCTACCCATTTCCTTATATCAGATTGACAATGTTCCTTTTGTAGCAAATTTGTATTATTAGTTCTTGAAAATATGCCTTTGAACTGTGGTGTTAAATTGCTTTACGTTTGTGTGATTTCTTTCCTTAGAATGATCAGATCCTCTTGATGCCAACTCAGCACTTTGTAGCTTGTTTCTCAAGCATATACCTTGTTTTCGTCTCAATGTCATAAACAAATATAGTATATATGTTTGGTTACAACACTGATGCTTGAGAGGTGTCTGTGCTGATTTTCCTCCAACCTGTCTTGCCATTTGAGTATAGCTGGGGATAGTCTTCCTCCTACAAACTGCTTTCACACCCTGTGTTAATCACTGCAATCACAATATTTAATGCTAATTTTCCTTCAAGAAATCTTATCAAATGTTTATCTTAAGTCTGAGTAAAGTAGCTTTACTTTATTAACTTCTGTAAGAAGTCAGTTATCTAAAAAGATATTAAGTTAGTCTGAGACAATCTGTATGAGATAAAACTATGTTGTACTGTAAGTTCCATTTACCTCTATGGCCCTAATTAGTTCTTGTTCAGAATCTGCTCTAACGTTTTGCATAACATTATAATCAAACTATCTGCGTGGATCGTGAGCTTTCCCCACTGCCTTTTATCTTGATATTACATTTGTTCTCCAAAGTTACTACCACCAGATTTACAGTTTATTTTAAAATGGCTTTTACTAGATTTGCAAGACCATGTGCTAACTCATCAGTAGACTTGAACTGATGTTATCAAACTAAATCTTTCACACTTAGAAATAACAATTTTTCTTCAAACTTTCATACCAGAATTTGTATCATGGTCTTCACATTTGAAGCAGATAGTGTATCTTGCCATCACAATGATGCTCATATTAAAAAAAAAAAAAACAACAAAAAAACCAAAACTCGAACAACACAAACCCAAAAGAAACCCCATCAGGGACAGGATTAATTTAAAATTGTGGCCATTTCTATCTCTTCTTTGCTGGTTTCTAATTCCAGTAGTATAGAGAAGTATAGATGTCTATCTAAAGAAATTTAAGAGAAAGACTCTTTGGACTGAGCCTTTCTCTCCGGAAGGGTTCCAAAAATCCCCTTTCCACCAATGGGGAATGAAACCAATAGACGAAAGTGAAAAAAAATTAAACTGTTTATTAACAAACAAAATACCTGCCCAACAGGCAAGGGAAAACAGAAGATAAATATCTGTTAAGCACTAAATAGTCAGGACCTACTTCCGCCCACCCACACACAGAAGCAAAAACCCGAAAAGTGTCCAGAGAGTGGGGGCACTGCATGAGGAATACACCTTTCCCAACACGTGGTCCAAAGATGGCCTTCCATGTGGAGGGGCAGCAGACACCCTGCCGCCACAGAGCAGTCCTGTAGCAGAGAAAAAATTCCGGTGGCTACGTGGTGTTGACCTTTTTCCCTCCAAGGGTAATCACCACAGGTGAAAACAGCTGGGCTGGAGCCTTTGGTGTGCTTTTCTCTCTCTCCTCTTCTTTTTGGGGCTGGGTGCGGAGCCTCTCCACTCCCAGTGATCCCTCTTCTGCCGGTTTCAGAGCAGCAGTCTGTTCAGTTCAGTTCCTGGCAGTCAAAGAAATGCTGCTTCAGCTTCTCCAATCAAGGGGAAAGAGGAAAAGTGTTTCGCCTGGGCCAGAAACCCAGTCAGCCAAGCAGAGAAACCACATGTCTCAGTGCCGCTGGGGAAAAAACCACACTGCAGTGTTTCCTTATATGTTTGAAAAATAAAGGCTGAGGCCGAATAAGAAGGTAAAAAGTAAAAATTTATTAAAGGATTCGGAGAAAGCAAAGCTTTCCCAGGGGTATCCCTGGGACCCACCGCTGCGCAGGGTTTGGGCCCAATCCTGCCAAGCGGGGTCCAGCAAGTGTAAGTCATACAAAGGTAAAAAGGGAACAAAAGAGTACAAAAAGGGTCTCGTGCTCATTCAAGCTTCTACTATTATAGGGTTTTAGTGAATTAACATAGTTTTGAAATATTCTCCAATGAAAAGCAGAATTTTGTCACGCTATTCCTTGTGGCAAGTTTCTATTGGAAATTTTCTTCTTACTTCAATACCTTCATTTTTCAGATATCAAGTCCAGTTCTGGAATGCTTAAAGGCTGATAACTTGGTTCTATTTTGTCCTCTATATAGGAGAGGGATACAAGGTTGCAGGGTAGAGGTTATAAGATTAACTATTAGGTTAGGTTACTAACATATAAAAGTATAAAACTAAAAATGCTACTAATATAAAAAGCATTAAAAAAAAAAATCTTTCTTGCATCAGCAGCACGGGGCTCTGGCAAGGGCGGCCCCAGCCTTAACTCTTGGACAGCAGCCACCACGGCAAGACACAGCAGGGCAGGAGCTCCACCAGAAAAACAGCTCTGGTCTCCTCTCTCTGCACATGCTGCAACCACATTCCTGATCCCAGAACCGAAAGAGAGTGCAGGACTTCCTGCTCCCCAGACTGGAAGAGAGGGAGCAACCTCCTGGCCCCGCCCTGAACTCTGCTAGAATCTCGGCCAGGGTCAGGTGATACTCCTCATGGAATAAATTATCATAATAGATCACTCCAGGACAATAGAGAAGCCTCCCTCTTAACTAGTTTCTCCTCTTTGCCTATGAAAAGAAGAGTGTATAAAGATCTGTATGTTAAAAAAACAGTTTATGTTTTAGTATCTATTGCTAGGGTAAGGCCTTTGAATTACTTGCTTTTTATATCTTCGTCCTGCTTTGAAAGACAGGCGTCTGTCAAGGAAGGCGGGAAACCTTCCTGGGATAGAAAAGATGACCCCACTCCCTCCAAATTATTATACCCTTGAAATTACAGGGCTTTCAGGCAAAGATGTGGGTAAAAGAATAATAGTTCTTTACTAGGATTGTATATCTATATATATAAAAAGACAGACAAATGGCAACAGTAAGAGAACAGATAAACCCAGTAACAGTCTTTTCTCTGTCGTGGGGCGATTCTCTGTTGGGGCAGACAGGCTGCGGTGACTCCCCCACGGCTGCAGGGGGCGCTGTGGCGTGAGCCTGGCAACCTTTCCACATGGCAATGGCAGCTCAGGTGAGAGGGAGAGGAAGAGGGAGAGGGAAGATCGCTCCTGGTGCGGCCCCACAGGGCAGCAGCACAGCTCAACACCAACCTCGGCAGCAGGCAGCAAGCAGCGCAGGCAGGCAGGTCCGACTGGGGAGCGATGGACCTCAGTACCACCCACCGAGTGGCCAGCAGAAGGCAGGAACAGCAGAGACGACCAGACCCTGGTGGCAACCCACGTGCAGCAGAATCTGGGCTGGCGGCAGAGACTGCAGAGCCAAATAGCCCCACGTGGTGACCCATGTGCAGCAGAAATCTGCCTGGGGACAGGGACTGCAGAAGCGAGCAGCCCCAGGTGGCGACCAGTTACAGTGTAACGCTGTCCCCTGTGCCGCAGCAGGACCCCCGCAGTAACATCACAGTGCAGCAGTGCTCTCAGAGCAAACCGGCACTAGTTGCACGCACGACCATCCTCACTGAACACCGAGCTGAGAGAGACCAAGCCCGGCCCCCTCCAGTCAAGTCTCGAAGTCTTTTCACCTCTCGCGAGGTTAAGCTGCAGCCCCTGGGAACAACCACCCAGCCAAAACTCCCGGCTCTGTTCCTCTAGCTGGGGGATTATTGTGGCATGTGGGAATGCGGGCAACCTCCTTTGTCTCTGAAGTATCACCTATTATTTACTGGGCAAACCCTCCCCGCCCCTACAGGTCTCCCCTCCTGATAGGAGAAAAATTCAATTGACAGTTTCAAACCTACAACAATCTTCAAACTCTGAAATATTGTTATTCACCTAATGAATCCCTTTTCTGTGTTCTTTTTGTCTCTGTTCTTCTTAATGAATCCCTTTTACACTTCTTTTTAATCTCTTATTAATCGTTTTCATTTTCTTATTAAATCCTTCTTCAGGTGATTATTCATATTGAAAAGCCCTTTCATACAAGTATTTAGTTTTCCTCTTTGAATATATGCTCTAATTGTGTTGGAACATTTTACTTAAAAGTAAAGTAACGGTTCCTCCAGGTCCAGTGGAATTCTTCAGTCTGAGAGTGGTGAGATACTGGAACAGGTTTCCCAGTGAAATTGTGGATGTCCCATCCCTGGAAGGGTTCAAGCCCAGGTTGGATGAGGCTCTGAGCAACCTGGCCTAGTGGAAGGTGTCCCTCCCCACAGCAGGGGGATCGGAACCAGATGATCTCTAAGGTCCCTTCTAACCCAAACCATCCTCTGAATTCAAGTCTTTAATTTTCCCAGACTAATAAATCTAATTAATTCATTCCCCAAGCATGCAAAATTTTGACTTTTTAAAATCCCAAGGATTATTTATAGATTTATTTTTGTCTATCTTGCAGGTTGGCTTCAACTGAGCTCCCTCCATTTCTCAAGAGCCACCACTATCCTAGTGGCATTCCCAGAACTCACTCCAGTTTATTTAAATCCTCATCCTTCCACTAATGGAAGTCCAAAACTGAATGCAATAGTCCGGGTTGGTCTAACAAATGAAACCATTCAATGTGAGTCATTAATTCAACTTTGTTAAGTATTAATTCTTTGTAAGTCTTGTTAATTCTTTGTAAGTCTTGTTAATTCTTGTAATTATTGAGAGTAATAAAGTACTCCCTTCTTGCAGGTATTGTTGAGACTTCATTAGGTGAGAAATGCAAAGTTATAATTTTTTTTAATAACTATATTTTTCATTGCTTTGACTTGAGGTTCTTCCAATTTGAGAGGGAAAAAATCAAAACAACTTTCTAATAACTATAGATAGAAAATCAAACTCTTCACTGAAAAATCAGGCATGGCTAAAAAGCCCCACACTGATAACAGTGACGATGAGAGGAAATAGGAAAACAGAAATCTTTCTGAAGCATTTCATATGGATGTATACTGATGACTCCAAATTTTCAGCATGCATGTGACAGAAAAAGTCAGTTTGACCTCTGTCATAAATGTTTGTTTCAAAATCTTGTATAAAATTTTTGGTGAGCTTATACAGAATATTGAACAAATATTTTTGTCTTTATAACCTGAGAACAGAAGTTTAAGTGAATTTGAATTATTTTGAGCCAGAATAATGCAGTGGTTTGGAACTGGATATTACACATAGGACTTGAATCTGACCAGATTCAAGAATTCCAGATAGAAAGTTAACTTCTAAGAAATTCAATAAAAGAATGGATTAATATCTTTTCAGTGTACACAATTCATACTTACTAGTTTGGAATCCTAAGCAGCAAATTTTGTGTGAATGCAACTGTACTTTACTAGGGTGGTATCTCTATTGATTTGGCACTTGACTGCAGATTAGGGCTCTTTATTCTGTGCACATTGATTTGCTTAGAAATAGTTAGATGTCAAAAATGAACAATAAAACTGTAGAGCTGGATTTTATATCTGGGCCTGGAGGTTATTGCTATTTTTTTTAAATGTAGAATACAATCAGTTTCCACAACCACCTAGGATACATTGAAAAAAACCCAAAATAGGTGCTCCTTCCTCAGTTGAAAAAATAATCTGTCTATAAGGCAAAATTTTTATCCTATGGAAGGCAAACACTGCAAAAATTTAGAAATGCATAAAACTAGTGATTCAGGAGTATAGATATAATAAGTTAAATAACAACTCTAACATTTTTTAGGGCAGTCCATTGCCTCAATTTCCACAAATCCGTCCTTAGAATAATGTCTTTGAACCTTATGGTTATGGGTTAGACAAATGAAAATTTTTTTTCCCTCATCTAGCAGGGAGACTGTGTAGGTATGGAGGGGATGGCCGGGAACTAATGAGCGATACTTAAGAATGAAGAAAGTTGTCTATCCACCCGCATTCCACACTGATCACCCAGAATGGGTGCTACTTAAGGACAAAAGGGATTGCTTGCCCAACCCAGATGCCAGGACAATTTCCCCAGTTAAAGAAACAAAAGCTGGAAATGTTGGCAAAGGGGTTGTTTCCCCAGAGGCTGGAACTTATCATTGCGAGAGGTGAAGGGGGACTTTTTCGAGACTTTGGCAGGAGGGGGCAGAGATCAGGCTTGCTGCTTTCTTCTGGGCTCAGCGTTTGGTGAGGACGGCCATGTCTGTAGCGGAGTGCCAGTTTTGCTCTGAGAACACCGCTACACTGTGACATCTCTGCCCACTCGCTACAGAGCACAGATACACTGTGACGTTTCTGTGAGGGTCCCACTGCGGCACAGGGTACAGATTTATACTGTAACTGTCGTCGCCCGGAGCTGCTCACTAATGGCTGCCGGGGGGTTTCTCCTGGGCAGATTCCTTTCGCGGTTTATCCCAAAACCTCCTTTGAGAAGAAGCAGTTCTGGGGGTAAATTCACCCAACCTGCGAAGGATATCACCTGTGCAGTTGCTAGCACGGAGATATACTCACACCCGGAATGTCCAGCCACAAATCCAGAAATAAAGAGGTAGGAAGGCTCTCACGCACTGCATTCCATAGTCCAAGGAGTTTATTTATCCAGCTACGAAGGGGACAGGAGGCGAAAGAGAGCAGTACCAGGAAGGTACTTGGTTTTTTAAAGCCGCACGCTCAGGGGACCAGCAACCAATCACCACGGGGCTTAGGGGAGGGAAGAAGGCGGGGAGAAACTTTACAGCCAATTACTAAAGAGGGAGGGTGGAGAGAACTGTGGACCAATGAGATACTTTTTCTCATAGTATTTCAGACACTATACAGAAGAGTTATTATTTTATAATACCTATGCAAGATTATTCCACCAGTATATCTTCTTATTATCAGGGTGTTTCAATTCTTCAACCCTTTCAGCTTTTATTTCAGGGGACACGACAGCTCACCTGTGCCATCTCTGCCACCAGCCTAGGTTTTCTGCTCCACGTGGGTCGGCACCAGGGTCTGCTCATTTTTGCTGTTCCTGCCTTCTGCTGGCCACTCAGTGGGTGGTATCGAGGTCCATCGCTCCCCAGTCAGACCTGCCTGCCTGTGCTGCTTGCTGCCCGCTGCCGAGGTTGGTGCTGAGCAGGGCTGCTGCCCTGTGGGTTCACACCAAGAGCTACCTCCCCCCTCCCTCTCGCCCTAGCCGCCATTGCCACATGGAGAGGTCGCCATGTTCGCACCACAGCGCTCCCTGCAGCCGTAGGGGAGTTACCTAGCCTGTCTGCCCCAACAGAGAACCGCCTGACAGAGAAAGGACTGTTACTGGATTTGTCTGTTCTCTTATTGTTGCCATTTATCTGTCTTGTTATATATATAGATATACAATCCTAGTAAAGAACTGTTGTTCTTTTTCCCACATCTTTGCCTGAGAGCCCTGTAATTTCAAGGGTATAGTAATTCGGAGGAGGGAGTGGGGTCATCTTCTCTATCCCAGGAAGGTTTCCCACCTTCCTTGACCGACACCTGTCTTTCAAACCAGGACACTCATTATAATTTCCCTGTCCATTTATGTTTTAATTTACATTCCAAAGTCAAGAAATTCCTGGAATAACAAATGGATGTCTATCTCCTTCTTCCCTTTCACACTACCATAACCCTCCATTTACTACTGAGATTCTTTATGCAATACTATTTTCATATAAAGGCAACATGGTTAACATTGATGTTCCTCCTGGACTAATAAGCTTGCTCTTGATTTTTATGACCATTGCGGCCTCTGGTCTTTCCAGTTCCAAAGGGTTTTGTGTTGCAGTGTGTCATGTCAAACCTTCATTACAGTTCATTCACTTTTTGTGATATTCTATATTTTCAGTGGTAAACTTCCACAAGTTCCATCCAACAGTTCAGATCTGAAATTTTACTTTGATCATTTCATGTCATACACATGACAAGCACATATTATTTCCAAAATATAAGCATACATTTTTACCCAGAATTGTTTGCATATAAGCCCACTACACAAGATGAGAGTTTTCTCAACAGGCCATTCAGGGGAACTTAACGATATTTCTAGTTGTTCATAGTTACACAATTTTTTTATAATCTCAAATTCTGCATAAACTTTAAAAAGAATGATTTAAAAAAAACCAAAAAAGCCCTAAACTGTACGGTTGCCTGTGATACCAGTACCTCCTCATTTTTTTTTCTTCTACCAGTTTGTTAGGATGGAATTGGGAACCTTCTTACATTAGCCCGCAAACCGGGTTTGCAAGTCCTTTCAAAGCCATTATGGAATACATAAGAATTCAGAGTGTTTCTTTAAAAACCTGTGTAATTTTCTTAGACACATAGAACATGAATTCATGAAAGTATTTTAAATGCTTAGTGTTCAGCAAAGGCTTTTGTTTTGCAAGATCACTTTTTTCATTTTACCTTAGCTGCTAAAAGTTTTTGGAAAGAAAGCTTCTTTTTTTGAAAGTCTTTTAGATGGTAATAAAGATGGTAATATCTTCTTTCTTTGTGAAAATTTTAAAATGTTATAGTAGAAAAGGTCTGGAAAGGTCACTTGATTCCTGCCCTGAGGCAGAATCAATTATACCCAATGGTTAACTGAGCAGGTCAAAAGTAGTTTTTTAGTGCTGCCCTTGTTTAAGTCAGATCTTTCCTTCACTCAAGATTGAACAAGCCAAATTACACAAAAGGCTAGGGAAGAGAACAGCATGCACAACAGGCAGTCTGAACTGCTCCTTTAAGACCCTGCAAACTTGTAGAGCATCAGGTGATTTAAGAGATTGCTTTTAGCTGCTCTTTCTCCATGGCTCACAGCAGCACTCTGATAGTCTTCGTTCACTAAACTGGCTTTCTTTATCAAAGGCAAAAAAGACAGAGATAAGGAAGACAAAAACAATAAGGTAGAAAAAGAAAGTGTGTAAAAATGTCTGTAACATTATGCAACCAATTTTTATACTATAGATTATGTTCAAGATCTTGCCAAAGCCAGTGAAGACAGAAATATACTATGAATAGTGCACCTTTTCTTTTATTCAGAATGTTTGATGCTGAAGATCAAACAACTGAGATGGCTGAATGAATGGAGATTGAAAGGACAGGTTTGTTGCCAGATTTGCCCATGAAGACACTTTTAATACTTCATAAAAGAGGAATAGATGAAAAAGCTCGGCTGCTCAGTATTTTATTGAAAGTGAGTTCTGGGGAAATTTTTAATGTATTACTTTAGGTGCATTGATTTCGGTTCCCCCTTTCTCTCATTTATGATACATTGTTTTAGCTTAGCCTCTTTTTATTTGATCAGATTTTTTATTATTCTTACTGAAACTAAATCAGTCTTCTTCTTTGACTCCTACAGTTTTTTTCAATATGCAAAATTAGGTTTTTGTTACTGTGACTTTTGTAAATTTCATATTTAAATTACCTGTAAGAAAGGGATAGTCACCTCTTTTGACCAGCTGGTTGTATGTACTGCATTTGATACACCTCATGATGGGGTTTACTCTCTTGGCTGCCAGGACACACCACTGACACATACTGAACCTGCTGTGACCCAGCACCCCCAAATCCCTTTCTGCAGGGCTGCTGTCCAGCTCTCCCTGTGTATACTTATGCCTGCATTATTGCATCCCAAGTGCAGAATCTGGCGTTTGGACTTGTCAAATTTCATCCCATTAATCATAGCCCGAAGCCCCAATCTATCTAGATCTCTCTGCCAGGGATTGCACTCCCTTGAAAGAGTCAACAGCACCTCCCAGTTTGTTGTCATTAGCAGATTTACTAATGGTGCTTTCAACTCCTGCAACTAGATCATTGATAAATATATTAAACAGAACTGATTAATATTGATCCTAGAACTAATCCCTGAGGAACATCACTGGTGACTGGTCAAACTTCAGATGTAACTCCATTCTCTATAATCAGTGTATAGTCCTCTGAGTTCTGCCCTTTGGCCAGTTCTTCACCCAGTACACTGCGTACCTGTTCGTCTCAAGTTGGTCAACTTGTCCTGAAGGATATAGTAAGAAACAGTATCAAAACCTTACTAAAATTCAGAAAAATAACATCCACTTCCTTCCTTTTATCCACTAGGCAAATAACCTTATTGTAGAAGGATATTGAATTAGTTAGGCAGGATTTTCCACTGATGTTTGCCTGATGATGTTTTGCCTGATGTTTGCATTGTTCTTTAAACGCCTTTCAATAGCACTTCTCAAAGCCAAGACAAATTACAAGGAAAATTTGCTAGAAGGAAAAATGCAGACAGAAAAATGTTTGAATATAAATGGGTAGCACTTGAAGAAGAAAGACAGGATTGTGGAATTCAGGAGTACAGTTTGTCTAAACATTCATTCTAGTTCATTGTGAGATACAAGTAACAACTAAAAGTTCAAATCAAATGGTCTAAAGGGAAATAAATATCAGGCGTGTAGAAAACAAAAAATATTGACAATCATAAGAGTCTCATTACCTCTTTAACTATAATAGGTATACAGTATTTTACTCCTGGTAGTAGCATGTTTTTTCTATCCTTGTCCATGTCCTCTTAAAACAGGAGGAACATAAACATAGAAAACCCAGTGCATGCACTGTTATGATCTCAGAGCTATGGAAAACTCTTGATGAAAGTGGTCTTAGTCTGCTTAGGACAACTCTAGAAATATTTTTTGTCCTTTATCCATTTTTAAAGGTAACATAGCATGCCTTCCTTTCTCAAGTTACAGATCTGAGATTTTACACATCCAGAGTCCCACAAGATGACACACATCAGCTGGGTTTCCTGCACTTCTCCATCATGTAGTCTGATGCAAGAATTTATCATCTGTGTATGGTGATATGATCAGAGGTGTAAGTCAATATCCTGATTTTGCTTTAAAAAAACAACAAAAACCCTCCCACAAGTTCCAATAATTCACTAAGTCAATGAAAAAAGATTCAGTAGTGATAATTTTTAAATTAGTTGTCTTGAAAAACTTGAATGATAAAATCCCTAAGAGAGCTGTGACCCACTGGTGTTAGCAGAAGACAGAAAACCATTGTGTCAGTACTCAGAAAAGTTAAAGAAGCATGACTAGGTAGGCAGTGACTAGTTTGACTTTGATCCTGAAAGAGATACAGGAAAATTCTTAGAGTGTTAAATTACTAAAAAATTAAAAGAGTGCAATTTGAATGGTATTTTTTATGGCTCTTGTAAAACACAACCGATTTTATCATAAAAGAAGGTTAAAAATTGGTAACTGAAAAGATGTAATACACTAAAACTTTTGGAATACACTCAGTATTATATTTAGATTTTATTTTGATTCAGAATTAATGTAAATATCAATGAATAATATGTTCAAAGAGTTTGAAAATCTGTTAGTGTACAGTTCACACAATACCGTACCAGTTCTGATAAGGTCTTACTAATATTGATACTGTACCTGATAATGTTCAGGGGGTTGTATCAATTATCTAGACATCAGACTACTATCAGACAATGTAAATTGTATTGGAAAGCTAAATAATGGCAAAGGACAGCCAAAAGACATCCTGTATCAGAGAGATTAGGAAAACATTCTGACTGCCCAGTGGCTCAAAAATACACCATGGGTCTACAATTTAGCTTTCAAATTATCAGTGAATTAACACATTCTAAATAAAGAAAGATGTGGACAGAATTAAACAGAATTCCTATGTTTGACACAGTCATCTTTCCCAAACTCTTATGTATAGAATAAAATGTCTTTGAAAATACAGCCAAATGCCAAATTATATTTCCAAGGAGAAATGAGTTATGACCCATGGGAAAACATTAGCAATGATCAGACAGAGTAAGTAATCTTTGTAGTTGAAAATCATCTCGCACAGTCGCTGGATCAGTGAAAGGGATATGTTGCAAGTAAGACTATTGAGGTGATTTCTCTCTTCACAAGTTCTGATGAAACTGATCCTGGAACAAACATGCAAAACCAGTGCCTGCATTTCTGGTGTTCACTCATTATAGTCGAAATATCAATGTTTAGAAAATCTTGAAGCCATAGTACTACTATAACACTATTAGGTATGAAAAAAGTGCCACTCCTAAGTATACTTACGATGCTTAAAATACGTTTGTACATTTCTGAGCTCAGATGATCTACATAAATAGTCCAAAATCCCATGCCACATGCTTGCATGACTGCTGAACCTAGTGGGCTGCTGTCACTGATACTAATAATACAAACTAAAATATGAACTACTAATAAAAAATTGTTAATTCCTAAAATAATATAGAAAATCTGTTGTGATACCTTCGAGTAGATTCCTGCTGCATGAGTTATTTTCCAAGAGAAAGGAGATGTTGCAGATGATCATAGGCAATCCAATATTAGTATCCTTGCAACATCATGTTACATGAAAACAGTCCAGTTGCAAGGAATTAGAGCACATGCAAAAGTATAGTCAAGTCACAATGTCACTTCAAACTAGTTGTATCTAAATTACTAAGTATCATGCTAATAAAATTGGACATGAATGCAGTAAAACGGAAAGGATAAAATATTTTATATATATATATATGATATATATTATCAGGGATAAAATCGCAGTGTACAGCATTACTTTTGAATGATAAAACACAAAATTACCATTTGATATTTTGTAATTTGTTATGTGATGCTGAAGAACTGAAAATATGTTCAGAAAATGGATTAATAAAAATATTTTAGCATCTTCTACCTAGTATGCTATCGGATTATTAATAAATGAATAAAATAAATCTTATTTTTGAAGCTATATCTATTGATAACATAAAAATGTCTCAATCATTTCATATGTTTTTGGAAATAACAATGATATTATGGCAACAGAAGAAAGAATATGTTTGCATACATTAATTACAGTTAAAAGATATTCATAACATAGGAGCGTAGGAGAATGGGGGTCAGCCATTCTGCAATGTCAGGCAAAGTTTATCAAGTAACCTCTCCTATTTTGGTATATTTTTCCTTTACATGAGATCAAGCAGCCTATACTTTTTAACTGTTATAGAGATTCAAATATCAATATTATAGATATTCATATATACAAATCAGGTCTTTATCCCTGATTTGTAGGTGAGCAAGCGTTCTCTCTGTGAAATGCCAGCCGCCTGGCTATGTAAATGATTCTATAGCTTCCTGCTTTTGTGAAATTGTTATGGGTTAGAAAAAAATGAAACTTGTTTCCTTTCCCTCAGGTACTAGGCAGGCTGTGTAGGTGGGGAGGGGCTGGCCAGGAATTGATGGGCGATACTTAAGAACAAAAGGGAGTTATCTGTCCAGCTGCATTCCACACTAATGACACAGAATGGACGATACTTAAAAGGGATCACTTGCCCAGCCCAGAAGCCAGGACAATTGCCCCAATTAAAGAAAAACAAAGACCTGGAAATACTGGCAAGTAGGTTGTTTCCCCAGAGGCTGGAGCATTGCGAGGAAACTGCCCGAGACTTGGGCGAGAGGTGGGTGGAGACTGGGCTCTCTTCGCTCTCTTGGCTCGGCATTCAGGGAGGACAGTCGTGTCTGCAGCAAGTGCCGGTTTCACTCCGGGAACACCGCTACACTGTGACATCTCTGCCGGCTGGCTCCAGAGCACGGATACACTGTGACACCTCCGAGGGTCCCGCAGTGGCATAGGGTACAGAGTTACGCTGTAACCAATCGCCGCCTGGAGCTGCTCGTCTCTGCTGTTCCTGCCTTCTGCTGGTCTGCCAGTGGGTGATACCAAGGTCCATTGCTCCCCAGTCAACCCTGCCTGCCTGCGCTGCTTGCTGCCCGCTGCCGAGGTTGGTGGAGCTGGGCTGCTGCCCCACAGGTTCACACCGGGGGCAACCCACATCCCACTTTCCCGTTCACTGGAGCCGCCATTTGCCACATGAGGGTCGTTGCGCTCGCGCCACAGCGCCCCCTGCAGCCGCGGGGGAGTCACCGCAGCCTCTCTGCTCCAACAGAGAATTCTCCCAACAACAGACAAGGAACTGATAAGGGTTTGTCTGTTCTCTTATGGTTGCCGTTTAACTGTCTTGTTATATATATGTATCTATATAAAAATATACAACCCTAGTAAAGAGCTGTTATTCTTTTTACCACATCTTTGCCTGAGAGCCCTGTAATTTCAAAGGTACAGTAATTTGGAGGAGGGAGGTCATCCTGTACTCAAGGGAGGTTTCCCACCTTCCTTGACAGACACCTGTCCTTCAAACCAGGACAGAAATCTAGGGTCTTAATAGTTTAAAATGATGCAGGCTAAGGTGGTTTCCTCTAGTGTTGTGTTCATGTGCTCAGCTTTACCAGGTAGGTGAACTGTTCTTTCATGTTCTGTCCATGCAGAGCAGACACAAAGGAAACACCTCAAAGAACTGTGCTACATAAAGTCCTTTAAGCCTTTTTTCAAAAAGCAGTTCCCACTTCTTCAGTGCTGGCTGTTATGTACCAGCTGGAACACAAAGTGCCTGATATCCCAGAAGGGGGAATATGGAGCTTTGTTCCTTTACTAACCCAAGTACTCACATAGTAGGGAGTCTGTGGAACATTATTATGTGCAGTAGCCAAAAGTTTAGCCACAGTATTTGAGCAGACTGGGCATATATATTTCTGTTAGCTGAAGATGGGATCTGTATTTGTTATGGAATACAGACATGATTGAAGTTCATACTTTTCAAGCATGCATTCAGACCAGGTCAGAAACTCAACCTCTACTACTAGGAATAGTTGAGGTATACACAGAGTGCTTCCATCAGTCTAAACAGCTGGAAGAGCTAAGGGAAGTATAAGGCCAAACATGTTATAGCCCAGCCCACAATGTTTTTATCCTAAGGTATGTTCTTCTTAAGCCTGCTGGGGACATGCTAAGCTACAACCAGGTTCAAAGCACATCATGAGCAGAAAACATGTAGACCATGAAATACGATACATGTTCCTATTCTCATTGTCTCTTATGTCATAGTATAACATGATATAGTACTATCAAGATCTTCCTAACCACTGTCAAACGTGTCTTGCTTCACAAAGGAAAAAGAAAAGTTGCAAGCTACAATAAACAAAAATCCCACCAAATGTTAGTTTTCTTGCCCAAAATATGAGCTGTTCCTCTTGCCTGAGACATAATTGCTTGAATTGCAGGGCCAATCTGATTGTTAAGTACATATAGTTTACAGAAGGCAGAACAAATAAAGAGTGAAGATGAATAATGAACGAATGAGGATGAATAATGAGAAGGAAAAGAGAAAAAGGAAAACAAAAAGGAAAGACAATTAAAATAACATGGTTTTTCCAACAGTAAGTTCATTCCAATTTGTTGTTCAGAATTTGATGATGACATAAGGTGCCAACTCAGACATTGTTGTTCTGGAGTACAAAGAGTTAACACAGAGCTGATGGATATACTCTTCACCTGGAATGAAGCATAGAGCAATAAAAGGCAAATTAACTGTACTTTTTATTAAAGGAGTAAATACTTTTTGTTACAGGAGTAAATACCATTTTCATCATCACATGCATTGAGAAAAAGGAATACAAATTTACTATGAGATGAACATGGTTCCAGTAATTATTCCTTATTTTATCCTGGAGATTTTTTTTCCAAAGTATCCTTTAGTCAGAATTTCTGGTTTAAATAGTGAATTCTACAATGGAAAGAAAGTGGTTTAGGACACTGTATGTTGCACTGATTTCCATTATAATTTATAGTGCAATTAAGGCTGTATCTTTAGTATTTAAACCAGTTAATATCGCTTAGCAGATTCACAGTCCACACAGAATTAAAAATTAAAAATACATTGAAAAAAGCTTTTGCAAATTATTTACACTTTTCGGAGGGCTTCTTATTTGCATTTTGACTGTTATGTAATCTATGCCTCCTAGCACAGAAATTGAAAAACCTGTTCTTGTTTGGATAAATAATTTTCCATGCAAAAAATAATTTGTTGATTTAAATAAAGAGACTGGGAAAGAGAAAGGTAGTGCATGCTAAAGAATTTGAAAAATAAGCTAAAATTAATGAATCAAAAGATAAAAACGCTCATTGATTTCAAAGCAAGAAAACATCAAGGGCAGAGTAATTTCCCTAATTTCCAAGCAAATCATTGTTTCACACATAACATAACATTTACAAAGAACTGCAGACTTGTTGCTAGTCACAGTGGCTGAAAATCTGTACTGTATGCAGTACAGGGCATACTGGATTTCATAAGTGTCTCTTTCTAACCAAAAATCGATGTGTATAAAGATAGATTGTGGACTGAACATATTAATGCTCTCAGACAGAACAAAAAACATGTGACCATGGTTATTATGTCAGGCCTTTATTATTTACTTTGTGAAATAGGATTTTAAGAAAATTCCTTTTTCAAACATTGTAATGCTGAAATGTGTGATGTAAAATGCAAGTCCAAAACTTTCAAAGGCCATGAATATGCACATGAACAGATCTTCTAGGTTTGTTGGATAGAAAAACTTGTCACATTTACATTACATTAGTTTGATTTTACTTACATCAAACTTCAAGTCTTGTGCATTTGCAGTTGAAATACTGAATTAGGTCTTTGTATTAAAAATGATCAAACAGCAACAGCAATTTTTTTTTAGGAAGTGCTAATCTATCATGCAAGGCTAAAAAAGCTCTCTAGAGACATCAGTGAGAGACAGATGGTCTAATATGGCAAAGGAAGAATTTCTGTGATAGTTTTTTCTGGATATTTCCTAGTTTCCCTGTTGCAAGCTCTGAGATTCTGTACCAGTAGGGAAGACAGAGAAATAGACTTTCACAAGTGTATCATAAACATAACAGCTTCTTTTCTGTTTGGAGAGTAATTCACAGTCTGTACAAAACCAGTTAATGTGACCCTGAATCAGAAAAGTATTCTCAATACTCTTTTTATAATCTCGAGCTTTGTGGTATCCAAGGCAAGAACATTCACAAGTATCTGAAAATGAAATGAACCATGTATTTTTGAATTATTTTTCCTGTTTTTCTGGAAAAGAAAAGTTATTTGGAAAAGCATGTAATTTACTTCTTAAAAGGCATTTCTTGGAAGTTCTAAATTCATGTGAAGAAAATGGGGGGAAAGTGAGCAAAAAATTGAATAAGGGGGAGGAAAAAAACCGCAAATGATAAGCAATCTTGTTTATAAGAATTAACCTAGGTATTTTGGATGATAGGTAAGAGCCCAAGTATATGGCTTGTGTTCAAAATATGTAAAACACCCTGCATGTGGTGAAAACAGAGAGGATAACAAGAAAGCATAAAGATCTTTAAAGATCCTACTTGAATGGGATCGGGAAGAATCCCTTCCATATTGTTTCTCTCATTTAAGGATCTTGGGGTGATAAAAGTTCTTACTTCAATGCTAGCAGTTCCACCATCACCTTTGCAATGTCACCTTTCCTAGAGAAGGGAGTGCTGCCTTTTCGTTTGCCATTCACTGCACTTTGGTGCTACAATTTAACCATTACATGTAAAATATTGTCTTTTAGTCTATTATTGGGTTGAACGAATTACAGTTTTAAAGAGCTACATGTGGGACTGGCAAGTGAGTGGTAGGTATGTGTATTTATGTGTATTTTTCTACTCTTAACCTTCCCAGAAGACAGTGATGGATAGTGGGATGCTGGAACACGACAAAATTGAATGAAACACTGAGGGCTTGCAGTCTCTAAAGTCAGATTTTATCAGAGTAGAAAAAGGAATGTTTCAGAGCATGATCTGGAAATACTAAAATTTGAAATATTTTCCATTAGACTTGCAAATAAATATTTACAAATAATTCTAGTATGATTCTGCTCTCTGTTGTGTAGTCAGTCTCTAAAATGATTGAACCTGCTCAGGTCAGACTCACTGAAGCCTGCTGTTACCCTTCTGCTCCCTCTGCTCCATGCTCACGGAGCCCTGACTGAATACATCATCTCAGCCAACAATCATGAGCCATGTCCCCTCTGGCAGAAAAGCCCATCGGATTCACAATTCGGCTGTCACAGATATATAAACAAGATAACAATCTGATATCCAACCACATTCTCATAAAAAATGTATGCAATCCATTGCCTCTTCAATAAGGTGTGAATATGTGAATTATACCAGTTGAATCAATATTCACATCTGACAAAAGTGATTCTTCTTTGTGTTGCTTATAGCACTTGAGATACACCTACTAAACTAGAGAAAGGTAGTAGACATGTGGAAGGCCCTTTGACTGTCTAGAAAGACAATTACACCACAAATGGTAAGGCATCTGACATTAGGTTCATCACTAAAATGCTTCGAGTCAGCATTATTGCTGATAGTGAAGAACAGACTATGTTCATTTATGATGCATTGTCTGCAGTTCTTGAGTTCCCAGGCTGGTTAATTCTGGTTACAGAGGTTTTCACATGGTACTTCTGGTAGTAATAATCAGACCCTCATAATCAACAGTTTTAAAATGTATACATTTTCTCATTTTTTCTCTTTAGGTCTTTTCTCATATATTTCCTAAAAACAAATATATGTTTCATATGTTAGCTGGTTTTAAGTTAAATCTATTTTCAACACTTAACAAAGCAGTATAAGCAGATGAAAATCTACAGAATTTAACTCAAGGATCATGTAAAACATACAGCTAAAACAATAACTTCCATTTCCCAGGCCATTTACAATTGCCACAGGTAAACTGAATGCTGTAATTTTAAGAGTCTAGGGCCATTACTTCCACTTAAAGTAGAAACAACCATAAACAATATATGAAAAGAGCATTTACAATATGATGGAACCTTTTAGAGGTCTTAAATGTAACTATATATGTATATACGATTTTTTCCCCATAATGCTATTTTTGATGATACTACAGCTATATAGGTGTCATTTATATTTAAAAATACAGTGTAATACAAAATCTGAGGCATTATGGCATTATCTTCTGCTGCACAGTCTGTGCAAGACTATTACATTTTAGAAGACTGTATTATTTGTGAAACAATATTAAACATAAATAGGACTGGGCATGTACCTAACTGATTTGGGAACTGCTATAAAGAAGTAATCTTTGTAAATGTCCTTAGACATTAAAACTTTGATGGCTTTGCCCCTGACAAACTCCCTTTGTCACCTTAGTTCTTTTTTCCAGAATCAGATACATTGGACTACTGCCTTCAGTTTTCAGCATCAGCCCGAGTTCTCCTTTATCTGCCATAGCTGCCACCTTTGTCAGTCCAAAATTTGTTCTAAGATAAAGGAAGCTTTTTTCTTTGAACATAATTACTTTGGAAACTTTTAACTTTGGTAAGTGCTACAAATATTTAGATAGACAGACAGACAGACAGACCCAGAGATATACAGACAAAACCTTTTGCTCTTCACTTTCAGCATTTGTCAGACTGTTAAATCCCACAATCACAGAGCTATAGAATGGTTTGGGTTGGAAGGGACCTTGAAGACCATCTAGTTCCAACCTCCCTGCCATGGACAAGGACACCTTCCACTATACCAGGTTGCTCAGAGCCCTATCCAACCTGGCCTTGAACACCTCCAGAGGTGGAACATCCACAACTTCCTCAGGCAACGTGTTCTAGTGCTTTACCACCCCCACAGTAACATCTAATCTACACCTCTTCTCTTTCATTTTGAAGCCATTCCCCCTTGTCCCGTCACTACATGCCCTTGTGAAAAGTTGCTCTCTATCTTTCTTGTAGGCTCCTCTGAAGTACTGGAAGGCTGCAATTAGGTGACCCCAAAGCCTTCTCTTTTCCAGGCTGAACAATCCCAATTTGCTCAGCCTTTCCCCATAGGAGAGGTGTTCCATCCTTCTGATCATCTTGGTGGCCTCCTCTGGATTCACTCAAACAGGTCAATGTCCTTCCTGTTCTGGAGGCCCAGAGTGGGGAAGAGGGGCAGAATCCCTTCTCTTGCCGGGCTGTCCACACTGCTTTGGAAGCAGCCCAGGATACAATTGGCTTTCTGGGCTGCAAGCACTCATTGCCGGGCATGTTCAGCCTCTCATCCACCAGCACCACAAAGTCGTTCTTGTCAGGGCTGCTCTTGATCTGTTCATCCCCCAGCCTGGATTGATACCAGGGGTTGCCTCAACCCATGATGATGATCATGGTGAAGCAGGCTGTGCCCCTGTAGCTCATGGAGGCCCACGCTGAAGCAGAGGTCTGCCTGCAGTCCATGGACAACCCCATGCTGGAGCAGGTGGATGCTTGAAAGAAGGTGTGACCCTGTGGGAAGCCGGCACTGAAGCAGGCTCATGGCAGGATCTGTGGACATGCCCTCAGGGACATTTAGTGATGGACTTGGCAGTGCAGGGTTAACAGTTGGATTCAATGATCTTAAAGGTGTTTTCCGATCTAAATGATTCTGTGATTCTCTGCAGGAGAAGCAGAGCCATACCATCTGTTCCACTTGTCTAAATACAGTAGCTCAAGGGAACTGTACAGCTGCTTATTTGTCAAATTTTGCAAGTATCTGTAAAACAAAATGTTTTGTCTGGATGAAATCGCTGTCTCCAGCTCTCGAATTTTTTTCTCAAATAGCACTGAATAGTGTAAATAGCTGATCTCAGCAAGTCAGACTTGAGCCACTGAGACTTTAGGGACTTATTAGTGAAAGTAGAATTAAAAAACTAACAAATTCCTAGTGTGTACACTCAAGCCAAGAACAGTATGATCTATCCCCATGACATATTTATTTTTCAGCTGGAAAATATACTCAGCAACTCCCCAACCTGCAAGAATTATTTACAGGTTTTTTTTTTAGACAGGAAGCAGTATTCTCTTATTTGTCTCATCATCTCTCTCAGACAGCAAATGGCATGATGATAATGAATGACATTATTTGCACTGCAATGATTTGACTCAAATAATGGAAACACAGATCTGAAGAAAGCTGACAGCAGTGAATCTTAGATGTTACTGGGAAAACAAACAGGCAATTACTGGCATTTGGCAGCTGAACTTTCCAGCTGAACAGGAAATATGAAAGAGGAATGCCTAAATCAGAGGCTACAAACTATTTCTTAAGAAACCCCAAACGCCACAACAAAAACAATAAAACTCCTCATGTATATTAAATATTTAAATTTATAGTGTAGGACAAAAAATATAGAAAGCAAAAAGAGAAAACCAAATTTGATACTTTTGCTAATATAGTGGGCCCCAGAACAGGAAGTCATTGACCTGTTGGAGTGAGACCAGAGGAGGCCACCAGGTTGATCAGAGGGATGGAGCACCTCTTCTGTGGGGGAGGGCTGAGAGAATTGGGATTGTCCAGCCTGGAAAAGGCTTCGGGGTAACCTAATTGTGGCCTTCTAGTACCTGAAGGAGACATACAGGAAAGATGAGCTGAGACTTTTCACAAGGGCATGTAGCGACAGGACAAGGGGGAATGGCTTCAAAGTGAAAGAGAAGAGGTGTAGATTGTATATTAGGAAAAAGTAAGGGTGGTGAGGCATTGGAACATATTGTCTAAGGAAGCTGTGGATGTCCCATCCCTGGAGGTGTTCAAGGCCAGGTTGGCTGGGGCTCTGAGCAACCTGGTATAGTGGAAGGTGTCCTTGTCCATGGCAGGGAGGTTGGAACTAGATGGCCTTCAAGATCCCTTCCAACCCAAACCGCTCTATGATTCTGTACCACCATGGGGTGCAGGGGAATCTCTGCTTCCATGTCTGGAGCATCTCCTCCCTCCTGCTTCGCTGACCTTGGTGCAGAGCTGTTCCTTTCACATATTGTGACTGCTTTCTTCTCTGTCCACAATTACTTCTGAGCAATAGCTTTTTTTTCTCTTCTAAAATATGTTATTACAGAGATGTCACTACTATCTCTGATGGGCTCAGCCTTGGCCACTGGCAGGTCCATCTTGGAGCCAGCTGGCATTGGCTCTGTTGGACATGAGGGAAGCTTCCAGCAGCTTCTCAGTGAAGCCACCCCTGTACCCACCCCCCTCCCTCCATTACCTGAATATTGCCATGCAAACTCAACAGAACCTATTCCCAGGGTCAGGAGTTATCCTCGTCTTTTGAGCAATACAGGAGGTTGGCACAAGGTACGTTTCTGATGTGTCAGACAGTAAATTTCAAGAGCAGTCCTTGGCACTGGAGTAAATTAGGGTATAGTGCTGGCACACAGGAAACTTCACACATTAGTTGTTCCATTCAGAGCATTCTTCTTACTGATACATCCCTATGTCTGTTTTCTTCCTTTGGGTTCAAGAACTAACAGCTATTGAGAAAATGCAAATATCTTGAGAAAGGTGAATCTGTGGGATCACCTCACTGTGGAACCCCAAATCTCGCAAAAACTTGGCTATGTTCGGATTCAGATAAAGAAATTGAGTTGGCCATTTAGAATAAATGTTTATGGCCTATCAACTTTCTTTGGGGATTTAGTTGAAAGTATTATGATGTCTGTTATGCCTGTTTAATTGGACCTTTCCAAACACATGTAATTACAGCGCTCTCTAATGGAACCCACGTATATATTCTTATAGTGTTAAGTGAAAAATAAAGGAAACTTTTATCCCACAAAAGGTCATGATTTCTCAGACATTAAATGACAGTTCATAGTGATGATTTTGTATTTTTTTTTTTAAAAAAACACAAAAGAAAATACAGGTATGAATGTAGAGAAAGCACACTGAAGTGTGTACAGAAAATTTAGAATTCCCTATTATCTCTCTTGCTGTCACATTTCTTAGCAGACACAATCATAACCATTCTCCTCTCATCTTTAGAGCTGAAAAATTCACCATAGTGTCATTTCTATTTTCTACAAATGCTTTTTCTGTTCCTGTCAGTCTTTAGGGATAAGTTTATAGTGCAGAGTCCAGAGCTAGTTTGGGTCCTGATAGCAGTGTATCTGTGACAATCTAGACTAGCAACAGAACACATGGCAGAAAATTTATTTGTTGTTCTACATAGATAAAATCCGGACTTCACACTTTTATCTGAAATAGGAGCCATCTGCAAACCCAAAGCAAAATTTATGAGAAAAAGTCTAGCAGCAATGAAGCTTCCACACTGATGAATTTCTATTGATTTTAGTGTAGAGCTATGATTTTTAAGTTTGTGTGGAAGCGAAGCCAAATTCCTCCCCAATGCATTTCAGATTTCTTAATGAGATTTTTTTCCCCCCCCTTAAGTTTCAATTTTGTACCAAGCTCCAAAATCAGCAGTTGTAAGACACGGGATATGGTAGATTACAATTGTCTAGATTTTGCTTTTTTTTGCTTCTATTTGTGCTGGTTTGAATGTAAACCAAGTGGAGGAATGAACCTCAAGCAAACCTTGAGAGAGATTTTAGGTTCAGAGCTACAATTTAATGGAAAGGATACAATAAAATGCAACAATACAATATTACAGAAACACGGCCTTAAACCGACAAAATCACGGTACAGCCTGGCAGTGGTTGCAGTCCTATTGAAGTGGTGATTGGAAGCAGTGGTCCTGTAGAAAGGTCTGATCCTTCTGTGGGATTTCGGCTTCTCCGCTGGACACCCAGTGGTGGTCCTTTAGTCCCCAAACCCCCTCCTTATATCTGGTGGTTCTTAGGTGGTACCTCCCCCAGGGTGGAGAGTTTCGCAACGGAGGTGATGTAATCCTTTGAATCATAGGATATTTCTGGAGTTCTATACTGCTGGTGCCTATTCAGTTTGCTAATGGGCCATTAGCAGAGATAATCCTCTCTGGATGGGTGGTGCTGCTGTTTCCGGGGAAGCTGTCACGGTTGAGATAAGAAACAAAACCCCACCTCACATGGTCTGCCTCTTCAGATTGTAGAGGGACCTCTTCAGATCCTGAGGGACCAGGTGTGTACTCAGCTACCACGAACGATCCATCGTTTACCAGTTTATCAAGAAGTGATGTGGATGATGATAGAATACGTATTTTGGTTACATCCCCACAACCCAGGACACTAATGTGCATATGTATATGAGCATTTGTTAAACATGAACACAGTTTGTGACATTTTAAACAGTAGATCTGAACTGCACATTTCAAATATTTCTTTATGCCCTGCATGACAGATTGTAACTTTGTGTTTGTACGATGAAAAGTCCATTAAGTTTTAATACTTATGAAGAGTTACAAAACACTAAACTAATTAATATATTAAAGTGGTAGTATTTTTGGTGTCAATCTTAAGTAAATAAAAGACCTAAAAATATTTTATCTTGTACCTGGCAAAAAAAAGTATTACTTGTATTTCATGTGTGTTCAGCTCAGTGAATAAAAATGATCCATATTCCCTCCATAAATTTAAGCCTATTTCAACTGTCAGGTAAGGAAGAGAGTGGGGAAAGAGAAAGTAAGAGAATGCTACATATTGAATGTGGGCATTTTGTTTACAAAAAATATATAAGAAAAAGGGAATAGTCTCAAGTGGGAAAGAACCCCTGGGTGGCAGCTGATAGAGCAGAAAGAACAGAATCTGGTGTACCACAAATACACCTAATTTCATCTGTGATTTACATACTACCCTGGCTGCAAAAGTTTGCTATATTGAAGAATTTTTTCCATAAGAACTAGCCATGAAGTATCCTATTTTGATTCAAAATTAAAAGACAACTGAAGAAATATTTATTCTTCTTTTATTCAAAATCTAGTGGATTTTTTCCTTTAAGTCATGCCCTGGTTTTCATCTTAATACCATGACTCCACAAGAGTTGTAAAAGCACAGGGAAAAATTGAGACACTGCTATATATACCTCAGAACTTATTTATTAATTTTTTTAATACTGAGGACTTGCATATTTTACATTTCAAAGCACTGTCCAGAACAGAACAAATTATTTGTAAAATAATTAATTAAATAGACTATTTAATAAATTCAACCTTACTCTCTCCATGTAGAAAACACATGCATGGACTTCAGATGCCAAAAATTTCCTTTATTTAAAAGAAATGTAAAGATTTTTCAAACATTTTTCTTTATCTCCTAGTTCTGAGACTTGTCCTGCATTATTCTGAAAACCTAAGAGAGTGGATATTTCAGAAATTTATGGTTGTATTTCCATACACTGCCTAATTTTTGTTCCCATCTCTAATCCAATAACATAATCAATATATACCTCTGAATAAAGCAGGGAGCAGAGATAAGAGACTGAAAAGACCCATGTAATAACCAGAACAACATTATTACTAAAAATGTGAAGTTTAAGTTATATGTGGAACATGAGGAAGGTCGCTGATGTCACTGCAATGCCACTGTCAATCACCTTTAAAAGGTCATTGGGATTGGGAGAGGTTTCCGATAAATGGAAGAGAGCAAATATCACTCATATCTTCAAGAAGAACAAAAAAAAAGGATCTGGGGAACTGCAGGCTACTCAGCCACACCTCAGTCCTTGCGTAGCTGATGGAGCAATTATTCTTTGAAACTCTTTCTAGACACATGAAGGACAAGAAGGTGATTAGGAGTAATTAGCATGGAAGGGAAATCATGCTTAGCCAATATTATAATCTTGCACAATGAGGTGGCTAACTTGCTAGGTGAGGGAAAAGCAATGGATGTTGTTACCTCAACTTTAACAAGGCTTTAGACATGTTGTCCCATAAAATCTTCATAAACAAGCTGACAAAGTACAGGTTAGGTGAGTGCACAGTGAGGTGAATCAAAAATTGACTGAACTACCAGACCCAGAAGGTTTTCATGGTAGAGTTCTGTTGGTGGCAAGTTACAAATTTTGGTCCTTGGGCCAATACTGGATAACATTTTCGTCAAAAACCTGTACTCTAGGACAGAGTGCACCTTCAGCAAGTTAATAAATGGTACAAAACTGTGAGGAGTGACTGATACACCAGATAGGTGTGTTGCCATTCAGAGGGTCCTCAACAGACTGGAGAATCAAGCCAAGAAAGATCTCATGAAAATCAACAAGGAGAAATGTGAAGCCCTGCATCTGAGGATGAGTAAACCCAGGCATTTCTGCCCACTGGGAACCACCCGTCTAGAAAGCTATACCTCAGAGAAGCAGCTTGCAAGTTCTGGTGGACAGCAAGCTGTATCAGCCAGCAGCACATCCTGGTGGCAAAGAAGGCCAGTAGCATCCTGGTCTGCATTAGGAGGAGCATCACCAGTGCCAGCAAGTGGAGTGAGTTGATCTTAATGTTCTACTCAGTTCTGGACCAAATGATCTCAAGAGATGGTTTGTTACCTCAGTCATTCTGGGATTCTGTGTTTACAGATATCTGCTATGTGTGTGCTTTGTCTGGATAGAGTTGATTGGGAGTTGGTATTCACAATACCTATAAAAACTGCAAAAGATTTTGATAAGCAAACCTTTTTTTCCTCTCTCATTGGAAGTTTTGAGCTGCAAGATCTTAAGTGAAAAACCATACAAGGCCTTCCATAAAATTGATCTGAGGAGTAAATGCTCACAAATTCAGCTGATTAAAAGCAATTCCCCATAAGTATATTCTTCAAAATTTTTGAAGTAATGGACTCTGTGCACACAAGTAGAATAAACAAAGTGCAGTTCCTGTTCTAATTCTGAAGAGTGTTTTACAGGAAAAAAACCCTCACATATATTAACGTCTTTTGCATCTCGTGGCAGAAAAGAAAAATTGCAAACTAACATTTCATTGGCACTATAAATTTAAAAAATGAATAAAAAATTCATTATGCATAAATTCTCTCTGTAATTAAATGTTTAAGGAAGGTTTTTCTTATCTTCTAACCTTATGTCCTCCATCCAAATATTTTAATTACACTGTTTTGAAATATGGATTCTTTAGAAAAACCAAAACCAAATTCAAAACCAAACCAAACAACAAAATAACAAAACAACATTTAAGGAAGTTAAAAGTTTCCATCAGAAGAGGATGGAAAAGAATAACTCTTGAAATTCACATTGTGAACTTCTTGGAACAGAAAAAATCTCTGCAGTCTTTCTTTCTCCCTTTTGGTCATTTTCCCATGCAGTGATCTGGAGAAAGGAGACTCCTATTATTCTGTTTTCTCCTCTGTCTTCTGCAGGAGTTGCTATGGTTACAAACTATCTGACCAGGCTGGCATTTCTATGCACAATCACTGTGCTTTGCAAAACGGGAACTGAGGTCTCCCATATATTCTATTCATCCCCATCCTCCCTACCTCCCATCCCCTGCTTCTTTCAGAATTGTACCCTTTGAAGACTCTTAGGGTAGTTTGCTTAACTAGAGATGTGAAACATTTTCTAGTACCAGGCTAACAATGTTGACATTTCTCTCATGTCTAAAGACAGGATTTTGTAACTGCAAATACATGCACATAATTATGTATGAATATTAGTCCTTTGGAGTTTGAAAGACCTACTCACATAAAGTTACCTGTGAATGTTTGTTTTATTTGTCACTTACATTATACTCTCCTCTCCAGTTAAGATCACTGAAAGATGATTCTAAGAGTGTATCTAGGGCAATGTTTAATGTAGAAATTCTAGGCTTCATTTTAGTAAACATACTAATTCTTATAGGATATATGCAAATCTGTTTACCCATTTAAAAATATATTTGCTCATATGAAAGAAAAAGCACTAGCATTATATATATATTAATTTTTTCTTTTGAATACTTTTTGTTTCAACTAACGAAATCCTCTTTTCATGTAATCAAATACTTGAAACTGCAACAGTCAAAACTGCAAACTGTAAAACATATAACTAGTTTCAGTATCCTTTTAGGCCTAAAAACCTATTTGCACACCACTCCTTTCAGTTAAAAATCTTGTGCAATTTATTTGCAGTCAGTGCAAAATTTAAAATAGTTTCTTTGCCTCAATGGCTTTCAACGCTTTTTAAATAATTGTAATTTGAATTTCATACTTCATGTCATTTGGATACTGCTGAGCTGGGTAATCTTTATAAAAAGTCGTTGCAACATCATATCCCATACCGTGGTTGACTTTGGCATTAATGTAGAATTTTTGCTGGTTGGGATTTTCTTTTTCCTAGTGGTGCTTGCCATCTTATCAGTGCAGCAGCGTCACAGCTTCAGTTGTTGATAATCTGTTACCAGTTCTGATCAGTTGTGGAAGATGGGTGGCTTTGACTCAACTGCTGTGACTTATTTGATTCAGTTTTTCATTGCCCGCTTTTAGAGGGACCTTATTTAACCAGTTTTACAATGACTTTTATATCTTTAAACCTGGTATCAAAATAACCTTCTTCCACATCAAAAAAAGTCGTCTATAGACTACACTAGCAATTGCACGTTGCATCCACCCTCAGTGGACATTTCTATCCCATGAAAAGCAGACAAAAACTACATATTGATTTCTTTTACTTATCTATAATTGTTCTTTCCTCCTATATCATTCTGGGCTTTGGGTCTTATAATCATCGTGCAATAAGGTAAGGTTTATTTTTCTCCCCAAACTGCTCTGAAATCTCTCTTAGTGATTCTATTGGCTAACAGGACAAATACAGAAACCTATCATTCAAGCTCAGGTCCAAAACAGGCAATCAGTCTAGGTTATCAGATCATCACCTGAGTGCTAAATCCATCTGTTACTGAAGAAATGACGGATTTTCAAAACGAGAAGTTTAATAAAACTCTCCAGACAAACCTTTCTATTGAGTAAATTTTACTGGTGTTTCTCAAGGTGGAGATGGTCCCAGTTTCTTGTTGATTTTTTGCCTTGTATTGTTTTCAGAAAATCTTTTATGTATTGTTCTGTAACAACAAGCACAGAAGAGACAAGAATTTCAGTCAGAACTAGATAACTGTGAGTCAGTGAAAAACACATGAATCCATCCATATGCACTGTTAGCAAGAAAGGCTTTTCTGATTGTTTTTGTTCTGTCAAGACCGTGGTATCTCTGTATGTATGCATCTTCTGTATGTTTATGAACAGAAAGGATCCCTAGATGTTCAAGGTCACATTTAGGGGCAGGTCTTGAAGATTGAACTGCAAAATCTTATAGATGGAATCAGAGCCTTGTTTTATAAGACACCTTTTTTTTTATTTTTCTTGGAAATATGAGTTCAAGGGTCTGATAACTGTCTAACAACTGTTGACTGAAAATTCAATTCAGGCAACAAGGCTGCTGATCTGTGGAAGTTTGAGACCTAAAGACACAACAAGAATTTAACTAGTCCGTTTAGACACATATTGGTTTGGGAAACAAAAGATGTCATTTTGCGTGGCAAAAGGTCTTTGCACTTCTTTGCAGAACAAGAAAGACCTACTGCTAAATATTTGAAAAGTGCTCTCAGCCACAAGAGGAAGTTATAGATATAGATAGCTGGACACAAATATGTATATCTTAAAGTTTTTATAGCTGTGTGTCTTGGTTTAAGACAATTATATGAGGCAGAGACTCCAAAATGAGTTACCTCCCCTTTAGTTTTAACCACTCTCCTTTCACCCATAAGGAGATATGAATGCAAGAAGATATAAGTGCAAAAATAACAGTTTACTAAAAAGAAGAGCAGCAACAATCAAGATAACAGGAATAAGCACTAGATACAAAGGTGCTGAGACACGTTCCCCCTGAGTAAAAAGAAAACAAGATGGCAGAGAAGCCCCTCCTCCCAAGATGGTGGAGAAACGCTTCCTCCCAAGAACTCGGCCACCATAGCGGACCACGTGGACCAGAAGACAAAGACAAAATGATGGAGAAGCCACATTGTCCAAAGCCCAGTTTGCCTTGCACGGCTTCAGCTTCTTGGGCTGGGACTCAGAGACCTGCCCCAGGCAATCCACTCAGGAGACCAGAGAGAAACAAAAGAGAGCTCTGCGTGTCCGCTTCCTGTTTATAAAGGCACCCTGCAGCCCCTCCTTTCTGTGAACCCAGGGTAAAACACACAAGTCCTGTTTCCTGGGTTGCTGAGTCTTAAAGTGACAGTAAAACAGACTGTGTGGATTGATGGAGTAATATGGAATGCAGAGGTTTGAGAATTTTCTGGGTGGGGGCACCTAGGACACCGTTAACTCCAAATTTTCTAGTTCATCTGAATTTCTGAGATATTATAGGGTATCTCGAATGAAGTTTATCATTGCTAAGCAGTTGAAATCTGTCCTAAAACAGAATAAAACAATAGTTGGAAAGGTATTTTGGAACTAACTGACCTCTGAATCAACTGATGAACACCGTTAGATTAAGAACTTGCATTCTTAGAAATGACTGGTTACAATTCCACTTGACAATTCAGGAGTGCTAGGGCCTAGTTTGGATGAGTCTGAAAATCTGGAAATAATAAACATGTTTAGTGAAGCCTATGAAAAGTACGAAATCATAGAATTGTAGAATAAAATCATCAAGGTAGAAAAAAATCTCCCAGATCGAGTCACACCTTTGACTGAACACCACCATGCCAACTAAAGGATAACAAACCCTAAGTGCGACATCCAGTCATTTCTTGAACACTTCCAGGGATGGTGACTCTACCACCCCTCTGGAAAGCCTGTTCCAATGCTTAAGCAACCTTTGAGTAAAGAAATTCTTCCTGGTGTCTAACCTGAACTTTCTGTGGTGCAGCTTGAGGCCGTTTCCTCTCGTCCTGTCACTGGTTGCCTGTGAGAAGAGGCCAACCACCATCTTGCTACAATCACTTTTCACATAGTTGTAGAGAGCACTAAGGTTTATCCTAAGCCTCCGTTTCACCAGAATAAACAATCCCAGTTACGTCATCTGCTCCTCATAGGATTTGTGTTCCAGACCCCTAATCAACTTCGTTGGCTTCTTTGAACACATTCCAGGACTTCAATGTCTTTCTTGAGTTGAGAGGTCCAGAACTGAATACAGGACTTGAGGTGTGGCTTCACCAGTGCTGAGTACAGGGGGATGATCATTTCTCTAGTTCTTCTGGACACACCATTTTTGATACAAGCCAGGATTCTATTGGCCTTCTTAGCCACCTGGGCATGCTGGCTCATGTTCAGCTGCTGTCAACCAGCACTCCCAGGTCCTTTCCTGCTGGGCAGCTTTCCAGCCACTCTGCCCCCAGCCTGTAGAGCTGCCTGGGGTTGTTGTGACCCAAGGGCAGGACTCAGCACTTTGCCCTGTTTAACCTCATACAATTGGCCTCGCCCATCAATCCAGCCTGTCCAGATCTCTCTGCAGAGCCTTCCAGCAGATCAATACTCCCACCCACCTTAGTGTTATCTGGGTATTTACTGAGAGTGCATTCAATAGTCTAGTCCGTATCATCGATAAAGGTATTAAACAGGACTGGATCTAATACTGAGCCTTGGAGTACCCAATTAGTGACTGGTTGCCAACTGGATGTAGCACCATTCACCACCACTCTGGGCCTGGCCAGTTTTTAACCCAGTGAAGAGGGCACCTGTCCAAGCCATAGCTGACAACTTCTCCAGTTCTCCGTTTTTTTTCCAGTTCTTGCATTAGTGATCTGTCAAAGTGTAATAGGTATAGCACATTAAGGACATATCAGACTTAAATATCTATAAAATTTTTCATAACAATTCATTTTTTATATTCTATAAAATTGTCTACGTATGTGTTGCACAGCAAATATTTGCAGTAAGACATAGTGGACAGAAATAAAGGATCTCTGCTAAAGGGGCATCAAACTAACATATATTTTGTGGCATCAATTTAACTAAAAGGAAAATGGTTTAGATTTATGTGCACTTCATAAAGAACTCAACAGCAGAAGATGAATGAAAGATTTCTGGCAGTCATTATGGAAACAAAATACCTGGTAAGCAAGGTGAGTAATGCATATTGAATACAATGATAAAGCTAAAAATTCTTATTTGATCTAATCAATAAATTGGTCCATCCAGATTTGATTTTCTCACTATATATCTCACTATAATATCAGCAGGATCTTTAGATTTCCATTTATATAAATTAAACTTTGCTTTCTAAAGATATGAACTCCCAGTGACCTCAATGTAATACTTTCTTTGAGGAAGTGAGGCAAAACATAAAACTAACTGTAATTTGGCATGGGGTAGTGAGGCATAGAGTTCTTCCAAATAGTTCTTTTCCTGTATAGCTAAATAGAAAAAGAAAAATTAGAATAGTATTTTGTAGGTTTAAGAAATTGTTTAGATTATCTCTATAACACTTGAAAATTTATTTATATTTTTTGTCTGTAGTCCATATCTTTGATGTATCATCATATGATTTCTGGAAAGCCAAGTTAATGGTGTAGTAGATCAATAACTTTATGTTAGCATAAAGGAATCCAGGTAGGCCTGGATTCACCTGGCCAGTTTTAGTCATCAAGGCATCTAACTCAATGTCTTTCTATAGTTTTCAGAGAGACTATGAGTAATCAGACATTTTTGAACAGTGATTAAAATATTAAGCTTCTCCAATTATAAGCAGGTAGATTTGCCCTTTGAAGAATCCTGCTTTCCTTGTAATTGATTAGGTAAATACCTAAGAATGGGCTGATATATTAACTGAGCATCTAAAATCAGGACAAATGGCTACTGTATATTAAGCTGTGGTTAAAGAAGTAAATGAAAACTGTCCAGGAGTCGTTTTTCTGCTGCAGAGTTTGTACAACAAGTGGTTCTTAGGTACTTCTAAGCACAAACTGCAGCATTCTCATGTCTAGGGACATACACAGGCATACATTTAAGAGACACACCGTCTTCCATAACAGCCTCCCATCATCAGGCCCATTTTTGCTATTCACCCTAGGTAGCCATTTACTTTTTTTTGGCTGAAGTGAAATCAGGCTAGTGCTTTTCGTCTTCACAATTTATTTTTGTGTGTGTGTGACCAGCCTGACGATTCTGACATTAGAGTCTTTGCCAACTCCCAGGCAGGGGATAATCCTCCTCCTTAATTGGAACCACTCAGTGTAACCAGCAGAGTAAGAAACCGCTGCCTCTGCAAGATCACCTGCTGGCTGAAGAGGCATTTCAGGCAGCCACAGGGAGCCAGGATCTAGCCTGTTTCACTTACTAAATCTTTACTCCTGCAATAAATGATTATCTTGTCGTGTGCTCTACAGAGGGAGTCTACTGAAGACCTTCAGAAGGAAATTTTGTCCCTTTCAGACTTTCAGCTCTCAGATAGAATTGTGCAGAAAGGATATTTTTTTACGTAAGAGAAAAAGAATCCTTTTCTGCAATGATTTTGGTAAAATTATTAGGTAGTAGATCAGTTACTAGGTTGTTCCTGTTACATCGTCAAGCTTACAGGATGTATTGTAGAGAGTTTACACTGAGCCTAAGTGAAATAAAAATAGAAGAAAAATTATTTCCTTTTGATCAAAAACAAAACCAAAAGGAAATAAATAATGACACATTATGTTTAAGTATTAAGGAATTCAGATAGGTAAATAGATTTACACACACAATCAAGGAGAATCAGACATAAAACTGGTAAAAATATAAGCCAGCATGCATCAAAGCCATTTTCTCATCTTCGGAAGAGATGTGTGTGCAAAAAGCCCTGCATGCATGTGTAGCTGAGAATTTTAACAATCAGGAGCAAAGTTCTGCTGAGGGAAAGATGTACATAATGAGCTCATTAATAACAATTTCATTGGTTAAAACTCTCCTTTCCTATCCTGTCTAGCCTTGACCTGCATATATCATGCAGGCTTTAAACAGCTGTTTTAGCTGCTTTGCTGAGTAGATGAGTCTGCTGCATAGTGCATAGCTAGAGTACATGACCTTCAGATGCTTTTTCAGAACAGCATCAGTCTGTCAGAGAGACTGCCAGTAAAAAAAAAAAAAGAGAAAATAACCGAACAACCTACACAATAGTAGAACTTACTTTCCATTTCAGTGGGAATCTTTTTTTGTTGTTGCTGTTTCCAGAGCTGAAGTGAACCTGATCTGTAAAGCAACTTTCTAAACAGAACAGGAAATAAGGCAAGATTAAGATTTCAGTTGTAGTGATAATGCTTTCGATTACCATTACCATTTCCTACCTGAAGTTATATGTTCTTGGCTTACTGTAGTCTTTAAAGATCTTTCTTCTCAGCACACTCTTAGGAAAAAATGCTAAAGCTTCATAAATGTTATCTTAGAATTTTTCTAGTCCATTTTAGTAACATGTATGGAGTTAACACCCTGTAAGTGTTCGTGACTAAATAAGATTCCTAAACCTGTCTAACAATAAGTCTAAAGAGAAGCATCAGAATTTCGTAATATTTCTGTGCTTTGTGTTTATTACAGACTACTCTGGGTTGTACTCAGATAGGTGTTTTAAAGGTACATTTTCCTCAAGAATTCAATAATTTATATCCTACTGTATCTTATTAGACTAAATTATATTGGCTACCAATGGGACCCAATGTCATGTATTTATCTCGGACTCTAGTACATCCAGCCTCAAATAAAGGTCTTATTACCTGTGTAAGTGCAGAATGGAAAAGACTTCCCTTACCCAAATCAATTCACAGCCTGATATAAGAGATTGATACTAGATCTGCCCATGTGGTTTAGGTAGAATTAGAATGTAAAACTGGAAGAATGACAGACATAGCAAAAGGTTTAAATTTCTGCAATAAATATACTCCAGGTTTCTGTCAAAAATTATGGCTAGAAATTGACCATTTCATTCACAAATAAAAGATCAGTGCTGACTTCCAATTCTCACATACTCACATTGGGCTACTAGTGATGGTTCCCATACGAACCTGAACTTGTATCAAATTCCTGTTTACTGGAACCCAAAACAGAAGACAGTCATCCAAGTGCAGTGCAACTGCTTTAACTACAGATATTCATAAGTGTCCTGCTTGACAGGATACTTGAGAAATTTTATTCATACTAGGCTTAACAGTGCATTCCTCTCTGCATCCTCAGAGTATAGCAATCTTCCAACCTGTAAGAGAGAAAAAAGAAATCCTCTTTTTTTCCTTTCTCTTTCTTATGGAATGACAAGTTTTGTATGAAGGTGAAAAATGTACTCTCTGGTTTCCAAAAAATTTTCTCTGGTCTTCAGAAGAATCTTGGGGAAAAAAAGTGCTTATACTTTTTATGTAAATAAAGTTTAAACAAATATAGGTCCGCTTCCCTTTAACTCTTTAACTCTTATGACACATTTGAGTTGCCATATGCCAACATATAGCCTGTACTTGATATAGAATGAATAAGGTCAGAACAACATTTTAGTTTTTGCTTGACATGCCTATTTATGTGAATTTACATGCATCTGATATGCTCTTCCTCATATCCAACTGATGCATAGGAAGTTCCGCTTGAACATGAGGAAGAACTTCTTTACTGTGAGGTGACTGAGCAGTGGAATTGATTGCCCAGAGAGGTTGTGGAGTCTCCCTCCCTGAGGATATTCAAGAACCATCTGGACACAATCCTGTGCAGCGTGCTCTGTGATGGCCCTGCTTGTGCCAGATGATCCACTGTGGTCCTTTCCAACCCAATCCATTCCCTGATTCTGTGATGTACATACTTTGATAGTGTTCTGATCAAGATCTTCAACATCTAGATCTGCATCTAAATTTTGGGAATATAAAAAATCTAAAAAATAGTTCTAAAACAACTACTTGGCCACCAAATGTTTTAGTTTGAATCCGGAGTTCTAATATATGTTATTTCACTTTATATCATCTTTCATCTACCCCCACCTATTAAGATAGATTAATATCTTCATTTTCTGAATTTTACAATTCAGTCCTGGAATCACTTGTAAAAAACCAATAGTTTAGTAGGACCTCTGGATGTCTAAAGTAGTCTAAGTTACATCAGATGTCTCAGAGTTTAAAGCAAAAAATTTTGAAAATCTCCAAGTGCAGACATTTCAGAATGGCTTACTGAAACCTGTTCTAATGCTTGTTATTCTCATTAAGATTTTTTGGGTTTTAATTATATCTGGAAGGAATGTCTCTTACTTCACCTTTGACCATACAAGCATGCGATATTAGACTGTGTTGAAAGCCTTCCTAAGCTAAGGTGAATGACAATTCATTACTTTCCTTTTATAGAGGTCTGCCAGGTTGGTCAGGCATGATTTTACATTCCCAGAATGGTTGTCTCCAAACACTTGCTTGTTCTTCAAGTGATTGGAAATGGCTTTGTCTGGAATTTGTTCCATTTTACTCCATAACCTTATAGAGGACTGATGTGAGACTGAACATACTGCAGTTTCCTGGACCTTTCCTCTCGCCCTTCTTAAAGATGTGCAGTTCAATTCCTCTTTTGGTTAGACTGTAGTCTGTAGCAGATACTTAACATGACACTTCCCAGGGCTGGCCACCCCAACCAGTGCAGCATGTCACTAATGCGGAGCACTGACTGGAAGCTGCATACAGCCTCAAACACCATCTCCATCTCCCCTGCACTTCACAGATTTCTGTATCTTCACCAATTTCTTCATTAACTTTCTAGTTCTTGTCTCCACCTCACAGCTGCGCAGTAGGAAGCCAGACAGAAACCTGCTTTGCACTTCTACCTCCCATGCACAAGATTTTGCTTGGCAGGAAATTTATTTCATTGATTTTTTGGCTCTTGGCAACAGCTTTATGACCTGGAGAACACCAGGTCCATTCTGCCACTCATGATGAGATCTAAATCACTCTTAATATGTTTGTCAATTAGGTCTCTGTTTTCGCACATCTGAAGAGATCTAGAAACCTGGCAGGACTCTCACAAAGTACCCTATGGGATCTATCTGGAAAGGTATCTCAGAGAACACCTGACACTCTCAGCTGGACCAAACTGCATAACTATTGTGGTTACCAATCAACTTCAGAAACCAGCTTGGAAGAAAGGATGAAACCTGCAGGTCTACTGTGTCAAGACTGCTGCAAGAGGACTATTGCAGGTCCTCTGCAAGAGGACTATTTCATTTTCTCCTAGACTTAGTTACCTTACCCAAGAGTATAGGAAAGGATCTTCTTCAGCTTGAGATCTCAGGTTTCTATCAACCGTGAAGTCAGGGGCCTCTTTTAATGATAGACCAGGTATTTGCATATAGGCGGGTGACTCTTAGCCAGAGCTGAAATCTGAAGTGAACAGCTGTACAGTCAGACATTCCGCTCTTGCTTACAGAACAGCCATGATTTTACCATCCATATTTTTCTAAAGCAAGGTGTTCACCACTCTGTGCTGAATCAACTGTCACAGCCCGGCTCCATGGAGATCTAGTTCTGTTTCTGATAGCAGTTTAACTCTCTGATACATTAGCATGGAATCATATGCAGCCTAATTAGCTGGGTCAATAGTGTATGTAGTGTAGCCATATAGTTTCCAGTCCCAAAGCTCACTAGTTTAGGTTTAAGATCTAGTTTGAGGTGTGTATGCTGTGCATCCTGTAAACAAGCACAGATGCTATGGATAGTTTCTTCCTTTTTTCAGTTAATGGATGTAGAACCTTCTCAAACTATAGAAGGTTGTCAACAATTATATCAGATACTAAGACAAAACCTCCTGAAATACATAGATCGTGGACAAAAGGAATTCAACATTGGAGCTGACAATTATTTCAGCAACTCGACCAGATGGGTTTAGTTTTTCTTTATGCTAATCATAATGGTAGAGCTATTTCAGGTGTATCACTTTGAATATAGATGCCTTTTAGCAACTTCCAAATCCTAAGAATGGCTAGTCTAAGGTGGTGTGATGGTTTTCATCCCTACAGTTAAAAACTATTACAGATATTCCACAAGCATTCTTTCTATGTGATAATGTTTGTTTTCTGAAAGTATAGAGAAAATATTTGCTGTTAAACTGAGTTATCCTTCACAGTGTTGGCAGATTATGCAAATTATTTAAAAAACCATCAGAGCTATATAATTTTTTTCATGTTGAAAAGCTGCAGAAGCAAAGAAAAGGCTTTCCTTCAAAAACAAGAACAAAACAAGGTATCTGGTACCTTTGAGAAACACTCAGAAAGATATACTCCTCTATTGGTGTTTTCACATTTTCTTTAAAGGACCATTTTATGTTTAACACAGGCCTATTTTCCTGAGTTGCTTTCATTTGGTGTTAAGTGTGCTGTTTTCCACTGTCTCAGGATTTTGGCCTGGTTTCTCTTGAGTTCAAAGACATAGTTTGTGTTACTCTTTCTGTACACAGCCATATGCTGTAAAAACTAATCTGGGAGGGAAAGAACAAGCAAAGCAATCCCTACTAAAATATTTGGTGGTATGGTCTATCAATCACTTTGGCAGGAAAATATCTTATGATATTATAATATAAACTTTTTCAGTTTTTCTTTTGAAGAGATAGTAGATTGAATTCTGGCTTAGGACATGACAATGTGAGTAGGAAGTGACTCAAATGAATCCAGTGGAATAAAAAAAATCAAAACTACGTTAGTGGAAGATTAAGCAAATCCATTGTATTTCTTTGGCTTTTTATAGAGATTTTGCTGAAATACACTGGAGACAGTTTGCTTAAAACAAAGCTAAGTAGACCTGAGTTGCAAAAGTGCTAAATGACTGCAGTATCTCAATATTTACCTTTGTAAAATACCAGTCTTTTTCCATGGTGACCTCAAGGCTGAATTATTATCACAGAAATTTTACTTATTCCTGCTTCCATTAATGTTTAGAAAACATAGCTAGAATGCAAATTATTGCGTGAATTATTTCTGAAAATAGTTGACACTTTGAAAATACAGGCCCAGTAAAACTCAGAGATCTCAATTACTTTAAAAAGTATATTGGACAGAATTCTTGTTTTAGGTACAGCTGATAAAAATAGAATGTTTACTGAAGAGTACTGGGTGAGTAACAGTAAAATGGAAGGATTCCCAAAGAAAAATCATTACAATTAGAAGCTCATGGAGCATATCTTTAATAAATCTCTAGTCTATCCAAGTCTTCAGGTTGCCTTTTAAACACAGATGTATACAATACATTGGATTGCAAGAATAGCACGTAATGGATAAGAACATAGGTCCTTACTGCCCGACCTCATGCCTCAGACAACTGCTACTGGGTCAATAGATAAGTGCATCACAGTGTGGTAAAGACTGAAAGAGTCTGTCACACATTCTGCATCCTTTCCCGTTTGTTCTGCCTTCTTACTCCAAACCACACTTGTACCAGTATGCGTATTCATAGACCTGCACAATAATAGAGAAATTAATCAAGTTTGATTTAGTCCAGATCAGCACCCTGTGAATAAATAAGATGAATTGTTGAATTTTAATTCTTAGAAACATTTTACTTTCTGAAATATTAAAGATGTTTGAAAAAATTGTTGGGAGGATGATTTGTTTTGAAAATTATAATTTCTTATAATGTTAAAAATATACTTATGGAAGAATCGATCTCTATTCATGACACATGGTCTTACCACAATTTCTGCTTGTGTAAATGTAATTGTCCTTACAGCTTAACTGTTCTAGTCAGGTATATTTTATACTTAATTGATTTTCCGAAGAAGGAAGAAAGTGGACATAGAAGAGTATCCATTGAACACCGACTCTGCTTATGTGATTGGAGAAAATACACATTTTAATAAAATCTCTATCAAGTAAGTACAACTGGAAGGGACCTTAAATTCATGTAGTTCCAACCTACATGCTATGGGCAGGGACACTTTCCACTAGACCAGATTGCTCAAAGCCTATCCAATGTGCCATTGAACACTTCCAAGGATGGGACATCCACAGCTTCTCTGGGCTGTTCCAGTGCCCCACCACCCTCACAGTAAAGAATTTCTTCCTAATGTCTAATCTAAACCTGCCCTATTTCAGTTTTAAGCCACTCCTTTAACCCTTGTCCTATCACTCCATGCCCTTGTAAAAAGTCCCTTGCCAGCTCCCTTGAAGCCTGCTTTCTGGTACTGGAAGGTGCTGTAAAGTCTCCCCAGGCCCTTTTCTGTCTCAGCCTGTCTTCACAGGAGAGGTGCTCTGGCCCTCTGATTGTCTTTGAAGCCCTCCCCGGGTCTGTCTCCAACAGGTTCTAGAGTAAAGCAGAGTCTTAGTAGCACATCTGTGTGTTCCAGTGTTCCTGTATACTTGTCATGAATACTTCTGTCTAAAACATTTACATTCATGAGTTTAGTTTAAGTTATTTCAGTTCCCTAATTGAGATAATGTTCAAGGGCAGCACTAAATTCATTTCTGACATGTCAAATTGAGTAGAAATAACAACTAGAGCCAGAAAGACAGAAATATTAACCAATACACAGGTTAACTGTGTATTCTAGTCATCAAGACACTAAAAGGGGTAGAAATACTCACAGTGTTACTTAAATTGCAGGATGGGATGTCTTTTTCAAACGTGGGGATGATAATTTTTTTTGGTGAAATCCTCACTGTTGTACACTCTTTAATGCGGTAACAATGAGGATTGACTGTTAGATAATTGATTTTCAGTGTGTGCTGTTATACATTTTGAGTAAATGCATCCAAAACTAATTAACCCAGAATGGATTTCCTCCAAGTTTTTCAGGTTAGTTGATTAAGAATAAGAACAGAGTAGTCAGAACAAATCCCCATGTAGGGTATAATGAAACAAAATGTATTTTTCATATCAACTAAAAAGAATAAATCTTGAGAGTCTACAGCACCTTTCCTGAATAAAAGAGAGAATATGATCATTTAAGGTAGGACAAATGTGATAAAAATTTGCAAACTTCAGTTCCCTCAGAGAAATGCAGAGACAGTCAGTGTCTTAATGCTTGTCAGATCCAAAGTTCTGAGTAGACCTAGATGAGCACTGTGAGACTAATAAATATATTTCAACCACCCATAATGCAATTGATTTTTCAGGTTCTGTAACTGTGAACTGTTTGGACCCGTGCCGTTTTTTGTTTATCTGCTCATGTCTCTAAATTACTGTATGGCAGTTCAATTCAAACAACACTCCTATCAATGATAATATTTTAGGCAGTTTATACTCACCATTAGACGGGTCATCTTTACCACTTGACAGTATCTATTTGCATTCTGAGTAAATGACACTGCTAAGGGGAAGAAAAACTTGATGAAAAGAGCTGTAAGGAAAATAGGAGCAGCTCTGAAGATAGGTTGAGATTTTAGCTTTTTTTTCCTGCTTGCTTTCCCCCCCCAGCCGCCCCTGGAATACATACCTGTTTGACTATTCTTCTGTGTCCTTATTCAATTATAGAAATAGTTGTGTGGGTTTTTTGGCTGGGTTTTTTATCATTTCATATGATTTAGGGCCATCTACTTTTTTCAAACTTAGTCCTGAATAGCTTAAAAATCTCTGTGTAGTCCTTGTAGCAAAAACTGAGGTCAGTGATAGGAGAATCAAAGACACAGACTGATCTTGTGTGAACAAAAATAGTAGCAGGAAAAATTCGTAGGCTTCATAAAATACATTACAGTTACAGCCAAAATGTGTGCTTTTGATACTGCTCTGGGCCTGAAAGTGAATTTCACTATAATCCAAACAATTGTTAAATCTTTCAGAAGAAACATCTGAAAGGAAAATAATTCTTGATGTGGTTTTAAGTAAGCATGTTCACTATTATATATTTCTTCTGAATTTGATATGGCGCTTCTCATATTAACATCAGAGTGCTTTGGAAATTTTAACTAAATTTAACTAAATTCTGACAACAAGATGAAATATTTATGAGACAAATTATGATGATTAATACAGTTTTGTGAATGAAGACAGTTGCATGGAAGTAAGGTTAAGAACGTCCAAGAGTTTTAGGGATTCAATTTGAGATAACAAAGATCTGAGGTTTGTGTTGTTTGTGTTTTGGTGTGGCATTTCTTGTTTGTTTTCAGTGTTATTTTGTTTGTTTATGTGGGTTTTTTTCCCCTCCAAAGGATGCATATACAATCACCTTATATTCACCTGAGCTAAATCACATCTCGTTTTAAAACAATTAGCTTTAGCTATTTTTAGCATCGGTGGGCACATGTCACAACCTTCAAATTTCTCCTGGAACACTTTGTAGCTTAGAAGTTTGCTTTTCTCAGCTAAAGCACTTAAACCTCATGTCCCATGGTTTCCAAAAGTGTATCAACTACAAGATAATTTACTGTTTATAACTGATGCATTACTCTTTTAAAAAACTCCATATTTGCTAGCAAAAATTACTTCCAATAAACTCAGTTAATTGCTGGTGAGACCAAATCAAATTGCAGATGTTTCTGAGTGCAAGCACATGTCAAATTCAAATTAGAAAAAGCAGAAATTTGGTAAAAAAACATTTGCTTGCGAACAGGATAAATTTCTCTTGCAACCCTTGCAGTAGATGTGCATGTACGTCTAAGAATCACTTCATCGATCAGCAACTGCCAATATGATGTAATTAGCATGAATGAAAAGCAATCCTGCAAATTCCTTTACTGGACTTAGTAGCTTTCCCCCACAAAAGAGCAGATAATTTTTCAATGTAACTCAACAGCATTATAGCACTAAAATAAAATTTGCATATCTTTGCATTCACTGGGATAGAATGACATTTAGCAGCCTCTTATAGTATTGTAGCAAGCATTTCTGAAATTCAGGACTTCTGAGAAATAAGAAAGAATAACTTTATACTTATTTCCAAGTTTTAAAACATTCAATCTTTTAGGGGAAATTTGCAATGTGCACAATAGAAACGTTGCATGATACATTCTTATCTTGAGTTACTCTTCATGATGTTGCAGGCAGTATAAAATTTACACTAGAATGAAAAATAGAGTAGCCATTTGTTGTATGCCTGTCTTGATCATATGGATGGTACTACAAGCTACATAAATTCAGCAGTAAAAAATACAAGATTGCTCAGAAATCAAATAAAGCTTCATCTGTATATGTAATTGCTACCTTCACTGATAAAATGTCAGTAATAATACTTAAACCTCTGTCACAGAATGTTGGTAGGATTAATTACTGATGTAAGATGAAAAATTATATACACTGGCTACATGTCATAATTGCTGTCTTAAAGGATGGAAATTATATTGACCTGAACTTCTGAAATGGAACCTTGAAAAGGAAAAAAAAGAAGCTTGTTCAAAGGGTCAGAATTACATTTAACATTTAATTTCCCAACTACTACTCTTACACTACATTTCAGTTTGCCCTTTTTTATACAATAAATAACAGCATGCAACAAGACAATTTTCCTTTAACAAATAATAGGTTGCTATCATAGAAAAACCACATTCTGAATACTGTATTTGACTGTAGATTTATCAATGTGTGAAAACCAGCAGTTGTCTCTTACGTGATAAAACACAACTAAATTTTTCAGCAAATTATTGTCCTACAATCTTTCCAAAGTCTCTTTGTACTACCTTATTTACTTTGTTCTTCAGTGAGTGCCTAAAAGAAAATCTTGTACTCTACTCAACAGATTTACTGTACAAAGACAAGGAAGGAAAACAGATTTATTAGCTGTGTCATTGCAAAAGTCTAAATCTCTTTGTTTGCTTCACCTTCTGTTTTATCTTAATTATACTTGCTTACATGTAACTAAAACTACAAATTTGTCCTTTGGGAACGATCCTGCTTATAAACCTGGCTGCGTTAAAAGTTTTTCTTCATATTCTGTAGTTATTTGACAGATGGAGCTATACTGTCTACAAATCATGAAATGTCTTACAAAACGAGAACTGTATTAAAACCATGAAAATATTTCTCTCATATTAAATATTAGGATGGAGGTAAGAATCCTTGTAACAAGATCATTGGTACACATTATTAAATTATTCAATATTCATATGTCTATGTAGTGTGTTGAACTTGGCTGGCCATCAGGTGAGGGTCTGTCATGTCTCCTCCTCAACAGGAGAGTAGGAGAAAATACAACAAAAAGCTTTTGAGTGAATGAGATTACTCAGCAATTACTGTCACTGGCAAAATAGACTTGATTAAGGGAAATTGATTTAATCTAGACATTAATTTACTCTATTGCCAATTAATAACAGAGTAGGCTAATAAGAACAAATCCCACGTTCCCCTCACCTTTCTTCCCTGGCATTTCACTCCCAACCATCCTACCTCCTCCCCTTCAGTAACACAAAGGGACGAGGAATGGGGGTTGCAGTTGAGCACTTGGAACTCTGTCCCTCTGGCGCTCCTTCATCTTCATGCTCTTCTCTTGCTCCACTGTGGAGTTCCATCTCTGTGATACAGTCCTTCCTGGGCTTTTTTAACATGTGTCTTTCCCATGGGCCGCAGTTCTTCATGAATTGCTGCAGCATGGGTCCCTTCCAGGGGTTGCAGTCCTTCAGGTAGAGAGTACTCCAGCACAGGTTCCTCTCAGGGTTTCAGGTCCTGACAGAAAATTTACTCCTGAGTAGACTCCTTTCTGCGGGCTGTAGCTCCTACCAGGAGCCTGCTTCAGCATGGACTCTTCGCTGGCTGCAACCTCCTTCAGAGCACATCCACCTGCTCTGTTTTGCAGTCCTTTATGGGCTGCAGGATGGATATCTACTCTACCATGGACCTTTAGAGGAACAACCTGACTCACCATGGTCTTCATCACAGGCTGCTGGTGAAATGTCTGCTCTGGTACCTGGAGCACCTTATGTCCTCCTTCACTGACTTTGGTATCTGCAGAGATGTTTCTCTCTCTTATTCTTACTCCTCTCTCCCAGCTGCTTTTTTGCACATATTTTATATGTCTTGGAGCTGGCTGGAACTGACTCTGTCAGACCAGGGAGCAGCTTCTGATATCTTCTCACAGAAGCCAGACCTCAAGCTCCCCTGCTACCAAAACTTTGCCATGTAAACCTAATACAGTTTAGAATATAGTATTATCATTTGTTAAGCAAATATCACCATTACGTTCCTTGGTTCCTTGGTAACAATACAGATTTTCAAAAATAAAAAGACTATGACTTAAAAAACCTTTGAAATATTATAGGCCATAAAATTAGTTATGTGGGAAGGAAGTCTTCCTACTCAACTAATAAGACTTTCAGACTCCCCATGTTTCTCCATATTCTCCCAATGTCTTCAAGTGATGGATGCTAAGTTTCGCTGGTGGGACACTGGGAGCAGTGTCACAGATGAAGTGATGCACTTCACCTATAAGGGAGAATCAGAAATATGTTTATTGGTATTAAATGAGTTAACTAAGTTTGAGATTAAATGTGACAGTGGTTTAAGGAGATTTGATGGCAAGATACACTTGGTTATTTACTGCATAGAGGACAGGGTTAGCAAAACTGCCAGGGAGATCTTCCTGTTCAGTCATGCGATTCAGAAAGGACCTCCTTGCTTTCTAAACTTTCTGAGGGGAGTTTAGGTGTGGCTGGATCCAGACTAAGTCCTAGACTTGGTTTATGTCTAAAAGATTATATCCTTTAGACCATCAGTCCTTCATGCCACTTAGCTAAGATTTCAAAGTTTCAGTGCACTTAGTCCCAATTCACTCACTGAATAACTGATGTGACAAGGATTCTCTCAGCCTTGAGAGGCATCTCTAGTCAAGGGGAGATCCTAGCGTGCAGCCTGCTGCCATGCAGGAAAACTCAGCAGGCCCTGGACTGTCCACTGTTTATGGAGTATGATGATGGACTTACAGTCTTATTTGCATAACAGCTGAGGTTTTGGTCCACACTCAACTAGCCCTCAGCTCTTGAGCAAGATTCATTGTATTGTTATCTGCAAGACAAAGACAGCCATCATAACTACCACTGGTGGTGATTGCTTAACCAGAAAAAGGTGTGGGGGAAGCAGAACATCACAAACAACCATGTACCCAGGGCTGCTTGCTCCTGTGTGTGTGACAGTTCTGTTTCCATGTGACTGGCACTGACAGTGATATCTACAGCAGCGGAAGTCATGGAGAGGTGATGGTGGTGCGGTGGCAGCACTTGGAGAGGATTTCTATTTTTCTTTCTCCTTTGGTGAAAAGATGCAGAGGTAAGGGAAAACAGTTGAGAAATAGAGGTCTCTTGACTGCAGCATACATGCCATAATCATGAAGAGCAGAAAGCAAGGAGGCTTGTCGTACTCTGCTTGCCAGCACTGGAGTCAATCAGTGTGGGAACAAACTTTTGGTTTGATTTGCTCTTACAGTATATTGTAGCAAACTGCATTATCAATGCATCTGTAACATTGCAAGAATGTTCAATGTAAAGACTAAAATTAATATATTTCAAATTATTAAAAAAATTTCTAGTTTAATTATGGATATAAAGCCCTTGTTTTATGTGTTCAAAAGACGAGATGTGAGGCAGCAGAAAACTTTTCAGCTGCTTGTTTTGAGTTTTGCCAGCATGAAGATCTTTCTTTCCCTGTTTTCTAAATAATCAGCAGGGAGCCTGCTCAGTATTTTGAGTCTTTATCATAGGTGGACGGAGACCAAATGGTGAAACTGAGATAACAACACCAAAAGGGAATAACAGTGCATGTAATACCAGAGAAGGACATGAGTGGAGAAAGACAAAAAAGCACCAGGACAACAGTGAAAATGAGAGGGTAGAAGAGAAAAAAGCATGACTAAACAGAGGACCCTGGAGGAGCCTGCAAAGAAAGGTGCATTTTGAGGAAACAGATTTACAGAATGAAAACTATGAAATTTGAAGAAACAGAAATGCACGATAGAGAAGAATTGAAAAGTAATAATACAGCTTCAAGAAGAAAAACAGAAAGAATGAAATCTGGAAGAGAGGTAAACAAAGTATGGCAGAAGAGCTGCTGTTCTGGTCATTTGTTTATCCAACGTATATGGAAGTCACTCTTCTGAAAGTGTCCCATTTATACTTCTGGCCTACTGCAAAATTACTCTAAAAAATCCAGTCTCAGTTTCACTTTCTTGCCCTGTCATTCTCATTACTGGCTCAATGGGAGCCACTATGTAAAAAATAACTGAAGTGATCAGCTTCACAGCATTTTATATTGATCCACAAATACGAGTGTCATGTGCGGTTTTTGCCAGGATAAAAAAATCAGCAGAAACTGGAAATGAAGGTGGCAACCTAGGGATACTATTGCTGAAATATGACTTTGAACAGAGAGAACGTGCTCTACCTGTAAAGAAAACATGACAAAAGTTTAGGTAAAAAGTTTTCAATTCTTGTGTTTTTCCATTTTTACATATTTTTGTTCTTTTCAAAATTTGACCATCAACAGTGCAACAGAATCACACTTTGTTATGGGTTCGACAAATGCAGGACACACTTGAAATAAATAAAAAAATGTAATGAATAATAACAACAAAATATTTTATCCTTGACATTCAGAATGTGAGTGGAAGATAAAATATGTTAGTATATACCACTGTGTTTTGAGACAATAAATTCTGGAACTTAGTATTATCATGGAAGCAATTTCTGTGGGAAAAATGTCATTATTTTCTTTAATGAAACATGAGAACACGAATGTGTAGAGTCAGGAATAGAATAATATTTCATTTTTACAAAAAATTCAGGTGCACTATTGTTGATTGGTGTTTTCTTTGTAACAGAAGACACATATTCGCTGCTCAAGATGCTTAGCCTAAACTGTATTTTTCAATAAAGTTTAAAGTAATACAGTCCTTTCATTGATGCCACTCTGGAGATGAATTCAGCCATTTTCAACTGTTTCATGCATACCTTGAAAAGTTTGCAAACCACTGAAACATTGGTAGGTTATTTTACGAATACATTTTTCAAGTGTTTGCTAAATAACATATTTCACAGATACCCTATGTTTGACATTTGACATTTATGTAAAGTTTCAAATGGAAACAAAATTCTTTGAATATTTCCTCCAAAATGTACAGAAATAAGTTCTGCAAATCTTAAATAATCTGAGGTTTTCTTGCTCAAATTTTGAAAATACTTAAGTTTAAGGAGCCTTAGTAAAGTGAAATATTAGTTTAGTGTATAATTTTATTTCCAGGTGCATAATATTATCCTTATTTATACCTTCCTCCTGTAATTTGATATAAACATCACGGATGAGGTGTGATTGTTTTGCCCTCTTTGTAGCCTTCTTGTCCTTGCTTATACCAAATATGGATGTTGAGTGTCTCTTTTCTGCTTTTTAGGAGGTAAGGACACCTAGAAAGTAGCTGCCATAACTGGCTTTAAGACTAAGCCATTGGCATATTGGCACTTCTGCATATTGGTAAGCCATTCTAGAAGAGACCATTCACAAAGTTAGAACTACAGCTCTCAAGTGCTACTTAAATAATTTACATGTACAGAGGAAGTCATATATCAAATACCTTCACTGGCTGATCTCTGTGTTTTAATTAGAGATGGACTTGAGCTGTAAATTCCCGAATTTAATCCATTGTACAAAGTCTGGGAATTCCTGAAAGTAAGTTATTTTAGTCTTAGAGTCTTATTTGTCAATAACATATTGCTGAGTTATGCATAAAACCCTGCAAAATCAAATTCTTAATGTTAAATGAACTTATGAAATTGTAAGTTAATTTAAGATATAAAATGACCAAGTATTTAAAGACTAATTACATAGAAGCACAAAGTGCTAATGTTTCTTTGGGTTTTTCTTTCAGTGCTTTCTTTCATTATTATTTATACTACAGTAATGTCTGGAGAGTTCTGTCTAGAATCTGTTGAAAGAGATATCATGGTAATTATAGCAATAGAAGACATTTGTTCCATTGAATAACCAGAATTATAACAAAAGCTTAAAGTAAAAGGAAATTAGAAAATTATGGAGGACCTTATGCTTAAGGATTATTGGTTTCACTGAATGTAGAGATAGCCTTCTAGGTAAGTTACACTAAGTTAAGTTCTCAGTTTGGGAACCAGATGGTACTAGAAAAGAGCATTCTGTCTGTAGACTAGATCAAAGGGATGAAGATCACTGAGGAGTCCTTTTTCTACTTATGTTATTTGATTGTGATTACGTGATTATGGTTATGTTTATATGTTTAATAAGAGTATGTCCCAGTAGACATCTTAAGCAATCTGAGAATAAAAGGCAAAAACTAGAAAGTTCACATATTGACTGTGCTCTGCTCCTCAGTCTTGTCACTCAGACATGTTTTCCCTTGATTTTCTGTCTGGACTCTACAAGGTAAGCACTGTTGCCTCTTCCAACATAACACAGTAAATATTCCCTCATGATGTCCACTCTCAAAAAGATGGGCAGCATTAAAAACAGTGGTTGTTCACCAGTAGGAAAATTATAATGAAGATGCTAAGTTATCCCATAAGCATTAACCTGACATCCTAAAAACTTGCAGATAAATGTTCAGTTTCAGGTGAATGCAGCTCACACCCGCAATGGCTTTAATGGAGATTAGACGTCTACAGTCAGTACAGGTAACCCCAATTTCTGACTACAAATTTTATCACACCTGAGTTAAAATTGTAATACAGTAGGTCATATTTTCAAAATAGTAAAACAAACATTTGGTTTTAGAGTAAGTATTTTAAATGAAACCTGCAAAACAGTGGATGTTTCTGTTTTGAGATTTTTAGGATGCTATTAATACTAAATGAGATTATTAGAGGAAGAGTTTTTTCCATGAGATTCTGTGTTGAAAAGGCATCTTTGCATTGATTTCAAATTACAACTTGGTTTTTCTTTTCACTTGTATAAATTTCTGAGAACTGGATTTGACTATATCTGATATAATTGCTTAGGTGATGGCTGTTATTTGAACATTCATTGAAAATGGTTTTAATCTCTAATCTGATGTTATGTTAGACAATGTGCCCGGCAGTCACTGAAATCTCCAGATTTTCAATTGTATAACTATGAGAACTCCTCATTTATTATATTTTATTGTAATATTTGTCTATGATAATGCTGTAGTCCATGTCTAAATTTTATTTGATTTGACTTTTTTTCCTACTCCTTCAGCTGCTAGATTTTTTTTAATATCAGATAATATCTAATGATGTAGATATGAATAGTGAAGTGATTTCTCTGACTTTAAAAAGACAAGCAAATGTGGTAGTATATTATTTCTTTGTGAGCATGGTAGAGGAAAGTTTTCTTCAAAGAGAGTCAAAACCAGCTGAAAATTAAAGAATATTTTTTAGAAAATCAGTGTAAGAGCTGATGTTAAAAGAGAAAACTTAGTACATTAGCATTAGAATAATTGAACAGTCAATTCATTTGCACAAAGCTATGTGAATATCAAAATAAGTCAAATAAATAAGGAAAATTTATATTTTAAGTAATTTGGTCAAAGTTTTATACAAGTAAAATATAATGACTTTGCCTTTACACACTTTTAATCTTTAGTATAGCATTGGGAAGTACTATTGGAAATTTCTGTATAATGATTCTTAACTGTAAATATAAGAAAAGTGAGATATCAAGAGAAATGTTCAACTTTTTGTATTAAAAACATTTTAAAACCTAGTTGAGCAGAAAGTCTATTCAACTATAGACTGCTTACAGAGGGTATCTTGACATAAATTAGCAGAATCATTTCATAATTTTTCAGCTGATCCTGAGGGCTGCATTCCAAAAACAAACAAACAAACAAACAATTCTCTGGAAGCCGTTTGATTTTGTGCTTCCTTTACTTTTAAACCTCTTGGCTACATTGACTTTTAAAGCTTAGATCTGTGAATGTTGTGGCCCAGACTAGTGCAAGATCAGTGGTGCAGACTTGGATGGTAGTGAGTTAAACTTGTCTGGCTGCTAGGTGCCCACCAAGCCATATTTTACAAAAATGCATTACTTTGCATATATTTTTTCCAGCTGACAGATTGCAAACAGATATACTGTGTCAATCTGATCCAATCATACTGCACTGCATCATTTACTGTGAGAGAACAACTTTCAAAAATAGGAAAAGTTAATTGCAGGATCCAGAAAAATAGCGTGGTGTGGAAATTAATAGTAATTTTCTACTGCAGAGCACAGGGCTAGCCAAATATTTGCTCTCCAAATACATGCAAAATTTATAGGATGTTTTGCTGTAGTGTATGGTTCCAGACTGCATCCAACAAGGATTGTGGCATAGTCTCCATGTTGTTCTGCCTGTGTTAGTATGTCATAGTGAATACACATATTTGTTTACAGTCTTGCAAGTCCTACTGTAAGATTCTTTAGTCAGCATTTTAATTCCAAACCAGGTCTGAATTGGTTAAAATTATGTTTATTTGCACTTCTGTGTAGATTATTTTAAAACTGAGATTCACTTAAAATTTCAAGATATTAATAACATAAAACTTCAATTTTGACGTTTGATGCAAGTTCCGTTATTCAGCCCTTATACCCACACAGTTACCCGGAATATTGCAGGCAGCTCTAATCCACAATCAAGACTTCCCTATACCTTATCTAGAAGCAGGTAAGAAAGAATGACCATTTCAGTCCTTCGATTAATAATCCACTATTTCTTCTTTAAAACTATTCAAGTGAATCTCTCTGTTTCCTGGGCAGTGGAAATCCACATCAGTGACCATACAAAACATTTGCTTCATTTTCACCTGTTTGAATGGAAAAAGATTATTTAAGTCCCATATAGTATACGGCTCAAATTCATTGCTCACTTTTGGGCCATTAATCTGCTATGGATCCATCAGTCATTATTAATAATCTTTGTCCCTACTGTGTGATTTTGCATTTATCTCTGTATATTAAAACTATGCTGTTTTCTTACTATATATAGGTCTTTGTCAGTGTCCTTCTTTAGTTACCCCTACTTCAAACTGAAGATACCTGATGTTTTTATGAGAAAGGTATGTGTTGTCTCCTGAGGCACTTTTTTAGATGATAGGACCATATTGATGAGAATGTGCTTTGTTATTTCATATTGATTGAATGCCGTATCAATGTACTGGGTCTGGTTTGAATAGAGATAATTTTCTTCATACAAGCCCATTTGTTGATGGTTTTTAGATCTATGCTTATAACACCACTGTTGCTGAACAGCGCTCACACAGTATCAAGACTGTTGCTATTTCTCACTCTGCCCCTGCAGGAGTAGGGCTGGGTGCAGACAAAAGGTTTGGAGAGGATGCAGTGAGGACAGCAGATCTGAAATCACTAAAGAGATATTCCATGCCATACGACATCATTCATAGCTATAGAACTAGGCAGGGTTGTAGTTTTCCCGAAGCAGTCTGTACTTGGCGACAGGCTCGAAAACAGTCTGCTGGAGGGAGCTGGTGAGGGATGACCACTGTAGCATTTTCTTTTTTCACTTTTTTACCCTTCATTTATTAAATTGTATACAGAAGCTTCTCTTGCCTTTGCCCTTACGGTTCTCTCCGCCACCCTGCTGGACAAGAGTGAGCGAGTAGCTGGTGAGTGCATTGTTGCTGGATGGGGTCAACCCACTGCTATCAGTCATTCTATTGTGGTTCTGGTCCCTATCACCCATCTTTAAAGTACTAATATAATTTTAACTTTCTTCCTATTCTTTAGAAATTCTGAAATATTACAAAACCTTTTATATGAGCATTAAATACTTCTGAGGAAGTATTTAATTATCTGTTTTGGGTGGCAGGCGACAATTAAAATCTCAATTTTGATTTAGAAACACCTGTAGGTGCTCAGTACATTTGTGAAGATAGATTGTTTATTTTTATGCATCACCTTTAACACTGAGTGAAATAATACAATGGCTCTGACTTTGCTCCCCTCTGTCTGAAGCCATGCTCCCATTTTAAAATTTCACTTGAAATATTCATTACCAATATGTTAAATCTAAATTGTTCCAAACATAACTCAGTAATTCAAATGAGTACTTGAAATATAATACAAAACAGTAATCACAGAAGCTATCAAAATTTTGACAATTTTATTGTGGAAATGCATTCTCCTTCAGAAAAACCTCTTCAATTATTCCAAAAGTTTTTCAGTCACTCATTGTTTGTCCTCTTTTCGTTGTGCTTACTTCTTGGCCACATACAATTTTGCATTCATTACAAGAAGAGGCATACCATGCACAGAATGATAAAGAAGTTTATAAAGAACATAATTCAGTGACTGATGGGCCCAAAGGGTTACACCTGACAAAATGCATTAACTGTTGTAATGTGATGTAACAAACTTTGATGTGACTCGCTTGACATAATACAGTATGTCACTTAGGAATTAAATGAAGAAATGAAAGATTAAAACTAGAAAAAGTCTAGTAGGGAAAGAGTTGCAATTTTAATTTCTAGCTTTATAAAAGAAGATGAAATTATGTTCACTGTATAACAGATTGGTGTCAGGTGAACTGTTTAGAAGTTCCAGATAATGGGTATTCTGGAAACTCCCAGGGTGCTGAATCATCCTGCCTAACGCTGGGAAGAAATACCACCATCTTGTAGGAACTATGGCCAGAACAACAAATGTCCAAGGTATTGATGTATCTTATTGTAAAAATGAAAAAGAAGTGAAAAATACATAACGCATTCACAATGCAATTTAAAAAATTCTATACAACGAGGTATTCAGAGATATTCATCCCTACTTCCTGAATACAAAGTAGATAGTTAAATCCATGAGTTTAAATTATTTGGCCAAGCTCTAGATGAAAGTGATCTTTCTTTATCCTTTGGTCAACCTTGAATAGAAAAAAAATTCAGAGGTAATGCTTTTCCAGCTACTGACTATAACAAAAGTCTGTATTATATTAATACAATAGATTGTAAAAGTAACTGTTAGAAACTGATCACTGCTGTATTTAGGCAAGAATCCAAAACATCACTCATGCCTACCAGAACTGGACAAACAAAATATATGGGAAAGAAAACACATCAAAATACTCTGTGAAGTCTTGAGAAGAATTGATTTGCACTAATTTGTGTACTTGGATGTAAGACAAAGAACTCTGAAACTTGAAACAGCATTTATAACTACGCATTTCTGCTTTCTGTTGTGATTGTGATTGTTATTGTTATTTTACATTGCAAGGGATTCTTCAGATGTTTTGGAAACCAGGGAAAAGTTAGGAATGGTCCATGAAAAATCATATATTTTCCATCAGTAACAGGAGGTTCCACCATTAGCTCTGCTGATTTTCAAAGTATAACCTTATGCTGAGGATAGGATTTGTTTTGGCACTTAATCATGACAATGTACTATTTTACACCGGACTGCTTCTACATTCAGCAAAAGAAACTATTGAAATACATTTAATACGTTTTTCTGAGATGCAAATAGCATCTGTCAACTTGCATCAGATACACAGTTTTGTATTCTGACATAATAAAAAAATATGCTTCAGACAATAACACCATTACCATTAAAATCCAAACAAACCCCCACATATGAATGGAGATATGTAAAGAAAATGTTGACTCATTTAAAAGCTGCAGCATTTCTTATATACCTTCTGACAGTGATAAATACATAATAATGATTTTTTTAAAAATACGCAAAATATAATTAAAGTACATCTTTGAATAGGAAATGTAAAACAGCATGAGAACATGCAGTAGTCTGACTTTCTGTCTATAAATGACTTTATGGCACAGTGAATTGAAATATACATTTTCACAAGCACTTTTAAAACCTGCTTAATTTTATCAATATGATGTATACCTTACTGAGTGCACATTTAGTGTCTGGCCTTATGTGTGTGTGTGTATATATATATATATATATATATATATATATATATATACACACACATGTATGTGTGTGTATTTGATAATGAATCCAATTTTGCTTATCTCTAATTTTGAGTTGAAATTTAGACTATTCTTTAGAATTCTTAAATTTAGTAAACCACTGCAGAGAGATGAGAGGATTTCTACCAATGTTTCCACATAATAAACCGGTGACTCTTAAAATCAATGATTTTAGGTAAAAGAATGAAACATTTTTCTTGAATCTGCTGCTCACATAGGCCAGAGGAGTTCATACCTGGTAAAGCATCTTTGTCACTGTGTGCTCTGAGTGAGCCAATGCAACCTTGCAAGAGAACCACACAGCAGTTGCTTTCTGAGGGATTGTTCAGTCCCTGAGAGCTCCCAAGCAAGAGTGTGACTGTTATAGATAGGGGAAAAGTTCAAAGAGGTAAGAACTGATTTGTTGCATTGTATTTCTTTCTTACTGCTTTGTGCATCTCAGTGCAGGAGAGATCCTCACCCCAAGTAGGACAGTATAACTAAGTTAATTTAAAATACAGTATTCATATAGATAAAATGAAAAAACTCTAGAGATCTATGTGGGAAATGCAATTCTGATGGAAACTACCACCAAACTCATAATGCTCTGAGGGGTATAAGGGAGAAAATGATTGCCTGATATGTCAGGGAAATATAAAAGATAAATGCAGAGGGGATTGTGCAACACTGTGGCTGCAAGAAATAGGCCAAGAATCTTTAATTTTATTATTATTTTTAATGTATTCATATAAGAATTGTTTGGGAACTGTGAATACCTAACATTCACTTAATTCTGGAGGAATTTGGACAGTCAAGATGGGACTTCAGCCACGTTGTCTGGTTGGCCTAAACACTTTTTTTTACAGAGTCATGAAGTTTTCAGGAACTGGCATCAGGGAAAAGATGATATTATTAATTTTAAAGGATTGAAAATTGCAAAGATTGAGATGACTAGCATGTTTCTATAACAGCAAATGAGAAATAGTAATTTGTACTTCTTGAAGACAGAAAAGGAAGACATGCCTCTGCTGTTTCCTCTTGAAGAAGTGGCATATACCTTTGACTCATTTCAACTGGTTTTGAACTGGAGGAAGACTGGCTCCCCAGCAGCAGTGATGGGAGGTGCCTGAATGCTTGTGGTTGAGCAGCAGCAGCAGCAGCAATGAGAACAGTAAAGTGATTTGGCAGCAAGGTTAAGAAAGAATGGATCTCTGTCTAAGAGTTCATAGGACCTCTGGCGTCATGGGACCTCCAGTCTGCCTCATCACCATGGGAAAGTGATGATGTTTCCCAGCGCTCACTCTCAAGTGCCAGCTGGAGTAACTACGCCTGTTTTGCTGGAGACCTAACCCAGAAGCAGCTCCACAAGGGATATATGCCTCTGCTCAGGCTCTGAGCCATTGGGTGACTGAACAATGAGGGTAAGCAAGAAGGCATTGTAACATAATACAGAGAAAAGAGAAAATGAAAAGGTTCTTTGGAGTGGGTCTTGGAGAGGAAAAAAAAACCTGAAAACCATATTGCGTACAGGAAAGAGTAGTTAGAGGCAACACTCAAACACTTCTTTGGGATGGATGATCCCAAAATTGGCATGAGGAAGAAGGCTCCTTCTTCACTTCCAAGTGTGCATTGACAAAGTAGATCTAGGCTGCTGGGAACAGCTCGAAAGGAACAAATTACTTCAGGGAAAATCGAAGCTGCTTAAGCCTGATCCACCTGTCAGCATGAACAGGAAACAATGAAAGACAGTGGATGGAGACATCCATCTGTCAACCATATTATCTGTTTGAGGAGGTTTATTGCCTGCCAAATGCTTGCAGAGGCAATGCCAAGATTTATGTTTTTCAAACTGATACTCTTTATTGTTTGTGTGGCACCAACAATACCATCAAGGAAGACCCTGAGCATATCAAGAGAAATTGTAGAATTATGACAATAATTCTTTGACTGACTTATGGTGCAATACAGAGAAGATGGACCCAGGTTTTTCGTAGAAGTTCACAATGAAAGATCATGAGGCAGTGACTATGAGGTGGAACAAGACAAATTCTAATCAGATATTAGAAATAATCATTTTGCCTTGAGGGTGAGCAAATATTTGAATGAGATGCTCGGTGAGTTTATGTAATCTTTTCCATGGAGATGTTAACTGTTGGCTTTATATGATCCTGAACTGTATTATCTGACTTTGAAATTTGGTGTAACTTCAAAGTTGTCCCCCACTCTGAGCAGGGTGTGGGGTGGGACCCTTGAATCTCCAGAGCTTCATTTCAGCCTAAACTTCTATGACTTATGAGACAATAATTGAGACAGAGAACTTCAAATTTTTCTCTTCAGTACAGATTCTTTTTTTTTAATACTGAAGTAGCTTAGAACTGAATATAGCATCTCATAAACATACAATACTGATTATACTCTTTAACTGTTTAGATAACTGACAGCTACTGCTATAAGCAGGAATTTCTAATCAATGCCCTCTCTTCTCATTAACCGGACCTAAGTTCTTCTCCTGTAAATTAGATAGCCAAAGCTCAGTAATGTCTTTCACTAGGTCAGACAGCAAACTACTTTTTTTAGCCCCCTGCTTGTTTCTTTCAACTATTAGACTCTCAACCTAAATGACATTTTTTCCCCTTATCTTGAGGAACTTAAATTGTGCCCTACAAGGCACAAGGCATCATTGTTAGGAAAAACTGGAGCATATGAGAAAGAGAAGAGAAGAGAAGAGAAGAGAAGAGAAGAGAAGAGAAGAGAAGAGAAGAGAAGAGAAGAGAAGAGAAGAGAAGAGGAGAAAGGAAGTTTAATAGGCTAACAACCTTCCTAATTCTAAATGCCTCATATATGGTCCTAGAGTTCAAAGATGCAGAAGGAGAAGCAAGAAGGAACTACGGAGTGAGATGAAGCTACAGAATGTCCCTGTTCCTGCCCCATCCTACGCACACAAAAAGGTCTATTATGTTCAGAAAATCAAGCAGTGCCTGCACTGAAAGTAAAAAAAGTCTCTGAGAAGCCACAGTTTAGTGTCTATGGTAATGCTAGCAAATTGGGAGTGATGACTGAAAATCAATACTGTTGGTGTTCACTGTTCTTCTTAATAAGTAGAATCCAAAATTTGGGGTCTTAGGTACAGTCTTTGGAGCAATGCATTGGTTTGATTTTAATTTCTTTTTTTTTTAGTAAACTTTTGTTATAAAATAACATAAATGTTTGCAAAGTTTCAGTTCATAAGATGCAAAGAATTACTCTACAGGAGAAAAATGAAAGAACAATAAATTTATAGGAAACAATAGATAAAATTAATTATTTAGATAATAGTAAAAATTACTAGATGACAGAAAATTTAATTTTAATGTTAATCCAAAAATCATGAGCAGATTTTTTAAAAATAATTTTTGACTTACAGAAAAAAGTACTTTTAAAGTTATTTAAATTCATCAGACAGGTGTTTGCAAGAAGCAGAAAATCAATTTCTTCAATGCTTTAAATACATCATGTATTTTATAATAATCTCAATAGAAAATTTAAAATTGCATGCTTATCTAATCTGTTTCTCCACAGAAATGAATGCCATGACAGCTAAGCAGCAACCATAATCAGAATACCTTCACTGCTATTTGAATTTGATATCACAACATTCAAAAATAGGTGAATTAGAGGCCTTGAATAATCTGAGAAAGGTGGCTTCTGGAATAGCATGATATGAAGCTGTATGCAAAAGGATTAATATGATTTAACATTGTGAAAGAGAGCAAATAGCTTTGGAGGGAGGTAATTTAATTAAAGTAAGAAAGTTTAACAGGTAAACAAGGGAATAAGAAGTCAGGAAAGTGACAGAAATGAAAGGATATCAGCAGGCTTATTGGCTTCAGACTGTTGACTTAATGGGCGAAAAACTGCATTTTGACTTTAAACGTGATCCATCTTTCTTTTATCAAATATGGACAGGTGAACATATGACAACAGGAAAAAATAACCAAAGCATCCATCCGAAGATGGAGAAAAATATTTTAAATCTTGTTCTGTGCATGTCAGCTCTGATTCTCAGCAACTCTGGCTGCACTGAAGCTCACTGAAGAGTGAGCTTCTTTTGCAGTTAAGTCAANGAAGTATATTTCTTTTGTTCTGCAAAACAAATAACTAGGCTATCTTAAAAACACCCCAGACTTGTGGGGTTTATTTGACAGTCATTTATGCTCTGCACTATCACACAATTTTAAATTTCTTGAAGTGGGATACTGAGAGAGTATGAATCCTGTGAGTATTCATAGGCATATTGCCCAGTGTTTCCAGACTAGGGGATGCTTTCAAGACTCTCAGCTAAGTGAATTTATCATTAATATTTTCTCCTTTTTTTTTTCCCCCCAGAAAGCATTACAGTTTATCTTACAAAAGAGAAATAAAGGTCTATAAAGTTTGGAAATTGAAGAATGAAGGCATCAAGGACAAGAAAATGTCTAAGAGCTTTCATTCTTTGAATGTGTTTCCATGTAGATTATCTTCTACCCAATACTGTCTCCTAAAGTTCTCATATTACAAGACAGAGAGTAGTTCATCCAATTTGAGGGTTTTCAGAAACAAAAGTAAGCAGTTGTTCCAATCAACCTCTGACCTTTTTCTCCTCGAAGAAGGAAATATTCCAAATATGTGCAAATATCCACTTTTCCAAGCAGGCTTTCGATCTGTATTCCATGATGACACAGATCTCACACAGCATTTCTTTTCACTTTCTGCCCAGATAACACTCAAAAAAAATTTAGTTGTTAGATAAAGAGGAAATTTACTGCTGTGAAACTTGTGAAGCTACTTTTAGAAAAACAGTTTTAATATTTTTCACTTTTACTGCAATATAAATTATAAATTGAGATCTTCAAAACAGTCTTCATCACATTTTAATTAGTTTAAATGCTCACTAGATTATTTGCTGAGTGCCCCATTTACACTTCTTATTGCCTGTGGCGTAGGCAAGGAAATGAGATTGTCTGGAAGTTCTCTTTCCACTCTGCAAAGCTTTAACTGAGCTTAAAGATTGTCACTGTAACTGCCTGAAGCAAAATAACCAAGCATTCTGTGATTTTGCCAAGGATCGTTTACCCAGGAAACAGGATGAACATTTGCACCCCATTAAAAAACCCTGAACCTTACAGCTTATGAAGACAAGCAGTGGCATTAGTTCAGATCTAGAAAAATCTGTACTTCAATATGAATTAAAATCTGCACCTTAATAATGGAAAAGGGGGAATCTAATTTAGACACAGAAGTATGGTCATGTATTTACAAATAGAATTTAGCTTTATAATTTTTTAATACACAGACAGTACTTCTGATACTCTTCAGCGTCAGCAATAGCAACAGTGAGTAGAATAAGTAAGCTAGTTAGCAAGCAGAACATCTCTAATACAGATAAATCTTGTTTTAACTACTCCTGCTGTGCAACTTTGCATAGTCAGAATTGGGGTGATCATCATTAGACACTCCCCTAAACTGACAGGAACAAAAGAGGCTTTTTTTTTTTTTTATCATCACTGCATGAGAACAATGTTCCAAAAGAAGCAAATGTCTAACAAGGACAGTGGTTTCTCTATGAAAAGGAACAGATAAGAGGATAAAACATGAATGTATCAAATGCTGCATAGCACAAAGAGAGCTTAGGCAATGGAAGTTTCATCTGAGAAAGAGTGAGAAAGGAAAAGATTTTATTCCTCTTGTCATTGCCACAGTATGACAGTTTGGACAATTCACTGTTTTGCCAATGAAGTCAAGTGTGAAGTCTCAAAAGAGGACACGGAACTTTGCTTTTGTGAAAAATGTCCTGATGTAAAATTGAACTGTAAGCTGGAAAAAGAACATCACAAGAGAACAGAAGGGAACAAAGTAGAGAAATTTTGACACCCCAACAAATAAAAGTCACAGTGTAAAATACAAATTTCGAGAAAGATGTAGAATGATTCCTTTAAATATAGAAATGTATCACCATGTTTTCAAGTGAATCTCATTATTTCCATTGAAATATGTAAATTATAATTCCACATATGAGGAGAATTTAAACTTAGCAAAGTATTCTTCTCATCTTTTAATCTCCCTACGATAATCCTTTTCTTTTTAAACAAACATGCTTCTGTGGCAACAAAATTTAAAAAAAAAAGAAAATAATAAAAAGGAAAATATACAAGCTGTTTGATATTTCATAATCATTTTTTTATATAAAATATCTGATCATCTGAATTCTAGTGAGATAACTAAATGCTGTAAAAAAAGCTGAAATAATATCAGTAGTTTTGAGTTGTGTATAATTAAAATGCGATTGTGAAATCAATAACACACTTGATCAAAAACTTACTCTCTGCATGTCCATGAGTGACTTACCTATATCCACATAAAAGGTGATTAACGGATGGATGAACACCCTACTGGGAAAACTTTTCCAGTAAAGCCTGATCAGGTTTACTAGAGTCTCAGCAGTAAATTTAATAGCTCTTATATAGTAGTTTGAATCAGAACACTGGTCTCTATCTCCCTTCTGTTTTAGTAGACTCTTGAGTAGGAATAATTTAGAAAATATATTCTTTTAATCATTCATGCTTTTTAAAAGGCATTTTTACTTAGAAAGTCTTGGTCTTGAGCAAAGCAGGTCCACAGTTTGAAGTCCATATCAAAATCCTACACTTAAAATAGTGTCACAGTATTATGGGTTGTAATTGGATAAAGTTTTGGACCAATGAACGTTTGTTTTGGCCTAGCGAAATTTGCATATTGGGGAAGAAGAAGAAGGAAGTGACGCCGGGTGTTCTCCGTCTTAGCTCTTGGCTCCGAACTAGAGGGAGAGGGCTGTAGCTTCCTGGGGCGGGAGCTCCGGCCCCCCTGGGGGCTCACCTGCCTGGCCCTGCCCCCTCTCTGAGGGGTGGCAGGAGTAGAAATGCACATTGGGCAGTGGTAGGGCCACGCTGGCGGTCCCTAGACCCTGGAGGGACCCCTCGCCACTTTCGGAGGCGTGGGTTCATTTCAAACTGAGACCTATTATGCTGCGGGAAAACTCCCGCAGTGTGCATCGGTGACTGCACTGATAGAGAGAGAGAGAGAGAGAGATATCATGAGGACTTTCTAAGGTCAAGATTCTTCAGGTATATACCATGAGATACTAGCCTTTCTTCCAAGAGAGGGAGAGAGAGAGAGAGAGAAGAGAGAAGAAGAGAGAAGAAGAGAGGAGAGAGGACCTGGGTGCATGGAGAAGGGATAACATGGCTGGACCACGTGGCCGGGGACCTATTATGGTGACCCCAGAGTCAGAGGAGAGAAAGATACATCAAATATACAGCTGGGACTTTTATCTTCTGCAAGCCTTGGTGAGCTTTAAATACAATTTAACTAATTTCCGATAAGCCGTGGAACATATCTGGGGGGATGGAGAGTTTGTTTCCCACACCACAGGAGGAGTGGCTCGTTAGAAGTGTGAAGATACTGAGCTATGTGGAGATTGATGAGAAGGACCTTTTACTTTTGTCCAGACCAGAAATAACTCATCCTGAAAAAAATACACCCCATAGACTGTTTCTTGGGAGAGGGACTGATTTTCTCACTGCAGTAAGTTTTTCCCTAGGAGGATTACTGCCTGAAATGGAGTTGTAGCAGAAGAGAGAGACTTTGTTTCTGTATTAAGAAGGACCCTTAAAAATCCCATGTTTTGTTTTAACTTCATGCGTTTGGTAGAAGGTGACATTGGTGGGGTTTTGGGAGAAAGTAAATATATCTTTGTGTATTGCCTTAATATTATTATTATTATTCTTTTATTTTTAGCCTATTAGTATTAGTGGAATAAACTATATTACTAAGCTTGCAGCCTGTTTTCTGCTGTCTTATTCCTCTGTAGAATTTTTATTGGGGATTTGGGGTCTTCCCTCAGGTTAACCCATTACAATACAACAATTACAGATATCTACACAAAGACTGACTAGGTAATTAAGTAGAAAACATAACCTTCCATATTTTTATAAACCTCTGAGAATCTTAAAGTATTTTACATGTAAAGAATGCTAAACATGATCTTTTTAACTCAGCATATCAGGCATTAAAAGATGATCTCTGATTCTCTCTTTCTGAAATGCATCTAGTCTCCTTTTCTCAGAACCCTGCTTTTAGACAAAAGACACCAGATTCTGATCTGGTAGGAACTATTGCACTTCCACAATAATTGGTAACTGTGCTGATTTTTACTTTTCTGTTTTGTTCTCTTAGCACTTTTCTTTATGATATGTTGTTTCTGACATTTTCTACCTTAACAGTAATTTTTCTTGTCTCTGAAATAAGAAAATTTTACATTTTAAAAATAATTTAATCCAGAAACTTTCTGCAGAAAGCAGGTGTCAGAGTAGTGCGTTTCTATGTTCTGAAAGGTGCTACGACACAAATTATTGTACAAAATGAATCTTCAAAGCAAAATTTAAAAATCAACTTTCCTAGAGGCCATTTTCTCCTGTTTTGCAATACTGTTGTTAATCCATGGGTTCTGTTCAAAAAGTCTAATTTATGTAATCGTCTAAAACTTTACAATATTTGATTTGGGTTACCAAAAGGGAAATAAAATCACGATGGTCTGGGGCATATGTGTAGGCCTGTAGATTCCTTTTAGTTTTATGAAGTATCCTTTATGATAGAACCTTCAGTATAGATTAGGATCTACACTTTGTACTAAAAGTACAGGATGTCTGGTAAGATGAATAAAGTCATCCAGGAGTCATCAAAACAGAATATTCCTGTTCTGTTGAGAAAATGTCGTTAGTATTATGGAAGACACTGACTCCTAAAGCCTCTGTGACAAGGAGCTGCTGATTACCTCCAGGACTGGGCATGTCAGGACAATAAATAACCTCATGCAAGAGTGGGTAGCAGATATGTAGGACAGAGTGACAGACTGCCTTCAATGGCAGACCTTTCTAACAAAAAAGGCCACGAGAAAGACAGTTTAGCTGGCGGAAGAAGGTCAGAAGGTTTTGTCTTATTATAAGAATGGAAACTTACTGAAACTTAGACTTCCTCACATGCAGAAGGCGTTGAATGTAGAAGGAAAAGCAACCTAACTGCTTTGTAATAAATGTAAACTGTATAAATTCCAAAGGCTTTGTTTAGCTTTGATTTCTCTTGAGTGTTACAGCGTGAGTCAGAGCAACAATAAATGGAGATTGTGGATGCTTATTTATGAGCTGATTGATTTAAACAACTTAAGTCTAGAGTTGACTAGCTGACCTCCAGAGGTCCCTTCCAACCTAGATTTTTCTACAATTCCGTGAAAAGTACAGAAATGTCTTACGGAATTGATATTGTGCCAAAAGTTCTGCAGAGGAAAGAGCTTAATCCTAAGGAAGATTTACATTGATGGAAGAATTTCAGACTGTGATTTTCAAGTATCAATATTTTGTAAGGGTCCAGAGTTACAGACAGTCTAGAATCCCTTAAAACCCAGAGGATTTGAATGGATATGGGTTTGGTCTGATAACCAAAACTATAGAGAAATGGATTTAGACAGAGGCTGAATGGCTGCAAATAGTTGAAGCTGCATTGATGACAGTTTTTCCACTGGGTTTGAATGAAAGAGCTTTCTTCATGGCAGCAAGTATTGGATCCATCTTACCAAATTTAGGCATTTTCAGTCTATGATGATTATGTAAATTTTCTCTGCAAATTTTTTCTCACTCTGATAGAGTGAGAGGCATCTTGAGATGTAGTCTTCCTTAGAATGAATGGCTGACACATGGATTAACTGGCCATGGCATGGATTTGATCAGTCCAGAACTGATGTAGGCATATTCATAGAGGTACATGAGGAAATCTACCCTTCATACTCAATGAATATTTTATGAGGAGAAGAAAAGGACTTGTTTGAGTAAAAAGGTTCTGGCATGACTGCAGTGTACTTATTGCAGAGCCAAAAATTTGAAAGATGAGAATGTCCTGCATATAAGGGATGCTGTGAAGACTTGTAATCAAATTAATCTGGTTCATTGCTATAATTAAGAAAAAAATTTTTTTCCAAGTGTCCTGGTTCCAGCCAGGACAAGGTTAATTTTTGCAGTAACCAGGAGATGGCATGGCTAGGACTGGGACGTTATTCTATAACACCTCACGTCTTTGCCAGGGGCAGGAGGAGGGAGTCTCCTCCAGTCAGGATAGCATGGCTGCTCCATGGTGCACATTTTGCATGTGAATCACTCTCTTTTGTACGCTTTTGTTATCTATATCGTTGTTACTGTTCATTTTCTTATCTTGTTATTGCCAGTAAATTTTTCTTATCTCAAACCGTGATCTTTGCCTTTTGTGCCTCCAATTCTGTCCTTCATCCCACCGAAGGGGGAGCGAGTAAACAGCACGGAGTTTGGAGAGTTGCAGTGGAAGCACTAAATTAGAAGAATGCCATTCCTAAACCATGACACGAAGATTGTTTTCTGACTATTATATTAACCAAACTGCTTATGATGACTCTCCAACTCACAAATATAATTAGTAACTTTTCTCTGATACAAAGCTAGAAAAAAGGAATCATATAGTTTTAGAGACTCTGAAAATTGTACAGCTATTTGAGATATGAAATTGATAATCCCACAAGCAAAATAACTGGTCTGAAGACACAGGTGACACAATATACAGCTGCAAAGCTGTAGTTCGTTAGACTGTCTCCCTAAGCAATCAAAAAAGATGTAATTTTTTACAAGAATCAACAAAAGTCTATCAAGGATATTCATGCTGAAATGATGAGTCTGATTCACAAAGAGTTGTTAGTACATCACCTCTCAACATTTAGCTTAGGTTTGAATGAAGCAGTTCATAAGTGAATAAAATAAACTAGTGTGGCCAAAGCTATTACCTCTATGAGTCCTGGCCCACAGAAACAGGATTAGAATAAAAAATGAAGAAGAAAAACAATGGCCCAATCTACTGAATATTTTCTATTCCTATATAAAAAACCAAAATAAAATAAAACAAAAATCAAACACTGAAATAAAGGGCGAAAAAGCAAAACTAAATTAAACGTTTAGTGCATAAACAACCTGAAATAATTTTTACTACTACTATCATTTTTGTAGAATAAATTAGAATGATAGGATATAGGTATCTAAAATTCTTTTTCTATCAGAAACATTGGTGAAGAAAAATAAAAAAAGAGTATTGCATAAGAATTGTATATTTGCCCTAAAATCAAGGTAGAAATGAGAAACAATAAGTAGATGTCTTGAAGGGAATAGGCAAAACATTGTCAATATCAGTGTAAAGCTGATGAACTGTTCACAAACAGGAGCTTTTCTTTCTCTGGGCAAAATAGGTTACTTCTAAGTAGTGAAAATTTATAGTTACATATGTAGATATGTAAAAGTATTATGGATTCATGTGAACTAAGAATGATAATGCTGAGCCAAAAAAATGGTTCCAAAAGTGCCAGAACATTTTCAAATTGTGTTTATCTCATTTGAAATAAATGTTGAAATAAATGAAAAAAAAAATGAAATTTATCTCATTTGAAATAAATGTTGATACATTAGAGATAATGATGTATGTTTGTATTCCATTGAATATTTTCCTAAAAAATTATTCTCCAAATCAAGTGCAACTATATTTAATTATAATATCAAAATTTACTTTGACAACAATATATTAAAACTTCAGCTCTATGCTGTAATTTCTGAAAATCAACATGATGATATATTCTACCTAAAAAATCCTCTCACATTATCAGTATTAGATGGAAAATTGTTACCCAGCTTTCCCTGAATATTTTTTCAATTTGCTTAACTGATTTATAGATTTATGAGACACAGCAAAAATCCCTTATTTATGTTTTTGGTCATGCTTTTTTGCCTATATTAATTTATGTTAAAATACATCTGAAAGTCACTACTGGGATGAAAAGTCATATTTCCTGATTCTCTTCCATTTAATGATATGTATTAATAAAAATATCCTTTCCTAAAATATTCTGTCCCCTACTGCCCACAGCAAGAGTAACTCCTGTGTTTTTCTGGCTACTACTACTAATTTTTTATCAAAATGCAGTAAATCTCAATGCAGGAATTAAGAGACATTCTCTGTTCTCATTCCAGACACTAATCCACACATGCAGAGGCAGCTGATTGGTCTTAGCAAATCCTTGCTTCCAGCACTTTATATATGTATGTATAGACATCTATAAATATATATTATATAACATCATACTACTTATATTACAGTTTCTTTCGTATTTCCTTGGAACATATGAATTATAGTGACCACTCTAGTTTAGTGGTGTATGCATCTCTGGAAGCAAAGAAAAATAGGAATGGCTGAACTTGTAATACTAGTGTTTCTCCTTTCTTTCCCTCTTATCAACCTAGATTGAAGATATCCATTTTTGTGTTAGCTCATAGGTAAAATGTTTGCTCTCAGAGAAAATAAAATATCCTGTAGCTTTTAATCAAATTGTCCTCAATACCAGTGGCAAGGACTGTCTTGATGTATTTTTTTTTACTGTTTTCACAAAACTGAAGATGAAAAGCGTGTTTAGTTTCTGTGCTTAAATCAGAAATAGTTAAAATATTTTAATTGTTTTGTGATTGTACAGAAGGCAGGAACAAAATATCTCCGAAACCATATTCCGTGTCCAATGTTCTAAGCAAGGTTCTTATTTGGATGTCAGAACCCTGCTGCTTTCATGCTTAGAAATGTCAAATTATTGTTGGACAAAAGGACTGCATGAATGCAATCCATGTGTCATCTGACAGGAACTATGGCACTAGCAGAGTGTAATAATTTTATGGAAGTCCCAAAGATAAGGGTAAATAAGATCATCAGAAATCTTAGAAGTTGTAGGGATCTGATCTAATAATAAAAATATTGCATATGCTCAGAATGGCACATACTTACTCCCTTCTGTGCCTCTACTTCTTTGAGGAAGAAATTGAATTAGCAACTTCATATTTAAAATGTTAAGACTTAAGGCTCCTCTTATAATTCCAGTATAGCTGACGTATATAATTTCTTATACCTTAGAATGACTAGTGAGAAGTATTTTTGGTAACAACTCCGAAGTTAGAGATGCAATTTTAAAGTACAGTACAAGACTTTGATTTGTCATTCCTCATACTAAGTTTTGAATATTTTATGGATACATTCAGGAACCGGATGGCTGCTTTAGAATGAATAATTAAAACTCATTTTAAAATAACTGTCTTTGGGGAATGGGTGCCTCAGTGAACTAAACAATTCCTATTTCTATTCTCAACATTATTTCCTTGTAATTTCCTGGCCTGATTTGCAGTATATTCTTCTATAATTCAGGAAAGAAATGTATGTCAAGGTGTCATGATGGGAAATAAAAATCCTAATACTCTAAGATTGCCACAGAGAATTTAGATGACTAAGCAGAAAAAAACCCTATTTCCACACAAGCCGGCTCCTTAAATGTTCATCACGTCTGAGTGTAGTTTTAATCCCTCCTTTAAAAAGTTTGTCTAGTCTAGACAGACAATAAATCACTGTATTCCAGAGTTTGCCAGAGACATCTTGGGAGATGATTTTCCTGTCTAAAAATGTTGAAGGATTGGAAGTATTTCGTGGAAATGTGCCAATCTCAAAGAAAGTTCAAAGGGTGATGAAAGAGAACTTTTTTTCCCATTAAAAACTGTAAATTTAATATTACAGGGCAGAAGGGAAAAGTCCAATTCAGAACATATTTTTACCAGTGCAAATTAATTATATTCTTATTTTTTAAAATCTATTTGGAAATTATAGATGTTTACTGGTATCATGACATTTTATGCAAAGAAAACAACATTAATAGTTGTTTCTGTAGCATTCCCTAGATGGCTTGAGCAAGCATTTTTCTAAAGAATATAATTTACTTAGCAGCTCAGGAAAAGCTGTGATGGATTTCAATTCGCTTCAAAGACGGTTTTTCTGTTGCTTGAATAAATATTGAAAATGAAGATAGTATTCTGTGACAAATGTATACACTGCTAAATACAGAGAATATAAATGACATAAAAATTCTAAGCACATATTTTGCCAGGGCCTTATGATGAGACCCATGACAAAATATGTCTGACTTAAATTTTGTTCTGGCATATATTAATATGACACACTAGAAAGAGGGTCAGAGAACTAACAGCTGTGGAAAGCAATTTTTTATGTTCAAATCACAAGAACATTCCAAGTTTTCCAGGCATTTATTGCTAATTGAGATTGCATATCGTGGGTCAGACTCTCTGAACATGCTCCAAAAAAGAAATCCTAATTGCATGAACTGTGGGGATACTGCAAGATTTCAGGCTAGTGACAGACACTGCAATTTCTGAGCTACTATCTTTGCTGCAGTTCGATTATTTTAACAGTGACAGAAGAAAGAGAAAGACATGGAGACAAAGAAAAATGTGAGTTTGGATAAAAAATTATATGTCTGGCTAGAAACCCCATTGTATAAAGAGAAGTCATAAATCTTTTCTTTGTTTTTCCTTCTATCACGTCAATCTCAGTAATGATGGAGACCCCAAAAACTTGAGCATATATAAGTGTTTTGAAGTCAGCAACAAAGCAAAACATGGGATGCATTCATGTACTCATTTTTGACATTAAATAGTATTTTAGAATGCTGTAGATAGAAATAAGAGTTCTGGGGTTTATTTTTTTCCCCTGGTGTTTTCAATGCCCTCTTTTCCAATTTCATATTTCAATGAAGGTCAGGAGCATTCTTAAAATTTTTTCCTGACAAATTATAAGATTATGAGTGATTTGTTCTGAGCCATATTTTTAACCTGCATGAGATGAAAAGCAGACCAAACCCAACAAAGAGGTGTTGGCTGTATCATTTGGGATTTTAATTAAAATATGAAATCAAAAAGAATACGTAGGAAATCAAACAACTATTAAGTTTAAGCATTTGAATCATGTTTGCCTAAACCATGAAAACTGATTCAAGTTTTATAGAACTGTGGAGGAAATAAAGGCGTACTTCTCTCTTGCTTTTACTGACTGTAGTATTCAGTTACTGAAATGAATAGTCAGATAAGAAGCCCATATGTAGGATCATGCATTAAGATGCAAATTATTATAATTTCGTTACACTTACAGATTTTTTTATATGCACATAATAAGAGGAATAGGTGATATAATAATAGATAATGGATAGGAATAGATAATAGATAGTATTATTTAAGAAATAGACTCGGAGACCTAATTTTCGCTTTGTATACTTCCAAGGCACTTTCATAATTTCAAGTGGTATCAAATGCCACTAAGCATATTTTTGTCATTTATTTTGAAATGGTATATATTTCTAATCAGAAATTATTTCTGTTTAGATTTCTGATTTCTAAAAAGAGGTGAGATGTTCTGAATGTTAAGTGGAATTCTTAATCTAATCTTCATATTTTTAATCCCACATTGTTATGAAAAACTGGCAACATGTTTGTTAGTTACCCTTCCTTGCCTTTATGTCTAATAACTTTGTAAGTAGATTGACAAGGCAAAAATGTAGTTATTTGTGACTCCATTGCTGTGACTCCAGCACTGGAGTCGCAAAAATCTTTTAAAAATATTCTAAATTTTCCAAATGTTATGAAAAATTCCTAACCTGCAATTTCAAGTAAGAAAACTGAAAGTACCTTACTGGTTAGTTGGTTGGTTGGTTGTTTTTTGGGGATTTTTTTTGTTGTTTGTTTTTTTTGTGATAAATGTATTGGTGTTTGCTTTTCTGAAAATGCAAGTTATAGAACAGGCTTGATTTTATGTTTTTATAGTAAAGAAAAGTAGTATATTTATTGTTGTGTCTATGTCTAATGCATTTTTATTTTTAGAAGGATCGTTCTTCATACATAGAGACGATATATGGGACACATTAGTTACACAAGTGACAATGTATTAAAAAAACCCAAACAAACCCAAGAAGACTTGCACCGTGTTTATAAAATTCCTATGGATTAATGAAAGAAGAACTGGAGGAAAGAAATGTAGGTTAAGAAAAAAAAATGTTTTAAAGTTCCTGTCTTTCCACTCGAACTTACATGTAAGTGTTTAACATGAGTGCATAATAGCGGTACAGAATTTCATCTTATTGCTTAATAAAATGCAAAGTATATATAATGATACTGAGCACAACTATACTAAATTAAAACTGATTAAATTGTGAGAAAAACCTGACTGCATATCACTCCTGTATACAGAAAACTACAGAAAAAGCTTAGGATTTTTTTTCACAAAATCCAGAAGACATCAAGAATGAAGATAATATCTTTGAGTTACTTTGTTATACTAACAGTTCAAGGCTAAGTCCTTTTCCTTTTATGTTTATATTTTGTGCAGTATCTGTTAATTATGAAAACCAAAATACCTTAACTCAAGTTCAGTACCAAAGTTTCATAACAATTTTATAGCTTTCCTTGATGCCCCATTGACTTCAGTTTCAAAACTGTGAGTATATAGAGAATTAACCCTCTTAAATTAAATTAACTCTTGAATACTTATGATTTCCTTGTTTGCAAAATTCTTTTCTATATGTGTCTCATTATTCTAATAATGTTTCAGACTTAATAAAATGTCTTCCATAAAAAAATAGCTACCTTTAATTAACACATTTAAATGTAAAGCATTTGCCAGCTTATTGCATCCTAGACATAATGAGCATTTTTTTTTCAATTGTAACCTTAATGGTTTTATAAGAAAGCTGCAAAACATGAATGGCACACACCTTTTATGACAGTTTTACAGAGACATAATGAATGCAGGCTATAATTTATGAGAAAGTACCAAGTCAGTTGGTACCATAAACCTTTAGTTATTACTTTGTGTGTGTACAACAAAGCTGATTTACATTCAGACCTCAAACAGACAACTCTAGCTAATGATTCCATTTTACTATGTAATGTTTTTCCTTGGAAAAATAAAGTATTACTTTTTTTTTTTTTTGATTATTGCTTTTTGTCCTGTTTCCTTGAAGTTCTTCAGGAAAGTAAACTTTTAAGGTCCTTTAATTGTATTTTATGGCTATTTTTTGATATCTAGTAGGCATTCCTCCTTCCATTTATTTGGAAATTATATTTTACAGTATTTCTCAATATATGCAGTTCATAGTAATAATGGAAGACAGGGAAAAGTACAAAATGGCTTGATTTTTTCTAAATTCATTATCACAGTTTTGAGTCTGAGCAATAGAGATGATTTAGTACTCTTTACTGGGTACTATAATTTTTAAGTCTAACATCCATAGTGTATTTCTTGATTTTTTTTTTTTATCATGTTCTCAGGCTATAGCCACAAAAGTTGTCTCTCTTCTTTTTTTTTTCCTTAAGTGTCAGGTGCACTTCTTTCATTTACAGTACTGGTCTAAGGATATAGTTTGTCAGTTTTCATTTACTTCATATATCTGTGCCATCCTAGAATGAAGTAATCAACCAGACTTCTGGCATTTTAAAGTGTATTTTAAATGCTGTATGTCCTTCAACAAAACATGAAAGACTCTCAAAGTACATGAAAGTATTGATTGTTTTAAGCAAAAAAATCTTTGACAGCAGTGGCAAAGTGATGCAACCATCATGAATCAATTGTGCAAGGAGAAGTCTAAGAGATCAAGAACAAAAGTTGTCTGATTCAGAATATTGAGAGCAGGAGTATTTGAGGTGTTCTTTCACAGTGGTTTTTGGCATGTCTTGACATGTCATAGAGTCTGTAACAGTTTGTGCATCATCCAAAGGGAGATTTATGTGCTGGAAGTTTGACTGGTGACAGATGCAAGTTTTCACTTCTCTAGTTTGACATTTGAACTCAGTATCATTGGCTTCTCCAGAAGCTTCTCCTGCTTTCGTTGCAAGTAATTTGGCACTTTGAACAAACACAATAAGACATACTTAGGTAGTAAGTGATCAGCTTTGCAACTTTAGAGGTTATTTATAAAAAGGTGGAAGGGTACTGACACTGTAAAATGCAGAGAGATTTAGCAATTATTTAAAGTAAATTATTATATTAAAGAAAATATTGTTATTATATTAAAGAAACTTCCTATTATTCATTCTTATATTTATTATCTAGGACAGTACACTGCTGATACTATTATTTTATTAAATATGTACTTACTTACTGTTGTGTCCCACTCCTACGTAGATGGAAACACTCAAGTTTTGTAGATGCACCTGGTCGAAAAAGAATGACAAAAGCCAAAATGGTCCAAAAAAGACACAGAAAGTTTTTCAGCAAACTGCACACTTGACACAGAAATTGGTATATATTTTGCACCTATAATAATAAAAATAAAAGAATAAAAAGAAAGAGGGAAGAAAGAGAAAATAAAATGGAGATCAAATAGGAGAGGAAAGAGGATCTTTCTGGGTCCAACATTGATCCAGCCAACAGGGTGTCCAAGGTCCTGGTGCCGCTCGGGCTTTGTGAGGATACCTTCTTACAGGTAAATTTTCCTTGTCCTGGGATTAGGTTTCTTGCTCATCATGTAAATAAGTGAGCATGCGGAGTGCAGTCTTCTGGACCTTTCTGGAAATGGGTTGTGGGCGTTTGAGGGTCTTTTCGTGGTCTTGATCCCCCTCTTTTGGTCCTGACTGCTCCTTGACCCCGCTTCTGCACTTGTGCTGTCTGTTGTGTGGTCAACATGGAACGGAACAGGAAAATTGGTTTCGGAAAGGTGCTGCTCTACCTTTGTTCTTCCCTCCTTTCCCAACACATCCTGATCTAACTTGCCCACTTGAATGGTCATTGATGCGTGAGGCACAGTAATGCATTAACTTCTTACTGCCCAGGCTCCTACATCTACCCAGAGATTCAATCAACCGTCCTTCTTAGCAAAGTGCTGGTCTCACCAGCAAATGATATAGGTGATTGGATGAAAGCTTTTGCCATGTTTTCGTAAAAGATAACCAGCAGAGCTTTTGAATAGTTATAAAATTGAGAAATCCATTAATACTAAAATATGATAGACAGATGAATTCTAGACAGCCCAAAATTAGATTCTGGCTCTCAATTTTATTTTTTTTTCTTCTGTTTGTCTGTCTGACTCTAGATATTTCCTGTCCTCTCTTCCAAACTCTTTCTACTCTACTCACTTCTGTGAGGTGAATATTATGGAATTCATTATTTTCTGAAATTTTACTGACTTCTGATTACATTCTTGCCTCAAAACTTGAGCTGTCATCTCTTTTGCTTTTCCTGATTCCTCCTCTCAGCTTAATATGGAGAAGGTATTTGATATTTCCACCATGAATTTTCACCATACATCAATATATTCTCTAGGCCTCTCTGCCTCTTTCCTGGTCTCTGCAGGCATGTATACAATCACTGATGCATACTGCTGAATATATTTGGGTAGTTTTGCTGATTGCCTGCAACACAGCATTTCCCTCTTGCAGGTTGTTGGCAGTCACAAGATCAGACTTCAGCTCAGCACTATGAAGAGAGACAAACTAGCACTGGTAACAGAGCAGGCTGTGTCAAAGCGTATCATGTCATCACAGTGCTAGGACTGGGAGTGAAGAGATGAGGTGGACTGAAAACTGGCTGAACTGACCAATTCAGAGGGTACTAATCAGCAGAAGCATGACATCCATCTGGAGGCCAGTCACTAGTGGTGTACCCCAGGAGTCCATGTGGAGCTCAATTCTGTTTTTACATCTTCATTAATGACCTTAACAATGGGGTATAAAGAATGCACCCTCAGAAAGTTTGCAGACAACACAAAACCAAGTAGATACACCAGATGGGTGTCCTGCCAGCTTGTCCAGAGGGATTTCAAACGTGTGGAGAAATGGGTAAACAGAAATCTCAGAAATATGAGCAAAGGTAGGAAATGTAGAGAGGCAGCAGTGCCAGCTTGTTTTGCACCTCTTCTATTTTTCTCATGGCTGGCAAAGTAAGTTAGTCAGTGTGATACCTTTCTGTGTTACCCCAGCAGGATTCAGAGGGTTCTGGGTTTGAGTTCAAAGAAGTATAAATCAGAGTACATCTTTTTGTGAAATTTATTCTGACTTAGGAGACAACAAAATTATTATGTTTTCTGGGGTTTTTTGTCCCTTTTATTTTCTACAGCTTCAGTGTTCCTCCCCAATGCACTTTTATTATGTTTTCTGAATAGAACCTAAAATGGTGACTTCTGAAATACCCATCTCATTACCTTTTAAAGGTTTTACTTACGTATGTACTTGATGTTTTTTATAGTGCAAGTAGGAAGGGATGACAAAACCTCAAAAAGATGTCTTGTGGAAAAAGTATATTTAATAAATCTCAGTAGGTTGTCTTCATTTTGATAGGTCCTTTGATTTCACGCAAAATTTTTCAGTGAACTGTAGACTGTCCAAACATAAAAGGAGCGACTTCCCAAAGCAATAATGTAGAAAATGTCTTAAAGAAGCATCAACATCTTGCAACTGGGACAGAATCACCATCCGCCAGCTTCTTCTTTAGGGTAACAAAGTAAAGATGTGACAGGTAACATCGTGTATCAGTGTATGACCTTGCAGTCTTGTCAGCTAGAAAGCAAAAGGAAGCCAGAAGAGTTACTTGTTCTTTATAAATGTACTGTGGAAAGGGAAAAAAAAAAAATCAACATTTTAAAATCACAAATGATACTAAGTAACCCAAAAATGCAAATATAGATCAAATCACTATCTAAGAATATAAATGTCTTGCAAGGATAAGAGTACAATTGTTTCAAAGCAATTGTCTTCTTTTGCAAATAGCATTTTAGAAATTTTATTTGTGTGTAACTGCACAGTATCCTACTTGCAGCCACATTTTACCAAAAATATATAATGAATTAAGAAGTTAACTGTAAAACATTACAATTGCAATTATAGAACGCAGCAATAACAGACTTAAGCCATTATTTGGAAAAATGTATTTGAATGACCAAAAAGCTACCTCAGTCTGTGGTATCTGTCCAAGCTCTCATCTAGTAAGCAGGTGAATGGAAACACTAAGTACACAGAAAATGAATTTAAACTCTCACCTGTCTCTGAGCTCAGGTTTCCTGGATGAGAACAAAGCATCTGATACTTCCAGTCATGTGAGACACACAGCATTGAAAATTCTGAATTTGCCTACAGAGAAGGGCTTAATGTTTTAAGACACATTTGAAGGACCACTGTTCTCCTTGTAACTAGCAACTAAGTCAGTAGAACACTTTCCGGGGATGCAAGAGAATTGTGCTTGAATTGCTACAGCTTGAAGATGGACTTGAACCATTTTTGTCTCTGTTTCTTGATTAAATATCATGCTTTATGGAAAAGACCAGATCTTCTTCTGCTTATTAATCTATCAGTCTGTGTTGACCACCACAGCTTCAGTCTGCACTATTCTTTACAGCTCAAAAGCCAAGTAGTCTGTAGAATGGAGCTTTGAATTTCACCCCAGAGCGGTATTCATCATCTCTCCTCAGCTGTATCAAGTACCTCTTGGATTCAGCTAGGGATCTAGCTAAAACAATTTATTTTGATATATTTTATAATATCACTACATATTATAATAATATTTTTATAAATGATGATATAACTGTTTACGTAACTAAGAGAGTCAATGGCTTACTTTATTACTTTTCATCACAGTGCTTTTCTTAATAATCATTTAGTGTTGAAACTGTGATGAGAAAAGCAATTGCTGCTTCATAAGGGAATTCAAGCAAGTGGCCATTAGGTCATTGATCTCTCTTATTCAGAATTTTTCTTGTGGCCTGAAGCTTAGAAACAGTGAGATAACTATGATAATTACAAGGAATATTATGAAAATTATGAAGAGTTTTTATAGCTTCTTATACTGCTCTCTAAATGGTTGTTATTAGTGAATAAAATGGCATGACTATCATCTTGTATGTGTTGTTCTTTAATATTTTCCTCAGAAAGGGGCCTTTGTGTCAGGTTTTATTCTAACAGGAATTTATTTTTTCATATATACTGTTATACATATGGTTTAAGGTTGTTGCATATAGTGCATATACACATATGGTGCTGTATATAATAATGAAAGCTGAGAGTTATGTGTACTAGGAGCTGAAAGCTCTGTGGCTTCCTGAAGAAATTCTTAATCTCCTTTCTCTTATAATCTCCAAGGAAGCTCCTTTCTTAGCAAAGGTAGAGGTAGACTTTTACCTTTACTATGAAAAACACTGTTACATGAGTTGCTCATTCTAGCTGTTTTTCAGAGTTTTACACATATTTAGCTATTCTGCATTCCAGTTTTAAATGTAAGAACATTTTTGGACTTGATAAAAATCTGGTTGCTTGAGAAATTTAGTAAACCAAGGAGAGAGAAGAAAAAATCTAGGGCACTTAATCAATGGGAAGCAAATAACTGGAATGCAGTAATGGCAAAAAAGATATCTGGTTGACTGATGGTAAATTGGTCTGAGGTTCCAGTACTATGTAGAGGAGTAAGAGGCTACACACTGAATATTAAAGACCAAATAGTGCTCTACATGATACAGTTAGGAATGCAGCAAAAGGAATTGGGAAAAAAAGCCTGTGGGACAAGAAAACTTGCCTATAGGAAGGACAACTTCAGTGATCCAGTTATGGAAGAAAGGGTTTAGAAAAAAAGAACTAAGGACTGACTGATTAAACACTGATGAAATTATCACTGAAAGAACAGTAGCATGTTATACATAATGTGCTCACCTACATACACCAGGCAACAGGGGGATTATTACTCTGCAATAGGATTAAATAAGAAAATAATAATTTGAAAATAAACCAAGTTTAAATTAGGCCCTCTATCATACAGTGATGCCTATCAAGTGGAATATCTGAAAACTATAAAAACATCTCTCTAGAGGTTTTTCTCCTAACCTGACCATATACTTCTATGAAACTTGTAAGAATTTAATATTTTTCTACCTTTCACTTACTGTACTATTTTTCAAAGGCAAGGCAGATAGACACAAAGAGAGTATGAAATGCTGTTACGTGGCTTTTGCAGTACTGGGTTGTGGTCCTTATGCCATATGTCATTTTTCTACAAGTATCCCAAATTACATTTAAGGTATTGTTCCTTACTGTCAAGGGAATGTTTTCACTTTGGTTTTCATGTCATGCCCAAATGACATATCTAGCCAAATATTTAAATGTTCCTAGGACCTTAGTTCAATGACTATTCAAGTTGTGCTGTCAGATGATTCATTGGTATTTTCCTTTCATGATAGTCTGACTTTCTTGAAAAATTTGTTGTCAAGTATCAACCAGAAACTATTCAGTTACAGAAAGGGAAAATAGTTTGTCACATAATATCATAGATCCTCCTGTCTTTGTATTGACTTATGCAGAATTTCTCTGGTTTAAACATGGTTACAGCATAAGGTCTGTATTTGATGGCTATACTAAACCATCATGCAAATGCATCATGACTGCTTCAATTATGTATGCAAAGTCAGTTTTTCAAATTCCATTACACAGAGGCAGACCTACTGACACCAGCAGAGATATACGGATACAATCCAGAACAGAACGTAGCCTCAAATGTTAAAGCAATTAAACAGAAGAAAAAGTCAAAATTATTTCTGCCAAACATTTGGGTCCTTCCTCTTATGGCCATTCTCCAACTTTATCATAGCAAAAGCACTCCTCACCCTGTTTAGAGAGATAGTAATTATTCCTTTTCAATTATATTCTCAATAACTGAACTATAAACAGCTGGTAGTGCATAACCACCATCCCAGTTTAAAATTATAGTACCCTTTCTTCTATTTTTTTTTTTTATTTTCCACATGTTCACTAAATTTCTTGCCATAAAAAAATCTTATCCTGCCTTTAAAACTGCTAAATAAAACTAGGAGAAATGATACAACAGTCTGAAATTATGATGGGGGTTATGCATCACCAGCTGCTTGTAGCTCAGTGATTTCATGTCTAATCCACAAGGGATAATTACCTCTCCCTGTATAAGGTGAATTGTCTTGTCACTCTCTCAACACCACTACTGCCTCTAAATATACATTAAAAAAACATTGATGAAATAATTTGATTTTAATACTTTTCAGTACTTAATTGTCCCAAATGTATAAAAATAAACAAATTATTTATTAGTTTGTTTTCAAATAATATATTATTAATAGTAACCATTAATCAGAATATTTATATATTTTAAAGCATGGACTAGCTATTGCAAATTAACATATACATTTTTGTCTACCTATTTTATTCTGACTTTACAACATAAAATTCAATGTTGATTATTTCCATACTTTATTTTGTAGAAAGCATGGTTTTCTGGACAAGATTGACAAGAGAGTCATCTATAGAACGGTTGTTAGTGCACATAAAGGAAACTTCTTACAAGGGAGTTTCATTAGACTGGAAACTACCTAACAAACATGACACAAGGTGTTTCATTGCTGTAATATCACTGACCCAAGGAGAGATGGAGGGGAGGTTGGAACCCAGCTGAGTGTCCAAACTGGGAGATCTAAAATTTCACAAAATGCCAAATGAAAACTTAAAGCATAGCACAAAAGCGAAGAGCGGCACAAAATGTGAATGTACCTTTAGAGGCAAAGACACTGATTCTCATATTGCTTATACCAGTTTCAGTGAAGCAATGTAAGAAGTCTCTCAGAAGCTAATTGGGCTCAAAGTCAGATTGAGATTTTCATTATTTAAATAATGTGTTTTCATAGAACTGATAAGACAATGATAAATGTAACTCATTGATGTGATAAATTGTCTGTCCAGAAAGCTCACTCCATCTATATTACTGACCTTTGCACAAATACAGTATTCTGCACTCATGTTCAAGCATTAGTAAGAGAATAAACAGCTACATCAGCTTCCCTGAAATTCTTATGCTCTTTCAGATCTTTGCTAGTTCTAGAGAGATTCATATGAACTAAGTTGTTGAATGATTTTGAAATCCAGTCTTTGCAGAAACAATTTTCTCTTAAACAAAATACTTGCTCTAGCAATAAAATATTTCGTATTGATTTCCTTATATGTTTTTGTTTGTTTGTTTACTTGTTTTTATTTGTTTGCTTTGATTTTTTTTCTCCCATGGGGTTTTCCCATTTCAGTACTAGCATGATTTTCCAGCAGCATTTTTCCCTTACAAAACATGTAAGGACCACTGAGGTTTTACCTTAGTTCCTTCTTCTAAGATACTTTCCCATATCTAGAAAGCATCCTCAAGCCATGAACTATTTCAGAAATTTTGAGAGCTGCATTCACAACAGATTTTTTGTGAAGTAAAAATCTGTTAGCTCAACGTGAATTAGCATGAAAGTTCCTGAAAAAAAAAAGACATAATACGTTAGTATTCTAGAATCTTTGGCTGGCATTTTGTATACTGCCTTTGAAAATACTTCTTCATTATCAAACCCTGTAATTACATGTATCTACATACTTATTCAGAAGTTATCCAAATACTGCTAATACGAACTGAGGGATTACAGCTGAGTAACTTGGAGTGTATTACAGGTCATTGTCTCTGCCTCTTGTTTATCATTAACAACTTTAATCAGCCTTCATTTGTAATAAACATAAAGTATTATTATTAAACAAAGAAAGGGTTAAACATAGAAAGACAAGCACAGTAATGTTAATATGGGACAAAAGTGTTTCCTGGACTTGATATTTTCTTTAAAATATTCTTATGCAATTGTCTATGAAATGCTGTATACTCATCTTTCTATAAGAAGAGTATCAATTTTTGCCTCCATCATTAAAATTTCCAGACATAAAAATCTATGCATATATTGCTATGCTCTACACCTACAGATTTCCCTGTATGACACTTTCTCCTTGACATTATATATTTTGGGAGTTTACCCATTCCCACTGTGGCAAAATGAGTACCATTGCTGTTGAAAAGATCTCCTTATGCATAAATGCATATGGTTTACATTTCCTGATAACAACATGCTTCCAATGGATTTTTGAATGTATATAGTCACATTCTTGCCAGTCACATTTCTAATTGCCTCTGTCAATTTTTTAACTAGTGCTGAATGATATGTAAACCCAACCAATAGATAATTCTATCTAAACTATGTACCCAAAATGTTGTTTAAATCTCTGATTCCTTTTTGCCGTGGAGGAACAGATACTGCAAAAATATGAAGCCATGTCAACTTTGAAGCAATGGACGTGCTGTGAAATACAATGCTTTTCAAATTTCAGCACTATGTAGTAATATGCTAGTAAGCTATTTGATTTTTCCCAGTTTTATAGAAGAAAATCATGTAAGACATGCTGCCATCAAGTGATTTAAGTAATCATAATTTTACTGTTAGGTTGAAGGAGAGAGTGTCTGTCCTTTAAGGGTGTCTGGTCAAGAAGATTTTAAATGAAAAAGGGGTCAAGAAGAAAAAGGATAAACTGTAAACAAGAACATAAACACAGCCTTGATAGACAAATAAGGGGAGCAGTAACAAGAACCAAACCTGGTCACTGACACTAATTGATTAGTGTATGTGGAATATAGGAATGTTTATTTCATTAGGATTGTCTGATCAAGGAACCTTCAAATGGGAATACTGAGGAAAATGTGGAAGTCATAAATATACAGAGACCCAAACTTAGCCAAATAATTGCATGTGTGAACTGGGTGCCAATTACTGGAGTCAGCTATGGGAGTAAGTGGGATACCAGTGCCAGTGACCAGAATGGGTGGGGGTCTTTAACCTCCAGCCAGAGTGGGGGAATGGTGTGTGTCCCAAAAAACGGCTCCTGGGAGTGAGGGACATGAGTGAAGCAAGTGAGGATCTCAGCACCAATATAGTGGGATCATGGGTCTGTACTGGGTTTGCATGGTCAGATTTTGGTAGCTGGGGGGTTGGGGAAGCTATGGAGGTGGCTTCTATGAGAAGCTGTCAGAACCTTCCTCCATGTTCAGCAGAGCCAATGCCAGACAGCTCCAAGAAGGATGTGCCGCTGGGCAAGGCTGGACCAATGAGAAATGGTGGTAACGCCTCTGTAATAATATTAGGAAGGAGGAAAAAAAAAGTTATTGCACTGATGTAATTGCAGCAAGGGAAGAGCGGGGTGAGAACATGTGAGGGGAACAGGTCTGCAGTCCAAGATCAGTGCAGAAGGAGGGCAGAAGGTGGTGCGGGTGCTGGAGCTGAGATTCCCCTGCAGCCCATGGTGCAGCCCATGGTGAGGGAGCTGTGCCCCTGCAGCCCAGATCCATGGGGATGCAGAGATCCACCTCCAGCTCATGGAGGAACCCTACACTGGAGCAGGTGGAAGCCTGAGGGGAGGCTGTGGTACCATCTGGGAGGCCCATGCTGGAGCAGAGTCCTGGCAGGGACCTGCAAACCCATGGAGAACGGAGCCCACTCTGGAGCAGGTTTCCTGGTAAGACTTATGACCCTGTGGGGCCTTGAACAGCCTGTGCCTGAAGGGTTGTACCATGTGGTGGAGAACTGTTACCCTTGGGATAGACTCATATTGGAGAAGTTCATGGAGAACTTTCTCCCACAAGAGACCCAACGGTGGAGCAGGGGAAGGACTCCTCCCTGAGCAGTGACAGAAACAACCCGTGATGAACTGACCATAACCCCCATTGCCATCTCTCTTCACTGGTGGCGGGGAGGAGGGAGAGAGAAGCTGGGAAAGAGGGAGGGGTGGGGAGGTGTTTTTAAGGTCTTATTTTACTTCTCATTATTCTGCTCTGATTTTGTTAGTAATAAATTCAATTAATATCTGTGAGTCTCTTTTGCCCATGACAGTATTTGGCTGTTGATCTCTCTGTCTTTAACTCATGAACTCTTCATTACATCTTCTCTCCCTTTTCCTCTGACTCCAGAGGCCAGGTAAGGAGTAATACTGTGTCATGTTTGCTGGAGGTGGTAGTCACGCTCTTAACATCCCTAACTGTAAATAAGTAATAAGTAAATAATATCCCAAAGTAAACAATATCTCAAAGTAAATAAGGAGATTAGTTAACCACCTCACTTTGTATATTTACAATATAGCCATCTATATCTCAGATAACAGTGTCAGCTAGGCTGAGTGTCTGGTGCTGGCTCTTGAGGGGCCAAGTGTCTGCAACATCTCCAAGTGGGGTGTGCATAGGGGTGTATATTCACCAGCAAACTCTTCATAATCTGTGAAATTAACAGTCATCTCAAAAAGACAATTCATCCCACCTTAATGTGGATGGCTAAACTAGATCAGATAAAATTGTGCCTCAAAAGTGGCAATTTCAGTTTATTGACTATAAGGAGTATGCAAACAGTTCAGGCATAACTGTCTACACTGCAGATGTCTGCAGTTAGGTAAGATGAATTTCATCACAGATACCTTGCAGTAGTTAAGTCCATGCACATTATGCTCCAACACTACTCATACACTTCTAACACCCTGCATTATACAGGTGCCTGAACCATGGCAACATGCTCACTTGGCTACAATCAACCTGAGAACCTAAAGAAAAGAATTCTTCTGTCACATGTGTTCTCACAGAGTTCACATGATACAAGATAAATGGGAAGATTTCATGCAGAATACATATTTCTATCAAATGTTTGAATTTGTTTACACTAACTTCATGTAAACCCAAATTTTCTCTGAGGACTTTCATACTGATCTCTATGTACTTATTTCTGTAAATCCCTACTGCTTGCTTTTGGAAATTCATGGAATTCACATCATTTGCATCAGTAGGATCAAACACAGATGGCATTTCACAAATATGAATGATAAAATATATTCTGCAACATATCTGTAATTTCTATTTGGTAACTGTAATAATGTAAATAGGAAGGTCTTAATTTTGGACTGCCAAAAGCAACAAAGAAGTTATAAAGAGGAGTGTTTTTTAAATTACTTTTATTAAATTTGGCTTCTTTAACAATGTATTAAGGTTTTTTTCTGCAGAAAGCATAAAGGCTCAATCCTGCTAACCATTATTGGAGATAGATATATATAGAGAGAGAGAGAGAGATGTTTATAAATATATATAGAGAGAGATATATAGATGTATGAAATTGATTGAATGTCAAAATGTTTAAATATTTTTGCTTAGCTAGATGTCTTCAAAAAATTCACCACTGATGAAAGAATTTGTACAGGCCAGCTTATACATGTGCTAGAATTTGTTAGAGTAACTCTTTACTGTTCTCTATACGAAGAATCTTCTAATTTTTAAGAAAAAAACACCAAAGAGTGGGCTTTTTTGTACTACCTAATTATTAATTGTAAATATGTGATACCAATTATTATTTTTAAATATTCTGATGTCCTGGTTTGAAGGACAGGTGTCTGTCAAGGAAGGTGGGAAAACCTCCCTTGAGTACAAGATGACCTCCCTCCCTCCTCCGAATTACTGTACCTTTGAAATTACAGGGCTCTCAGGCAAAGATGTGGTAAAAAGAATAACAGTTTTTTACTAGAGTTACATAACTATATATATATATTTATATACACATAAAACAAGACAGTTAAACGGCAGCCATAAGAGAACAGACAAACGCCTTCTCAGTCCCTTGTTTGATGTTGAGATTCTCCGTTGGAGCAGAGAGGCTGCGGTGGCTCCCCCGCGGCTGCAGGGGGCGCTGTGGCGCGAGCATGACGACCCTCACGTGGCAAATGGCGGCTCCGGCAAAGAGGACGGGGGTCACCCCCGGTGCGAACCCGGGGGGCAGCAGCCCGACCCCACCAATCTCGGCAGCGGGCAGCGCAGGCAGGCAGGGTTGACTGGGGAGCGATGGACCTCGGTATCACCCACCGGCAGACCAGCAGAAGGCAGGAACAGCAGAGACAAGCAGCCCTGGGCGACGACTGGTTACAGCGTAACTCTGTACCCTATGCCACTGCGGGACCCTCGGAGATGTCACAGTGTATCCGTGCTCTGGAGCCACCCAGCAGAGACGTCGCAGTGTAGCGGTGTTCCCGGAGTGAAACCGGCACTCGCTGCAGACACCACTGTTCTCCCCGATCGCCGAGCCAAGAGAGCCATGCCAGTCCAGTCTCCACTCACCTCTCGCCCAAGTCTCGGGCAGTTTCCTCGCGATGCTCCAGCCTCTTTGTTTTCCTTTTATTGGGGGAATTTTCCTGGCTTCTGGGCTGGGCAAATGATCCCTTTTGTCCTTAAGTATCATCGTTCTCTGTCGTTACCGTGGCATGCAGCTGTATAGATAACTCCCTTTTGTTCTTAAGTATCGCCCATCAATTCCCGGCCAGCCCATCCCCACCTACACAGCCTGCCTAGTACCTGAGGGAAAGGAAACAAATTTCATTTTTTCCTAACCCGTAACATCTGAAAATGAGCTCCACCAATATTTCTGTTACTGTTTTGATACAGATTCCTAGCATCATTGGCTTTTCCATGTATGTTAGCCTCTATGCTGTATTACTGTTTTTTACAAAATTACTGTGTAGCTCAATACTGATATATTTCTTCACAGTCTAATTGGCTGAGTGGCTCAACCAAGTGACAAAATTGCAAGGATTTGCATTGAAATGACACAATTACTTTCTAAAAGCTATGCAGTCTCTACATTTTGATCACTTTTTGATCACCTCTGAGCTTTGAATAGCCCATGTTCCCAGAATATTTGTCACTAGAAAAGAAGTTATCTTCACAAAACTGCTTTGCCTTAAATAAAAATGTCTTACTATGCTACTGAAGTAGAAGATTAAAAAGTACTTTTTGACTGGATATTATCAGTAAACTAAAACCTTTTATATGATTCTTGCTTTATGCATTTTTTCCTGCTTATTCACCAATTTTTTCTCTCCTTATAAATAAAAAATAATCTCCCAGAATAAGTATCATACATTTTGGGTTTCACTGATTTCTGCATGGATCTCTTCTGACTCTTGAAAGTCCTTCTTAAATTATAAAACTTCAGTACCTTTGAAACATGAACTAAAGGAGGGATAGTTTCTTTCCCCCAAGGAAGGTAGAAAAAAAAAGCAGTGGTGTCATAAGCATGCCATGAATGCAGAAGCTATGCTGTCACAACCTTTCTCCTTCCCTGTGGATGTTTAATTTTCTTAAAGCATTTGGTGAGAGACTATTATTATCCAGATCATTCATATCCACATATTTATTGAGCTCTTTAAAGTGCTTCAAGGATTTTCTGAAGAAGTTCGCAGAAGCCATGTTGGCTTTTCCCAATTACAAATCAAAATTTTCCATGTGTCCACCAGTCTTTAGAAGCCTCTAGTTACTTTGCTGTACACCTCAGGCTTTTCTTAAGATTTATGTCACACTTGCTGTCCTCCATTTTCAGACATCAATGAAATTTTAAGTGAGAGTTTCAAAACTATGTTCAGGCAAAGTGAATTCTTACTGTTTGTGCAAGTTTTTTTATACAACACTTTCACAACAGGTCTGATTTCAGGCTGATCCTCAGTTAAGTAACACCCTAACCTCCCCACTACCTCCCAAAAATATCATGCTTGAGAACCTCAATGGTTTCTTTAGAATTAACAACTCAGAGAATTCATTTACAGTCTCTGCGATGGCTCTGTCTCCTCCGAGTGTCCCTGTAGGCTTCAGGAAACTTAATCACTGATCTCAGGACTCCAGCAAAATGTTGGCCGTGGCTATTCAGGTGATTTTTCCTGACAGCATTTTCCACTGTGTCTGCTGCCTAGAATTAGAAACCAATCCTTCCTAGAAGGATTCTGCAGGAGAACCAGGCAGCAAATTTTTGCTACAGGAATTAGACTAAGACATAAAATGGGAAAGAAAGTATAAAAAAAGATATGGGCATACTGAAACAAATCCAGCAAAGGACCACAAAGATGACTAAGGGACTAGGGCATTGGTCATATGAGTGGCTAGAAGGCTGAGACTGTTTAGCCTGGAGAAAAGAAGGCAAAGGGGGAATTTATCAATTTGTGTAAATACCTGATGAGAGAGAATGAGGAAAAGGGAGCCATATTCTTCTCAGTAGTCCCCACTGATGGGAGTAGAGGCAACTGATGCAAAATAAAGCATGTGACATTCAACCTGAAAACAAAAAATAACACTAGAATCACATTACCCAGAGAGGCTTCTCTCCTTGGAGAGTTTAGAAACATAACTGGACACAATCCTGGATGACCTATTCTAGGTGACCCTGTTTAAGCAGTTTGTTTGGACCAGAGGCCTTCTGAAGTTTCCTTCCAACATGAGTAGTTCTGTGATTTGCAAAAAGTCTTTTTTTATTATTTTTAATCTATTTATTTTATTTTTATGTTTTCTTGCTGGTGCAGACTTTAAATTTTGTTGTGTAGTTCTCGTCTTCTTTCAAGTTAATAGAGGGCCTCTGATGCATTTGGCATGAGTAACAGAGGTAGTTTAACAGTAGCACAGCATTAAATTCAGGATGCCTGGCATGCTCAGTTGTTTCTCTAGGTGGCTGTAAGCTGAAGGAGACCTAACGGAACATTTGTGACTTTGGTAGGTTCATTTATAACTGGTTAGTCGGAAATTATTACCACACAGGCACAGTTTTACTAAATAGAAATGGAGATACAAGCTAAGAACAGTGCTGCAGCTGTCTGCAGCAAAGACTATAGCACTAATGAATAAAACACTACCTTTTTCTTATACAGTATCTGAAATACTCAGTTACATTTATATCGGTTCGATATCACTACTTATGATTTTATTATTCAGGTTACTGTTATTGCTGTTTAACCTTGCACTTTGTTCGTCACTGAAAACAATCCTGGCAAATACCCCGAGGAATTCTACCTTAGTAAATTTTCAACAGACACAATAATAAGATATAATATTATGGGAATTATGCTAAATTTCTTGTATCAACAACGCCTACAGTTAATTAACTTATGTCAAGTAGCTTCTAGCATCAGGGCCAGGTTTCTCCCTGCTACTTTTTATTAAACACAACGGGGAAAAAAGCCCAAACCTTTTTATGCTTAACACATTCAGAAGTTAGCATATTCTCATTTGTCTGTCAATTCTTTGACCTCCACAAACACAGTATACAAGAGAAAGTGCTGTACTGATGGACAGCTTCTGTAGTGACCCCACCCCTGTTTGTCCCAAGAATCAAAAGTGTGATGATGTATCTAAATTTTTCAGTCAGTCTTTCAGTCCATAACACTGGTTTTATGTCCCATTTTAGAGGATTTTAGTATATTTATCCACTTCATTGACTTCTCTTAGCTAAGGGCAAACTTACCTAAAATAAAACTGGTAAAATAAGGAAAATGTTGCTATTTAAATGCATTTTAAGAAGACACCTTTCTGCTTTGTGTCATATACTATTTTTTCCTATGTATTTCTGATGTTAAAATTGTATTCACATATATGCATTAATAAATTGGTTTAAAATCTATTTATTGTCAGTTTTAGTGCATTTCAATAGCACCATTTTTCAAGCCATTCATGTGACCCCAGATTAATGTTAAACTTGGACTTAACAGAATCAATAATTAGCAAGTTTCTTAATCTTTCAGTCAAAGTACACTTTCCACTACTACACCAAAACTAATAAATGCCCCTATTATTAAGAACTGGATTCTGAAGGTAGAACTTTTTCTTCTAGAATGCTGTGGAAACATGAACACATTGCCCATTTCACAGAATTCCTCTTAAAAACACATTATTGTGAATCTTTTTATCAATCACAAGAGTTCACTTAATAATTAGTGCTTGAGTATTTATTTTAGAATTATTAATCCTAGAGTATTTAAACCAGTGATGTTTTCTTCAAAGTGGCTGAATTATGTTGTTGTAATTTTTGTTTACTGAAATAAAAATAAAATTAACTATTAGACTTTTTGAAAAATAAAGCATAATAATGAAATTACTTTTAATTTCTTTTTGCTTTCTTAGGATATATTGAAGAGAAGAAGTACATTTCTTGTTAGAAAATTTGGATAACAGCTCGTTGTTCTGGTATACCCTTTGAGGAAATTATTTTATAAAGAACAGTACAAACAAAACTCTTCAACTGTTCTGTATTTAACTTTTATTCTATATCAAAAAATTTTAAAACATAAAAACAAAAAAAGCACACCATTTTAAGTCTACTGAAAAGGACTTAAAATATATTCGCAAAACTTACAGTATTCAGTCTTGAAGTTGTTGCCAGCATTTGATATTTGATATTCTCAAAGAAATAAAAAGTTTTAATTTTATATTCCTCATCTGATATTCAGAAATAATGCCTTATTCTGTGCTGAAAAACATATTTTCAGATGTTTTAAGAGGAACATACTTCAGTACTCCTTTATGTTAAAATATGGGAAAATGAAACAGTGCATAAATATAAATCCTTTTAGAAGACGGGGTCAACGATTTATAACATTTTTTACCCAATCTCCAAGATAAGGTGTTGAACCATCAGAATTGCATTTTATTGTATGATAGACTATAAAAAGTTGCTAAATTACTGAGAGGAAAATCACTACTAAGCACAGCATTATTTTCTGAAACTGATATCATAAATAAATTTCATATAAGTTGTTTTCAGAATCTTTTCACTTTCTGAGGTGTCTCTGCAACAATTTTTTCTTCTATTTTGAAAACAAACAGGCAGACAATGGATTGTTCTCCTATGACTATGCAGTAATAAATGACTTTGAAACATTTTGGAATTTCTGTGTTTTGAGGTATTAGTGCATAGAGAAAAACATGCCCTTTTTCAGATGATACTCAATTATCTCTCCAGTTAAAAGAGGTGATAAACTGTTAGTGACACATGAAGATTTAGTGTTACCAAGAGGTTTCATTTCAGCTAAGAGTGAGCTCTCTTTCCTTGGTTTGTTACTTGACTTACTGTTATAGTTAAATGATCTGTGTAAACAACTATGGATAATGCAATTATAGTAATTTGTTGCTTCCACTACAGTCTGGTTTTTCTTTTTCATGTTTCCAAATTTCTTATCCACGTAATATTTTCAAGCCCTACAAACTATTTTCAAGATTTATATTTTTAGACCCTATGTTAAAGTAATCTTTATTTTGTTTTGCCCTAGCTACATCCTGTCTTACAGCTGTAAGTCTATCATTATCACCGAGATACTTTGCTATATTTACTTGTCCATATAAAACCAAGTGCCTGCTCAGTCTTTTCCGGCTTTCTGTTGATTTGCTAGGAATGTTTCTAAAATTATCATATCCATTTTCAGAGTAAAGGTGTAACCAATATAATGACATTAACAAAACGACAATACACTCATATTAAGATAATAATTTGTTAAATTCAATGTTAAATAGCTATCACTGTATCTGTGCTGCATGCTTACGTGTTGATGTCTGGGCCTCAAAGTGTAACATAAAGTAACTTTCAGGCACGTGTTTGACTACCTGCAGTAGTACATACCGCAGTTTTTGTAGATTGACTAACCTCTTAACTACTTTCTAAACTTGCCTTTTTACACTGCAGGGTTACTACAGTTGTTTCTGTAAAATGTTTGAAAAAAAGTGAACAAAACCCAATGTACTACTGGTTTAAAGCTGCTCTATATTACTGCTGTCTGATACCAGATCTGGTACACAAGTCAGTCTGTAGAAATAAAACAGCTTTTAGCCAAGATAGATGAGAGTTAATAATTCAGAAGTCTTCTTTGGGAATGAATGACCTTACATCTTCTTTTACTGGTTTCGAATTCTCTTTTCTCACTGATCAGATTTTTGGTTATTCAAGCAGGAGTCCTAGTGTAAGATCTAAGACAACTTTTGGTAAAACCTCGATTCTCACCTCAGTTCTCTGAAACTCACACTTAGTTCTCCTCTAAACTTTAAAGGTCTATTTCCATGAGACAGCTGTTCTTCTGCAATCTTCTCAAAATGCTGCAAAAAGAAAACACAGTCAAGTTCCTGAGGACCTGTCATGGTTTAGACAAACTTAGGAGGAAGACTTGAAGAGCCTCCTCTTCAAAAGATAGCGTCCTAAAACTCCCTTCCCCCCCAATATGAATTTCTCAGAGGAAAGTGAAAAAAACCCTGTTTATTTAACAAAACCCAGCTAGTGGAGTGGGGGGAGCGGGATGCAAGCAGGCACCAGGGGAAGGGAAAAGAAAACAAAAAATGAATAATGTTAGATAATAAACCTCTCATGATGAAGACAACCTGGATGAATTCAGAGTTCTTTGTTTCCTGGGTGTAGTTTTCTGCTCTGTCTCCCTCCGGGTCTAGGCTGCATCTGGCCTTCCCGGGCCCAGAGTGGGGTTGGCCTCAGTACTCTGTTGTAAATTTCCAAAAGAAGAAGGAAAAGAAAACACAATCCCAGGAAGAAAAAACTGTCTTCTCTCCATGCCTCAGGCAGAGGAGGGAAAAAGCCAAAAATAAGTTTTAATTCCCTCCAATATGAGTCAAAGCAGTGCCGAAAACTCACAGGAAAAACAGGTAAAAGTGTTCCCTTCGCCTTCTGCCACACAGAAAAGCAGCCGGTGAGAGTTCTCTCCTGAGAAGCAGAGTTTCTCCTGAGAACGGCAGTGATAAGTCAAGAATGCAAACATGCCTGAAGAGAATCAAAACATAGCTCCTGACTTCTCAAGCGAGTTTAAAGACACAGAATTAATATTTTTTCATTAAGCAGGCGATTGGGATGTACAACATCATCAAGTCACCCCAGGACAGGACCACAGTCATCTATTTGCCGAGTGTTAAGCCTGAATGCAAATTTTACGAAAGTTTTAATCAGGTTTCCTGGGAGAAATTCAAAACACTGATGATCACCCTGTTTCAAAACACTGTCCTGTAATACTCAGAAGTCCTTTGAAGTAAAACTTATTAGTGACAATATGGCAATCATTTATTCTGTGTACTCCCTGAAATATGTTTAGTTTCTCCCTGTGTTTAATACTCACTCATCCAGCAAATACAAATAACAGGAGTTTTGGATGACTTCCTGGTTTTACAGAGCAACTTTTGAACATTCAAAATGTTTATTTCAACTGTGAAATACACTCTGTTCTCAAGACAACTTTAAACCCTTGTGGTTAGTTCCTAGGCCAGTGATTTTGCATGTATTTCTCTCATCTAGAAAGCTGACTTACATTAGATTGTTTTCACTTCATTCTGGGAACCTTATCTGCCCTCTACACCATCTTCTCCATTTTGGTGAAATTATTCATCCCGTAGTGAGTCAGAGTGATGAACTGATTTGCACTGACCACAACCCTTGTTTTTTTATGTAGATGGGTAAATATGAAATTTGCTCTTCAGAAAGCTGTCAGAGCCAAAGGTTGTTTTTCTTCAGCAAGATTTCATCCCGTAAAATAATCTTTGTGTTCATGCTATCATCTTCAACCTTTCCCTTACTCTTGTGACACACAGATGAAATATGGGATGTTCCTAAAACCAAAGGGAATGAGAAGGAATATGCTGCTTACCTCAAAAGGGAAATACCCCTAGTATTCATCTGAGCATGAACTCTAGTACTACTTGACTTTAATTTCCATATTGAAAATGCTGAATTTTGTATTTAAAATCAAATATGATTTGTATTTGACTTCAAGTAGCGTGCACTGGATTAAAATTAGTACTATGACAGAAAAATTATTAATTTTTAAGCTTTAACCTAATAATTATATTTAATATATAATATAATATATTATTACATTATATATTTTTATATTATATTTGTATGCATCTTTTTGTACAACAGAATCAAGCAGACATTCCTAACGCACACAAAAAAGGTTAAATTTTCCATGTTTTTTCTTTACTAAATAAAAACTAATTTCCTCCTCCAAACATTTCAAAATCTAATTCTGCTTCATTCATTTTGGCAAAGAGCTTTATTGAAGGATCCATACTGAGAATTTCACTTGAACTTGAGACCAGGATTGTAGACATAAGGTCCTATTCTAAGAACCCTGTCACTGAATAACAAAAAATGTGTGGTTGAATGAGGAAAGAACACAAACAGATTAACGGCCAGGTAATGGAGAGAATCAAAGGCATGGAATTATTCCTGCAAAGAGTATGACCTCAAAGGGTAATGGTCTTTCTTGAAAATTAGCAAAAGGGATACAATTTGTGGAAATGTGATAGAAAATATATTTGTTATATGCTAGTGAAAATATGAAAGATATGGAAGAAGAGTATCAAATCACGAGTTTCATGAAGAGAGTGGTTTAGGAGTGTTTTCTCATTCTTTTCATATGAGACCTATCAGGCATCAGACAAAGTTAGTGTGCAAACTGGAAGATGCAAGTTACTGAGGTGACCACAACCTGCAGCAAAAGAAGAATAGATTTATTCTATCACCTCCCTGGCTGGAGGATTTCAGCAAGTGGGGACACATACACTGCTAAGCTTATTCCATCTTGGCAGAGGCAAAAAGCATGCAGGCCGTTCCTGGTCTCACATCTCAAAGGGCCTGGCGCATGCACAATATTTCACAGTGCTGTGCTTTCTGTAACCTCCGAGCTTCTTATCTCTCTTTCTCCCACCGTGAAGAACACCTTTTAAGTCTTTGACAGCATTCTCTTATCTTCTACAGAAATGCCACTTCTCAAGAAAGACAGAGGATAATCAGCAGTAAATATGTGAAGTTTCCCACATGGATATTCTTAGCCTTTCTAGCTGCAAGGTCACTTTGAGTGAATCTATCATACTCCTCTCCAAATCATCTATTTTTAACTCTTTCCTCCCAACAGTTAGTAGGAATCAAGATCCAAAAGAGTCAAAGAGAGATCTTGAGTCTATCAAGTAACTATGGAGTTCCTTGACTGAAGGTTTAGTGGATGATAAAAATATCACATTAGATACAGGGAAGCAGGATGAGCGAAACAGAAATCTTCTGCATATTGCAACTATGTGAAATACATAACATCAATAAGTGTCTTTTATTGGCCACTTTTGGTGACAAGATACATTCAAAATATGCTTTTGTTCTGATTTATGTCAGTTATATCAACATTCTTATAACTTTTACAGTAGGATGTTCCATTATAAAAAGTTCTGCAGACACAATCAAACTCTCACCTGTTAACATCCAGACTTTCCTTTAAATTGTCACACAACATATTTTTCCTATGCATCATAGCAAGTCCTCCTTAACTGTAATTTGGAGTTATTATTTAAAATATGTCTGCTCATATTTACAATGAAATGCTAAGTTTTGAAATCACTGCCATTATATACTGGCCCATTATCTCATATCTGCCCCTGGAAACCACTCTTCCTTCTCCTGTACTAGGTGCACAGCTACTGTCACAGGTCTTATTTGTTTTCAACATAATCAACAAGTTAAAGAGCTTTAGTCTCATTTTTTACATCCTCTTGAGCTGTTTGGAGTGGATAGCAGTGCTGAACTGTCAGCAAAATATAAATTATTTAGACAATTTTTGAGTGTTCTCATCAACTTATACCATGACTCTCACCTGAACCTGTGTCATCTCACTAATTTTCCTTGGATATGGACAAACACTGTATGTCTTCGTAACCTTTAAAGAAAAATTACCTGTCAAGTTATGATCTTGCCTTTCATGCCTGCAAAAGAATCTTTCACTTTAAACATTTACTTCATTCTTCAAGAAGTTTTAAAGAGAAGTTGTAGTTTTGTTATTGTTACTGTTATTTTCTGACACCTGATGATGACTCCTCCAGGGACACACTATTGTGAATGCTTTTCCTTTAGCACACTACTATCATATAAAAAGCCTGCATCCTGCCTGTATATTATTATAATGTGGTGGTTATTGAAGCTGCTTTAGTGTTTCAGATCCAAGACAGATTTTGTGACCTAGAGTTATTAGATTTTCTTTCATTTATAAAAACAATGCAGTGCAATGTTAGATGGAAATAGCAAATAATCTATTACTGATATTTACAGCAAGCAGTAACAGTGTGAAAGAAGATACTGCATCACCTAAGGCATGGTTACAATCCATGCTCTTCATCATTTATACAATACTTGTATATGAAAGTGTACTGTTCTAAATAATGCTATGCTTTCAATCTTGTAGTCTGGAGGGTCACACTGGAAAAGGCTTGTCAGATCTACAGAATTAGTTTTTTAGTATTCATCACTTGAACATCTTAGACCACCAGAATACTCATGTATTCTCTTCTAGACCAAATTTGGTAGGCACTCATAGACAATGTGACAAACAGGAAAAGAGGAATCAGGACTGATAGTAATGAACACCATAGCAAACAGCTGCAGCTGCTAAGTAGTGAACAGCCAAATATAACAAATTTATGTTCCATATGCCACAAAACTCTTTCAAGAAGATTTGGGAGCTTAGTATTGCCCCTCTGAATCTGGCTCCGAAGAAGTCAAACCTTCATGGTGAATTGCTTAATTACCCCCACTGGGAATACATGGAATTGGTCAGATTTGCTATAGATGAGGCCTTTTTAGAAAGGAAGCAAAAAAACCAGAGGTTTTGCACTGTACTGAATGATTGCAGACTCCATGTCGTGCTAATTTGGGAGTATGTCTGTTGATGGATGAGCCTGGTCTGAGTATTAACAGTCACATGAAGGGCTTGAAAGAGAAAATAAACAAGTGAAATCTTGCCCTAGACATTTATAATGCCTAGAAAACTGATTTGCTAAACCGGGCTGGAATCACAGAATATTGTGCTGAAATCATAGACTGTCAGCACCACCAGTGTAACCCCAAAACCACTAAACCGTCACCCAGTGCCAGATCCAGACACCTCCTAAACACCTCTAGGGATGGTGACTCCACCACCTCCCTGGGCAACCTATTCTGACAGTGAAAATATTTTATCTAATATCTAATCTGAATTTCCCCTAACTCAGCTTAAGGCCATTTCCTCTGGTCCTCTCACTGCAAGCATGGTAGAAGGGACTGATCCCTACCTCACCTCAACCTCCTTTCAGGTGGTTGCCCAAGCCTCCTTTTCTCCAAGCTAAATAACCGCAGCTCCTTCAGCCATTCCTCATAAGAAATGTTTTCTAGACCCTTCATGAGCTTTGATGCCCTTCTCTGGACACACTCCAGCACCTCAACATTCTGTTTAAAGTGAGGGGCTCAAAACTGAACACAGCACTCGAAAGTTTGCCCCACCAATGCCAAGTAAAGGAAGAAAACTCATTTAAAAAACTTGTTGGAAAATTCATCTATTATCTGCAGAGTGAGCCATAATTCTCTTGGTCAGAGAGAAAAACTGGAATTTGCCTGTACAGTTCATGACAGTTGTGCATTATATTTACAAAATAGACAACAACACATAACATAAATTAATACTGTATTTGCTAGCAGGCATTGAAGAGAACTGAAAATTACATTGTTTTTGATAACTACCAGAAATGAATACAGCATTCCTCTTAAAGAAATTGGCTCACCAGTTCATTGAGCCATGTTTGAATTTTGCATCCATTTTAGATCAATTGTAATGTCCAAATGTGTTTGATTCTGTCAGATTAAATCCCTATTGAAAACTAATCCTAAATTGCATTCTATTTTCATTGCTATAACTGTATTACTCAATGAAACAGAACAGGACATATATCTGAGTGGTGACCCATGGCCATTTATACTGTGAAATTGTTAGCACCTGGGATTTTTTTGGATTGGGCCAGCTAACTTTTCCAAGCATGGCTCAGGAAAAAACATGTGCCAGGGACCACCTCCAGTTGTGTATGTGGATGCAGACTCCCTGTTCTGCACAATGAGAGTGTTCAACTGTGTGCACACAAGCCATGCCATGCCATGCCACGTTATCTCAAAGCACAGGCTGGGTAGCTTATTAATGTTGAATATAATTTCAAGATAATTTTCAAGGTAATTTTTCTTCTTGTCAGTCCTAAACTAACCAGCATCTCTGTAGTAGAAGTAAAAGTATTGGCTCTTCCATGTACCTGCATCTCAGTGTTACTTGTGACTATCCTTTTGCACTTCGACATTTCTCCTAGTGTCTCTATCAGTATTGCCTCCCTAATCCTCTATTCCCTTGTCTGTACATTGCTGGAACCTTAAATGCTACAGCAAGTCAGCAGAATTTTCAGGAACTTGTCATTACGTACCATGTCTGGCTATTCAGTACAATCATTAGAAGAATTAACACACAAACTAAGCCTTTTTTGACTCCATATCTGTGTGGGCTTGCCACTATGGTCCATATTGAACAAAAATGTGGTTTTTTGTCAAATATAGGCCTGATATACTTGTGCCATTGGTATTTGATACCATTGTCACTGTTGATACACAGAAGGAAAATGAAAATAATACATTTTTCTTACAATTCTGAGATATAAATTATGACATGGACCATGGTTTCCCATGGCAGTTTTTATAAGCCTGTTCCCAAGGCAGGGGCTAATCTCAAGTACAGGGGCTGGTCTTCCTCAACAGATCTATGAAAAATACAAAAGTACTTTTACAAACCTGTTATTTCCCAGTACACAGACGTAACAAGCAATGGCCCAAGAGTCATGGAATCTAGGATACAAGAGAATGTGTTTATGGCACCATCATCTTCAGTCAGTTCTAGTGGGGTTGTCTCCTTTTGGTGATGCTCTTTTCAGATATGATTGCCTACCCATGTGTGAACTGGTTCACGGTGGTATTAACATGCAATCCAAAAATTTGAAAATTCAACACTAAATTATCAAAATTGAAAAATTACCTTCCAATTACCTCAGAATGTTAAAGGCAGGTGGATATTAATATGTGCAGCTGTTGTGAAAATAAAAAAAAACCACAGTACATACCATTTTCTTTTGAAGATCTATCCCCTTGTGAATAACAAAGATGCCAAAATTCAGTTTATTTTGTCCCCATCTGTATTTTCATATATTTACAGTAAAAGAGGTATTTTTTTACCATGCTGTTGCAAAGTTCTTGTGTTCTTACAAGATCAGGCAAACTTATTCCCTACAGTCACAGCAAAGTGAAATTTTGTAAGTTACACTGAGCTCTAGTTGACAGTGAATCTAGGGTGATGGTATTCTAGCTCCATTATCCTGTCATGTTTCATTCAGTAAGAAAATATTCATGTCATTTTTCTTTTGAGCTATTTTTGAACACATTTCTTCTTCACTATCCTGTTATGTTCTTGAGAGAGAAAGAGGAAAAAAAAGAACTATATTTAATCTTATTATGTTCCTTGAACTTGAATTTGAACTTGCTCTCATCTCAAATATTTTAGTATTTAGGTGCTGATGTTGCTCATTCTATGCTCACTTGTTACCTTCAGCACCACAATTGTGTTCATTGTTAAATTTAAAAAATTGTTTAATTTAGCTTGTCATCCCTACCAGTTTTGCAGTTCTACCTGAATGACCAGTTTTCATAGTGACTATGACAATGTCTAAATCTAAAAGCCAGTATGCTTTGTGCTCATACTGCTAGTCAAATTAAATTCAGGAAATTTATCTTAGTGTGACATAAGACCAATATAGTACTTGAATATTGCTTGCAGTAAAAGCTTATTTCACCTTGCTCTTCTGATAATATATGAACTACTTTAAATGTATGTACTCAAGCTCATAAATAGATACACATATATGCATAGATATGTAAACACTCTGTGCTTTTTACAGTTTTTGTGTCCATGTGAGAGAGGAAAAAAATGAAAGAGAATGAGCAGAAATGCCAATGACTAACTGGAGGACACAACTGGAATTTAGGAAACTCAGGCATCACTCCTAGCTCTGTCAGTGATCATGTGATCTTTGATGGCCCAAATGAATAGTAATCCAGTAAGCTGAAAAAGTTTGCCTTAATATTTATGCACTGCTGCATTCCTATCTTCAAAATAAAAAAAAAAAATACACAAAATAATGTTGAGAATACCTTGTATTAACGTGTGAAACATGTCAATCTTTTCATAGTTAGTTGTTGCTCCTTTTTAATTTTCCTCAACTATATGAAAAGTAAAATGTTCTTTTTGTTTGGATGCATTAGAACCAGATCCATCAACTTGCAATGAAAGGAGAATTGCTGGGCTTAGAGAATCTCTGTCCATTCTAAAACAATTTCATCTTTATGTGAATGTTTTTTTTCTTCCTGAACTGTTCTAGAAGTAAAATTTAATTATATCTTCCTCCACTGAATGTCTTAAGCTTCCAAAACCATGCCTTCATTGGTGGTCTAACCAATCCCAGTTTCTTTGTGTACACGGGCATGGCCACAGCAAGCAGGGTCTATCTGTGCCTCCACTAGTGCCTATTGAGGGCACTAGTAAACTGTGATGTCCTTTACCAACCTCCTCTGGGGCCTCCCTCTTTCTCTTGCCCTTGGGCTGTGGGGGCCCATTTCAGCTTGGCCTTCATCCCTTGGTTATGTGCGTGTGTGTGTGTGTGTGTGTGTGTGTGCGCGCTGGTCCCACCCTCTGCTGTTCCTAGCTGGACTTGATGCAGGGAGTCAGATCTGACTCATTACCTTGCCTTGTCTGACAGTCACTAGACTCACTGGAGCCTGCTGCTGCCATGATCAAAGTCAGGTTCAGGTTCACTGGGCAGTCATTGCCCTTCTTTCTTCTGTGGTTGTTCTCCAATCTGTCTCATTTTCCCTGTGAAAGCATCCCTGCTCTTGCTGATCATGAAACTTCTAAATCTCTTTCAAGGGCATGGTGGTAATGTTGAGAGATGCCGACTTAATATTCCTTGGAGACGACAGGATTTCAGGTGCCTAAAGTACACCTTTAGAGCCCTTGAAGATGCTCCAGACTATCTGAGCTATTCCTGTACCTCTGTCACTTATGTCATAGGCTTTTTAGGTGATGCATACCCTTTTAGAGAAGTAGCTGAGGATCTGGAAATATAACTCAAATGGCAAAAGATGCTTATATTTAAGCAACTGAATCCCAGGCTATATTTGATGCACTTTCAGGTCAAAGGGTCTAACTACTTCCTTTGCAAAGATGGAGAGACAGCTTAGTTAATCAAAACAACACCCCAGATGCCTACAGATGCCTACTTCAGAGGATTCAAGAGCTGTGAAACCTCTCTTGGCAGGCACATACAAGTACTAGAACTTGGTATGATTGAAGGTATGTCCTTGTCTTCAGCACTTCTGATTTTTCTGTTATCTTGAAATCTTGAAGAATGTTTATTCTTTCTTTTTACTTCTCACTATAACGTACACAGGCGCTTAAATTTTCATGTGCACTATAGACGAGAGATGAATCAAGTCAGTCCTGGGTCATCCCGCAGCAAATCTCAAGTTTCATTCTTAATAACTATTCCTTTTCCAATAATTTAATTCCTAATTTAAAAGACGCCAAGTATGTGACTTAGACATAATTATTGCAAAGAGGTACATAGCTACAGAAGATACCTTACAGGGGAGTCAAGTCCCGTGTTTGTGAGGTGGTCTCTCTTCTACTCAGCATTGGGATGTGTATTTCAGAAAAGCAAAGGAATATAAAAACTCTCAGGATCATCAACTCTCGTCCTTTGCTGCCACAGAAAATTAGATTGGTCCTTTTCATAAAGTGATGAAGGTCTATATAAATGTTATTTAAGATTTTTATATCCTTTTCTTATTTTTTAAATTTATTTTATTTTATTTTTAAATCTTATGGCTCCTGGCAGGGTTCATCACTTTCAAACACATGATTCAAATCTTTTTGTTCTAACTTTCATTTAATTTTTTATTATATCCTCTTTAGTCTTCTAGCAAAATGAGTACTCTTTTCCCTTGCAGTTATTATTTATTATTACTATCATTATTGATAATTATTAATAATTTTAGACTTTGTTGAAGGGGGCTTGGCTAAACCAAATACTTCTTCAGATAAAATAATGGAATATATTTTTTCCGAAAAAATCTAGCTTTATTGAGAAGAGAGAACAGGAGGAAGGGAAATCCCATATGCATATAAGTTACAAGCCTGTCAGACAGTCTTTGATTTAAGAAATGAGTTAGCGAAACTCTAGCATTAATTGATTGTTAAAATTAATGTGAGAGAACAGAAAGTGCTGTGAGGAAGAACAAACAGCTAACAGAATAAAGATAGTTGCTTACCCCCGCAGCATCAAAACTTATAACAAAAGTAAATTACTCTATAAACTATGTGTCGATAAAACTAATTATTAAAATTTCTCAAATTAAATTGGACATGGTACTTTCATATTTATCTGTACAAGGTAGAGACTCATTAGGTCATTGCTGTACTAAAATTTCTGTGCAAATAACCTTGTCATAGGGAGTCCTTGCTGAAACTCTGTATGGAGAAAATATGCAAGAGATGTGTGCTGAGGAGTAAATGCCTAGGCTATAACACTGCAATTGGATGTATATGAATGAATATGTATATGTGTGGACTCAGCGGTAATCCCTTGCATTCATTCTAGAAATTAAATTTTGCTTGTTTGCATTATATCTGCATTTTCAGGTGCTAATTTGAGGCAGGATATATCCTTAAATGTAGCCAGGAAGTGCACGTGTAAATATTTTTAAAACCTTTAGCAATTTCAGTTGGTGTAACTGGGAGATCATGTTTCACACCTGCAAAATAAACGCTGTGATCTTTCTAAAAGAAAAGTGAACATAAAACATAATTGTATTGAAGAATCTTCATACAGACGTAATGGTTAAACATAGCTTATCTTCAGCACCTTTACATTTTAATTATTATTTTAAAACCTTAATTATCAAGTATAAAGCTATCTAATTTTCAATAAAAATTAAATGTTAAAACCAGCTCTAGGTGAACACTGCTGAAACTGGTGACAGCATGAAGACATTCTCAAAATGTTCCTGTTGTTCATTCTCAAAAAGATGGTTTGATAATATATTTTATGAAATATGTAATATATATGACCATTTAAAATGTATTCACTACCAATATAAAATTTTCTGTCCTGCCTGTTTTATAGGATATATAATTTTTTAATTCTTGTAAAATTCATTAACATGGAAACTTGAAAATGCACAACTATAACTTAAAATTGACTTTAATATCTCACTGAGTACAGGCCACAATAAGTAGCAAAAATTTGAATGCTATATATACAGTGAAATTTTAGATAATTTGTTGGCATACAAATATTTATTTTCTAAATTCTTCTTTATACAGATGAGTGGACTTCCATTCTGTTTTGACCATTCACACATTGAACAGCATAACCCATGTTTTGTAAGAAATTATTTCTCATCCATAATGGCATGATAAAAGCAAGGGGGCCAATAAAAATTTACCCTTGGAGACCTGCAGTTGTATGATTTCATCTGTGAACCTATACCACAGAAACTGATCTTTTCCAAGAGATTCTTGGCTTTCTGCATAGTCTCTGTGGTCTTTGAATAGAATTTGTGATATTTTCCAGCAAAATAATTTACATTTTGTCTTCACAATAGCATGGTTAGAAAATGTCTGTATGAATGGATACTTATGACAGTTTATGATATGAAATTTCTATTCATCACCTTAAAAGTACGAAAAGACAGAACTTAGATGAAAAATTCTCAATTGAACTCCAGCTTTTACTTACTTACTGTGTTTTCTTACTTAAAACTTTTGTATATTTCTTTCTCAACTTTATTGGGATTTTGTGGGTTGGTCCTGTGTTTTTTCTTGCTATGCTACATGCATACTTTATAAGGAAGAATAAGAAATAACGGGTCAGAAAAAGATATTCAAAAGCAAAAAAGCTGTCATATTTAGCTGAATTAGTAAATTGAAAGCAATGGGAAATATATTGCAGTTGTTTTTGCAATAATTTGGCTTATGTTGTTCCAAACCAGGCATATAAGTGAAAATGTCGTGAGGTGCTAACAGATCAGTTTTATAAGGACAGCCTTTTTTTCTTTTCCAGCTTGTGTATTTTCCCTCCTACTTGCTACTTATAATAAACAAGAAGATAGGAAGTTTAATAGTGGATGGATGGTGAGTCATTAAAGGTGGATTACAAGATACAATAAAACATATGCTGGTTTTTATCACAGTAAGAAAGAATAATAAACATATTAAATATACTGTATGAGGTCTACAGTGCATATAAATCAGTTTCTGATGTGACTTTTTGGCAGATTACCACCTTAAAAAGCTAGCTTGTTTAGGTGAAATGAAAATGGTCTTTTAGAAGATAAAGGAAGCATGATATAGGGCAATATGAAAACCTGAGGGATTATATCTTCAGCTTTCAAGTTTAAAACATAGGGAGAACAAAGCTGCAGATTTTGTCCCGGCAATGATAAATTACAAAGTAGGACTGTTTCTCATGTCAGAGTTATAAGAAGGCTGTATGGATAATGGATACAGTACCCATGCAGATTAATTTGAATGTAAATTTAATTTCATACACAATTGAGAAGTGAAATTTTCCTAAACTATATCCCTCATCTATCAAAGATGACAGTCTTTAAGGAGTCACCTTTATAGATTTAAAATGCCATGTTAAGATCAGTGGGTAGATTTCCTCTTTCTAACATTCCTCACTCTATTATCCATAAAACCAATAGTGCCTTTCTGGGGTTATTTGAAACAAAATTATGAGTTAATTTCAATATCATAAGCTATAAAAATTTCTTTTCCTGTTTGCTTTTCTGAATGTGTTTTATTTTTAAATTTGGAAAAGCTTTTGCATTCTCAACTGGAAAGATTTGCCATGATAAATTAGAGAAGAAAAAGAGAGAGATCATTTCTGGTTAAGTATCAGAATAAAACAATTATCACTGTAATGTTTAGATCCTAAATAATCAAAACAAAGCCCCTGGCAGAAATCCATTAGTCTAAGACAAAAAGAATATCTAATTGAAAAGCTACAAGAGTATCAACAAATAGAAAGAATTAAAGTACCAAAGAGTGCTGAACATCTACATCAACTGAGTTATAAATAGAACAATTCTGAAATAGCATTTTGTACCTGGGATCCTAAGGGTTAAATCTCTTTATGAAATCATTACCAAACTCGTGTGGATTTGGAAACTTTTTATATATGCTGGATAATCCTCTCAGATCTTGCTAGGGTATTTCTGATATTTATGGCTTAGGAAAGGAGAATCCCCAATGTTTTCATTCAGAGGTAGAAAAATTAAAGTAGTTTCCTTTTTTTTTTTCTTTTCAAAAAAGATTTTTTCTACATAGGATAAAGTAGGCAAAATTATTTATTTTTAAAGAAGCAAAAAACCAGAAATAGTGTGGCCAGCAGGACTAGGGAACTGTTGATCCCTCTGTACTCAGCACTGGTGAGATCACACGTAGAGTGTTTGTATTCAGTTCTGGGTCCTTCACTACAAGAAAGACACTGAGATACTGGAGTGACCCCAGAGAAGGGCAATGGAGCTAGTGAAGCGGCTGGAGCACAAGTCTTATGTGCAGCAGCTGAGGCAGCTGAGTTTGTTTAGCGTGGAGAAAGAGAGGCTCAGAGGAGACCTTATTCCTCCTACAACTCCCTGAAAGGAGCTTGTACCCAGGTGGTGGTTGGCCTCGTCCAGGCAACCAGCGACAGGACAAGAGGACACAGTCTCAAGCTGTGCCAAAGGAGGTTCAGGTCAGACATCAAGGAAGAATTTCTTCACTGAAAAGGTGGTTAAGCACTGGAACAGGCTGTCCAGGGTGGTGGTGGAGTCACCATCCCTGAAAGTATTCAAGAAATTACACATTCAAGGATGTGACACTTACTGCTGTCTTTTAGTTGACATGATTTTGTTTGGTCAAAGGTTGGACTTGATGATCTCAGAGGTCTTTTCCAACCTTAATGATTCTATCCTATAATCATAGGATAGAATAAAAAATATAATAGTTAGAAAGCTCAGAACTTCAGAATCCTACTAAATAAAGGAACAAAATATCCGTTTCTTTAAGTTTTGTTTTACTTTGTTTTGTTTTAAAAGTACACCTTTTCACATACTGCAACAGTGTTCAGACACACAAAGTAGTGAAAGGCATAAGAGTCTGACACATGACACACACAGGTAATAAATCATTCTGCTCTTTCAGTGAGCTGAGCCTGTGTCACTTCTTCAAATTGCCTTGTGCATTCACTGCAACATACCGTCACTATTTCTTTCTGTCTCGATGGTGTTTCAGGCACCCTTTAAAACTCAGCCTTACCTAATCACCGAAGACATTAAGCAGCTGCATACTCAATGTCAACTGAAATAGAGCCATAGAGTCGAGTGCCATTAATGAACGTCTGGCACTAAAAGACAAGCTATTTTAGTATCTCTGCTGGTGAACATATAGACACATCAAAGTTTTTCTCCCTTCATGCTATACTGTCACAGCAACTCTTCTCCAAGAGCTCTATCCTTATTTTGCACACTGAATATTTTGTTTCTCACAGCTACCTATTGCCAAATACCATATGAGATGTAGTTAGCAATTCACTTTTCTTTAGTGAGAGCACAATATTATTCCTCCCTATTAGATTGCTTTTCATTTATTCCTTTAGTCATTCTGATTTTTGAAGAGGGGGTGGGGAGTGGAGACAAAGGAGGAAGAGAAGATTATTTTTTCTTGATTGCTTTTTCTTTAATTTAGATGGTTCTCTTGATCACTACACACCAGGTTTGTCACTCTGAATATCAGTCTTCAGCACCATACTGTTAGGCAACAATTTATTTGAGTTCCAATTTCTTCAGGTTTCCATAGTAACTGGTGCTTAGTACAGACCTTTGTAAACTGATTAAACAAAGCCACTGTAGCTCTGAAAAACAGATGTGGATTCTGTTTTATTAATTAAAGTGTTTAAATATAAATGCATAGATATACGTATATATAAATGTGTATATACATATAGCTTCATGCTAATATGACACAGCATATATAATATACATATACATAATATTATAAAAATATTAACTGTATGCAGAACTTTATGTGTGATATATATATACTACAAGTTAGAAAAAAAATGAAGAATAAAAGCACAAAGTATACAAAAATATTCATTATGAAGACATGTCCACCACAAAAATGAAGACACAAGTTCAAGAGAAGTTGAATCATTTTCTCCTAGAAATTCAATGGCTGTACTGTCAGTTGTTGCTGAGTGTGCTGCTATTCATAATACTTAGTGGCAATGTGATTCCAGCTATCTAATATACCCACACATAACCGTAAGAAAGCAACTGTGGCTTTATCCAACTAATTTATGACATACATGAAATAAATTGGCAAATGTCAGTTCAATTATTTGTGCTGCCACCAGGGTACATGTTGTATCAGATTCTCCTATTGATTGCCTTAAAACATAGCTGTAAAAGGGGCATTGAAATCAAAATACTCTTGATCTGGTCAACAGAAAACAGAAAACATCAACAAAACAGTGCATCAACCCTTAATGCACTCACTCATGCAATATTTTGTGTAGTTCAGTTCTCACTCTGCAAAAGGGAAAGAGAAATTAAATATGGGCTCTAAGAATGTCAGAAGTGTTAGAAAGATGGTGCAGATCTAAAGTTACTCAGCCCAGCCTGGCAAAGATGTAAGTGAGGGGAAACATTACAGTTGTCTATAAAATCTATGGGGTTTCCAGTGAAAGGAGTGGGAAGCAAGCTCAAAATCAAGTAATATATTCTCTCTCTCTGCTCCATTTAAATTGTGAAACTCACTGTTTCAGGAATCTAAACAAATGAATACACTATATGGATTCAAGAGAGATTAAATAAATTTATGAAGGACAGTTCATTCTGGTACTGTTTGATTACAGAATCATTTTGGTTGGAAAAGACCTGTAAGATCATTGAGTCCCACCATGAACCCAGCACTGCCAAGTCCAGCACTAACCCATGTCCCCGAGTTACACGTCTCTTTAATAACTCCAGGGTACCTTAGCTACTTCCCTGGACGGTCTGTTCCAATGCTTGCCAACTCTTTCAGTGAAGAAATTTTTTCCTAATATTTGATTTTAACCTTTCCTGGCACAACTTGAGGCTGCTTCTTCTCTCCAATCACTTGTTACCTGAGAAAAGAGAGTGACTCCCACCTTGCTACAACTTCCTTTCAGGTAGTTCTAGGGATCAATAAGGTCTTCCCTCAGATTCCTTTTCTTCAGGCTAAACAACCTCAGCTCCCTCAGCCGCTCCTCAATAAATTTGTGCTCCAGAACACAATGGAGCTCCTTTCACCAGCTCCATTGTTATTTTTTGGACATGCCTCAGGGCCTCAATATCTTTCTTGCAGTGAGGGCCCCAAAACTTAACGGAGGATTTGAGGTGGGGCCTCACCAGTTCAGGGGAATGATCACTGCCCAGGTCCTGGTGGCCATACTGGTTTTGGATGCTATTGGCCTTCTTGACCACCTGGGCACATGCTGGCTCATGTTCAGCTGGCTGTCGAGCAGCACCCCCGGGTCCTTTTCTGCTGGGAGGATTTCCAGCCACTCTTCCTCCAGTCTGTAGCTCTGCATGGAGTTGTTGTGATCCAAATGCAGGATCTGGCACTTGGCCTTGTTCAACCTCACCTCAGCCCATAGATTCAGCCTGTCCAGATCCCTCTGTAGAGCTTTCCTACTCTCCAGCATATCAACACTCATGCCTGATTTGGGGTCAGCTGCAAATTGACTGATGCTCTCTTCCAGATCATTGAAAAATATATTAAACAGGACTGACACCAGTACTCGGCCTAGGAAAACACCACTTGTGACTGGCCACCAGCTGGATTTACCTCCATTCACCAACACTCTGTGGTCTGACAAACCAGCCAGATTTTACCCAGAGAGGAAGAAGTCCATCCAAGGCCTAAGCAGCCAGTTTCTCCAGAAGGACACTGTGGGAGAAGGTGTTGAAGTTCTAACAAAAGTCTAGATAGAAATCGTTCATTGATATCATGGTCTAGGTGCAATATCTAGTTCTGCCAAAACCATTGAGGAAGATGTGCTCTGTTTGTATTCTATTCTTATGTTCTTTCTTATATTTTACTTAGTTACTGAAGTTTATGTTGAGACATACTTATTGACTGATATACTTATTAAGCTGAATAGACATTTCATTTGAACCAGTAAGGACATTTTTATGTTTTTGTGTAACTAAGCTCATGCTAAATATGATTTCCTGTAAACCCCAAGTCTGATCGTTAATTTCACCAGGTCGCCAGTTTGTGATTATGCTGACTGTGTCTGATATTGACACGTACTCAGTGAAAGGTTAGGTGATTAAAAGCTCATTTCCAAGACCACAAAGGGGTCGTAAGGCCACAGGGCAGGCAGGTTTGTCTGAATACTTGACTCAGAGTTGCAACCCTACCCCAGGTTTTCCCAGAGCTTTTTCACATGATCCACATCCCAGTTTCAAGGAACACACTACCTAGGAGTCAGCTGTGGCAACTCTCCAGGTTACCCCACGGGTAAGGGTGTTTCCTCCCCTAGGGATTAGGATTTACCACAGGTTTAAGTAGGAGAGCATTTGGGGATTGTTCAAAACTGACTATTGGGTGTTTAGGGGACAAGACAATGGAGGAACCCTGGTAACTGGACTAGGAACAAGCATAGGAAAATAGAGAGATAAAGGGATAAAAGGGGCTAGCTGCTGATCACTGCACACAATCAGTACAGTCTGGCTTGTCTCCTGATTAAACATAATTTTTAACTTGTTTCCTGGGTGAGGGACTCCCTATTCTGTGTGCACATGTGTATATAGGGGTCTAACTGCCAGTAACAGGTCACCCCAATGTCTAGGACCTGAGGCCACTGACATTTCTTCATGCAAGACTAAAAAGCAGACATTTAACCAAGTAACAATAATGTCCCTGAAGATGAGATAAAGACAATTTCATATCGCTCCTGCAACCATCACGAGGCAGATGATTCTGGAACTGCAACTTCTCACCATCTTGACATTACTTTGCCTGTGGCTTCAAAAATTCCTGACTTTAGAAAATATTTCCAACTTTTTTTCTCTCATATGCATATTACTAGCAGAACTAAACTACCAGAAAAAGTTTAATTTAAAGTTCAATAGCATTCTTTGTTTTACCAGACAATATGCTGTTGAAGTTCTAATCATCTAAAAATTTATGTTTGTCTCCTTTTGGATTGAAGGCCACTTCTAACCTCATTGGAGAGTATTTTAAATTAATGCCAAATCAGGTAAAAAAGGCAAAAAACCTGAAGACCAAAGAATGTAATCTTTCAGTCATTAGGTCCATAGAAAACCAAATCAAACTGCATTTATGATCCCAAATTTCTCTATGTGGTCATGAAATGCTACCTCTTCTGTGTTATGATCTAAATTTAGTCTTTATTAATTTGCTGCATTTCTTAACCTTCATTTGTGGAACAAAAATGACTGCTTTGGCTTATTTCCTACAATTCTATAAAGAAATTGCAGAGAAACATATTTATATGTTAGATGACCTGGACTCGGAAAATGGTCAAATAAGGACAATACAAATAAAGATTTAAAGTCATAAACATATTAGAAGGGCATAGATAAACACATAAAAAGAATTACCTACATTGTATATCACAGAATCACAAAATCACAGAATACGCTGAATTGAGATGGACCCACAAGGATCGTCAAAGTCCAAATCCTGGCCCTGCACAGCACCATCCCAGGAGTCACACATGTGCTCGAGAGTGTTGTCCAAACACTTCCTGAGCTCTGTCAGGCTTGATGCTGTGACCACTTCCACAGGGGGCCTGTTCCAGTGCCCAGTCACCCTGTGGGTAAAGAACCTTTTTCTAATATCCAACCTAAACATCCTCTGACACAACTTCAGGCCATTCCCTCGAGTCCTGTCACTGGTCACCACAGCGAAGAGATCAGGGTCCGCTTCTCCTCTTCCCCTCACAAGGAAGTTGTAACTGCAATGAGGTCTTCCCTCAGTCTCCTCTTCTTCCTCTTCTTCTTGGTCTGTTCTTCAGGCTGAACAGACCAAGTGACCTCAGTCGTTCCTTATACCAATTCGTTTCAAGGGCCTTCCTTATCTTTGTTGCCCTGCTTTGGATGCTCTCTAATAGTTTAATATCTTATGCTGTGGTGCCCAAAACTGCACACAGTGTTCAAGCTGAGGTTGCACCAGGGCAGATGACAGAAGGACAATCCCCTTCTTTGCCTGGCTGGCGATGCTGTGCCTGATGCCCCTTAGGACATGGTTGTCCCTCCTGGCTGCCAAGGCCCTGCTGACTTATATTCAACTTGCCATCAGCCAGGACCCCCAGGTCCCTTTCCATGGCACTGCTTTCCAGCGTCTCATTCTCCAGTCTGTCCGTACATCCAGGGTTGCCCTATCCCAGGTGCAGAATCCAGCACTTTCCCTTGCTGAACTTCATATGGTTGGTGACTGCCCAGTCCTCTAATTTTTTGTGGTCTCTCTGCAGGGCCTCCCTGCCTTCGAGGGAGTCAACAGCTCCTCCCAGTTCTGTAATGTCTGCAAACTTGCTCAGTATCCCTTCCAGTCCTACGTCCAAGTCATTTATGAAGATGTGGAAGAGCACAGGGCCAAGGATGGAGCCCTGTGGAACCCATTAGTGACAGATCACCAGTCTGATGTCACCCCAGTGCTATATACTATAACCCTTTGTGCCCAACCCATGAGCCAGTTGCTCACCCATCGCATGACATGTTTATCCAGCTGTGAGCTGGACATTTTGTCCAGAAGGATACTATGAGAGACAGTATCAAAAGCTTTACTGAAATCCAAAAAGATTCCATCAACTGGCTTCTCTTGATCAACTAGGTGGGTTACATTGTCATAAAAGGAAATCCGATTTAATAAGCAGGACTTTCCCCTCATGAAGCCATGCTGGCTGTGACCAATGGCTTCATTGTCTTTCACATGTTTTTCAATATCTCCCAGAATAATTTTTTCCATAACTTTTGGAGGCACTGAAGTGAGACTGACAGGTCTGTAGTTTCTGGGGTCCACCTTCTTGCCCTTCTTGAAAATCGGGACAATGCTCACCAGCTTCCAGTCAGCTGGGGCCTTTCCAGATTCTCAAGACTCCTCAAAAATCATTGAGAGAAGTTTTGCAATGACATCAGCCAGCTTTTCTTTTTCATTCTTGGATGAATCCCATCAGACCCCATAGATTTACTGGGACCCAGCTGAAGCAGTAGATCCTGAATAATTTCAGGGTTGACTGGGAGTTGACCATATTTAATTACATTTCTTCTGCTTAACACTTCTTTCCATTGAGCAAATTCAACAAAAATCAAATAGGAAAAGCATAAAAAATAATCAGTGTCAACACATTAACCATCAGCTAAGTGAATAGAAATTAGGTGTTCTGAAGCATTCTGCCATAGTATTCAATGTATTAGTAATGGAAATTGCCCTAATATATTTTCATATTTTTCATATTTTTTAATATCAGCCAGTTATGAAATCGAAAATCATACTTTTGTCAGTCACATTTATCTTTCAGATTAGTTTAATACGTACAAGGAATTTAACCAGGATTTCTTGAGCTGGACAAAAAAGCTGACAGTAAACATGTAATGTCATAAATGGTTTAACAGACCACATTTCCCATTTTTATCTTCTACAGGAAATCATTGATTCAGAATTCAAGTAATTTCACACTTGAAAGAAAATGTTTTTACACACAACACTAAACTGAGCAAAGTAATAGACACACCATTTCGAAGAAGTTCATTGTGTAGTCAGAGCCTATCAGATCATAATACAAGTATTATAATCAGAATGGTATATAATATACTGAACTTGCTTAAGATTAATCTTTGCATACTTTTTCTTCTATTTTGAATGAACAGCAACATGCTGCCTGCATCTTTTATTTGTTAAATAGCTAACTATATTTTGAGAATTATGAACAGATACAATCAATCATAACTGTTTCATTCAACTTATAATTACAATGACAATGGATTCCATTAGAAAATTGAAAGATGAGAATATCTGAATATCTTTTAATGACATGTTGGAACACTCTGTGAATAAAAGTTTGTAGGAGAAATGAGGAAAAGAAGAGAAGAAATTGGAGGTGTTTACCAAAAAAAATAAAGAAAGAACATTAATTTTCTATTTTTGGAACCTGTAGAAATTAACAAATTCCAAGACCTGTTAATGAGATTTGGTGTTACTGAATCTAACAAAGGATTCTAAATATAATGCTGTCATGGTTTTAGGCCTGGTTGAAAATTAAGCACCATGCAGCCACTTGGTTAACCTCCCCTTTCTTCCCCTCCACCCCTGTGGAATGGGGAGGACAATCAAAGTAAAACTTGTGTAAGAGATAAGAACAGTTTACTAATTGAAAATAAATTAAAATACAGTACAGTAAAAACAAAGTAAAATACAGGTAAATCATAAAAATAATGATAATAAAAAGGGAAAAACAAGTGATGCACAATGCAATTGCTCACCACCCACTGACTGATGCCAGATCCCCCTTCATGAACCCAGACTGGCTGCACTTCTGGGTAACTCCGCCCAGTTTATATACTAAGCATGGCATTCTGTAGTGTGGAACACCCCTTTGGCCAGTTCAGGTCACCTGTCCCAGGTATACTCGTCCCTCCCAGTTTCTTTTGTGTACCTCCTCACTGGCAGAGCATGAGACAAAATGAAAAAGTCTTTGTATTTGGATAAACATGACTTAGCAAAAAAACAATACATCAGTGTGCTATCAACACCATTGGCATTCCAAATTCAAAGCACAGCACTCTCTAACAGCCACTGAGAAAAAATTAACTCTATCTCAGCTGAAACCAGAATAAATTTTCCAGTTCTCTAACTTTGGATGTAGTACTTCACATTGAAGGAAACCCCTGAAATAAGCTAAGCTTGCTATATTAAGTATCTGAGTTAATTGGAATATTTTTGAGTTAAATTGAATTTCCAATGAGCTACATTAAAATGCAGATTCTAAAATCAAGACTCGAGTCTTCAAAACTGCCCTTTTTGAAACATGAAATTACCTAATTTCTGTAGTCCTCTTATCTTTCACCATTAAAATTACCCAGGAATCTGAAATTTTACTTGTTCTTGTACCTGCAGCATTCCAAGCCATGTTATAATGACACATGGGACTGAACAGCAAAACAACGTTGCGGAGTCCCATTCACCTACCTCCTGAAAGGATTAGTCACTTGTTCCTGCACAGTCTGTTGCGCCTTTATATATAGCAATAAGATCAGTTCCTTGTGATTTCAAGTGTGACTTCAGAGTCATGTTGACACAGCTGAAAAAATGGGATGTTGTCTTACAGATAAAAGTGCCTGCCCATGACCAGGTAGTTTTGTTATTGAATTCTGAAACATATTTGCTAATTTGTTCAGCCTGAACAATCTGTGGGTCCATACATTTTATGGGCTCAACAACTCAGCAGAAGCTCATGACTAACGCTGGATGGATCGACTCTGTCACTCTCTATCCTAGTGACTAGAAGGAGGACGGGATTTCATAATGGATTCTCAGTCCATGCCAAAAGCTGGACATGTATTTTGCACAAAGCCTTATACACACAAAATTTGTAATCAGGCTGTGGAACAAATATTGGACAGTCCTGTCCTCATTTTTTAGAGGATTACTGTAGCTACCAGACACTGTCATGTTCAGCCTTGTTCTCCTTCTCTGGCCAAACTAGTTTTCAGCTTTTTTATACAATATATGAACAAATTCAGTAAAAATCCATATCCTTTCTATAATACATTACTTAAAGATGAAAAAACTTTCAAGAAAATCAGACTGAACCGTGGTTTTTCAGCCCCTTCAGAGGGTAGAATTATCAGCAGATCTTCTACATCACAGATAAGTGCTCTATCTATTAATTAATTGCTTAAAAGTTTATTTTTAAAAAAAGAAGTTTAAAGATAACTTAGCATACTTATACAAAAGAGATCTTGAGTGCCCACTTAGAGAGTTTTTTTCAGTTTGAATCACAGTGTCTCCTAAAATCATGTTACACTAAATCAGCGTTAAAGAGGAAAGATGTACCCTTTTACCTACGCTGGCTCCCAGCACTGTAAACAGTTCTGAGGCAGCCAAATTCTCCCATGCAGTTCAGGCATTTCATTAAGGTATTGACTTCAGGGTGTCTGCATTCATGACTACAATTTTGTATTTATGGATGCATGCAGAAAACACTAAGGATTTGAGAAAATATGTGGCGAAGTATCTGTTTAGGATACTTGGCAGTATCTAGTTATACACTACTTTAAAATTCTTACTAGCTATAGAAAAATCTGTTCTCTCTTTTACAATTTTTTTCATTTTCCTACTTCCTGTAAAAATGCTTGATTCTCCAAAATATTGTAACAAATATCTTTTAAAAGACCAAAGAAGAAAACACCCTTGCAACTATCCAGTGCAGTTGATTTCTAGTTTTCTACATTTTCTTTACACTGAAGAATTTTTGGAAATTAATTACATAGCAAACTAATCTTTCACAAAGCTATGAATCCAAGCTTTCTGTACACATTTTCTGCTAGCTATTACTTTGTGGATCTATTCCCAGTAGTGCAAATCCCGATTAGTATAGCTTGCTTCTTAGAAGGCATCTTATCTTGTTCTGTTGAAATCATCAAGACTCTCACCACACTCGTTCACGTAGGTTCACGTAGGTTCACGTAGATTACTAAAACTTCACATTGAGAGGTTAAAATTGATAAAATCGTGCACCAACACATTTTATTTTCTGTCTTTAAATATATTTTTGGGTTTGGAATCAAATGTGTGAGTCCTGCTCTACAGAGAAAAGAAGTGACATATGTCTATGTTGTTCTTGTCACAGATAAATCTCAAACTGGGCAATGAAAAACAGGGCTGCAATAGCCTGGGGTGAAAGTGCTAGATAAAGAGAAAAAGATGGCAACAAAATAATGACAAAATGGTAGTAGGAGTGAAGAAGCAAGGTGCTGTTGAAATTTACATCAGCAGAGTGGAGAATTAAAGCATCATGCAGCAGAAATATAGGCATAGTAGTGTCAGGGTGAAGCAAGGACAGACTGCTTCTTACAGGAAGTCTAACTGGGAGCCAAGGGTCTCAATGAGTCAGGCAGGAGTAGTGTTCGCACCACCAAAGGATGCAGTCCCATAGTGTTTGTTCAAAGATAACACATCTGGAGACAGGAACCTAAATCAGACACAGTCTAATAACAGCCAGGCAAGCCCACAGTGGCAAGACAGCTCTAAGATCAAGCTGTGAGTAACATCAGCAAGTCAAAATTACAAAATCAGCAAGGTACATGGCCAGGCATAGGAACACGCAGACCACAGCTCAGAGAAAGAATGAGGGTGACTGTCTGAGCTTAACTACACCTAACAAGGGAGGTAAGGAAGCTCTAGACAAGTTTTACCACAGTGCTCTCACATAGCTGTATCCACCACAGTCTGATCCCAAATTGCACCGATATGATACACTCATGACTTGTTAGTCTTAATCCTGTACTCAAATTGGTAGTTCATATGTTCATACAAATAGTTACGTTAGTAACTATTCTTTCATTTGTAAAGGTAATGAACAAATAGCATTACTTAAAACTGAGTTCTTTCCTTATCTTCTTTTTGTCTTCTATTTCTCTTTCCTTCTCATACTTTTTTTTCCTTATGTTTATCTTAAATATCCTGTTTTCCTGTTTTTCTAGTTCTTCAAGACAGCAAAGGAACAGCAGTTAAATGTCTTTCTTTTCCTCTGCATCAGGAAGAAAGTCTTATGATGAGTGAATATTGGAGTTTAACAAAATTCAGATACTCATTTAAAGAGTTTCTTTCTACTTTATTTTCCCTTATCTTTTGCCAATCAATCATGAACTGCTGCTCACTAATTGCTTTTCAAAGGTACATAGATATTGATTTTAAAATTAAACATGGACCTAACTCTCCTACTGAGTTTATTTACAGTTTAAGGAACTGTTCAACATGAATAAGTGTGTTAGAACCAGACCCTAAAGAATTAGAGGTTTTTCTTTTATTTCTCAATCAATTATCCATGTGTGACATTCTCATTTTATTTTGTCAACAAAAACCCTAGTTTGTAGAAAGAAAACTAGCAGGACCTTTCAAATGACATTAGAATGTGCTTATTTGCTGTACACTTTGCATTATTATTGACCAGACAAGGCTTTTGCACTAGCCTGTGAATCTAATTCATCCCACTAATATTAGCTTTAAAGTTGTGAATGCAGCACATGCATAACAATTATAGGCTGTAGATCATTGTAGCATAGACAAGGATGTGGGTTTCTCCTAATCATGCTATGGGGAAGTTTCACATGGGATTCTTTTAAAAGGGTGCCTACATTTCAGGTCTAGCAGAGATCAGAATCCAGTGGTCTGGTCTAAATTCTAGTCAGCTGAGTTATCATCTTGGTAATAAAGAAAGGTGATATAAAACAAATTTCACCAAAGAACATTTTTAGCAAAGGCAATCATAATACCTGATGTTGTGTTTTACCTCTTCAAAACATGGTGCAAATATTAATTATGACATACCAATAGCATAATACAAAACATCTCCAACCATTGCCTTCAGCTAATCCTGGGCAGAAACTTTACCATGGTTTTTAGAAACATGTTCTTTCCAGTCTCTGTGTTACCCGTTCTGTCACGAAACTTGAGCTACTAGGTTTTGTGGAAAAAAACTTCGTGAGTAGGTCTTCATGCAGTTTGTGAAACCCATTTCACCCCTAGCCTCAGCTGTTAAGAACCAGTTTATACTATTCTACCGGAATGGTGGAATGGAGTTAAAATTCAGATAGTCATTTAAATAATTAATTTCTACTTTATTTTCCCTTTACTTTTGTTAATCAGTCACTCTCCATTCTGTAATGGAAAGCAGACATATTAACTTTCAGAAGTTACATTAAAAACTTCAGTTACAGTAAAACAAATGTAAATTGAACAAAAGATGTGCCTGAATAATCACATTCTTGTATGAAAATGAGTTCCTAGCCTTAACTAAATGCATTAAACTCATAAATGATCAAAACCTGGTTGGTAGTTAATATGATGTGGAAACACAAATGAACTGTCTTAAGACAACATTAAATATATAGTGTGCATATATATGTATGTTCCTTTGAACTAAAGTGTTAGTTATTTGGACATCTCCTGCAGCTTCTTTCTCATTAAATCTTTTCCTTTCAGCTTAAAAACAAAGAAAATCCTGCATAATTTCTTTAATACTATAGTGCTAATGAAGCATTACTAAGAATTTTAATGAAAGCTTTCAAGAAAAGAAACAAATGTGGATTACTTCTGTATATTTGAGGGAAAATAAGTTAATTCCAATAATAGCTTGAATTTAAGATTTGAAAAATAATTTTTTTCAGTGCTTTATAATCCTTTTTAAATAGCTTTTAATCTTTTTCTCTATTTACTAGTGAATCAGAAACTACATCCTGAATTAAAATAATGTGATCTAAAAGCCACCTGCAAAAGCATCAGCTTTATTAGCATTCTGACCTTTTCTTACTTTAAAGAAATGCTCACACTGAAAATTCACAACATTTTTTACTGTTTGTGGCAAGGGAATAGGTATAACTTTGTGTACTTGCACATGTGCAGCACTTTCTGAAAGAGTGATAGGACAAAAATCCTGATTCTTAAAACTGAACACAGAAGTTACAACTAACTGAGACTTTTTTCCTTTCTCTATTCTAAACAATACTTTGTCTATTCTAAACAATCTTAAATCAACCCTGTGCTGTTCAGCCTCCTGGGAAAGTTACTTGGGAGAAATGACCGACCCCACCTGGCTTCAATCTATGTCCTTTCAGGCAGAAAGTAGAGGGTGATAAGGTCTCCCTTGAGCCTCCTTTTCTCCACGCTAACAACCTCAGCTCCTCATCAGATTTGTGCTGCAGACCCTTCACCAGTTCCATTGTCCTTCTCTGGACATGCTCCAGCATCTCAATTCTTTTTTGGATTTCCACTCCAAAACCCTTATTGTTTCCTGGTTTCCTTTAAAAAAGGACAAGAGAAATAATGGCATACATTTGCAAATTATTCTGTTATACTATTTAATATTTGTATTTATCTAAGCCATCAAAAGAGAGATTTTTCTAGTGGCAAAACATGTAATTATCTCTGCAAGAAATTAATACTAAAAATAAGCAACAACTTCACAAAATACCTTTTGCTCTATTCAAGGCTTATGATATTAAAAATCAATACACAACAGTTTAATTCTTGTAATTAAATTCACTAGAAATAATGTGATCGCATTCTTTTTTTAATCTGAATTCTGTAGAGCGTATTATAAAATCCAGTTTTCAGGTGTGATGGTTGTGATCATATATTTTGAAATGCAACAAACTGAGAGTTTCAATTTCAGCCTGGTAAAAATTAAAATGCTGTTTGTCTTACTATTATCTTCTATTTGGTTCTGTCAGTGAGGTACAGTTCTATTAAACTCTTCTGAGACTGAACAGTCTCTCGGGAATCCTGCAGAAATAAACTGATTCTGAAGTGAGAAGACTCACTCATACATTTATGTTACAAATCAACTGCAATTTTGAAATATGTCACTAGACTCTCATGGAAACTTCAGATTGTCTCCTTCAACAAGTGAAGGCTTAAGAAGCTGTAGAATTGCTCCATATGTTTTAGATATGTAGGCATAAGTGGAAATCAGAAACACGCACACTTTTAGTATAAGAATTAAACAAAGGAATAAAATGTGGATCTGTAGCTCTTCAAACTAATGAAAATATTTGCAATTTTATTAATGTGCAAGAGGTCAAAAATGGTGTCTTCTGTGTGTAATACATGTTATTTTATCAAAGCACTATTTTCATCACTGCTGGTATGAACATGCATATTATATGTTATATCTGAACTGTGTATACTGTAGTACAGCTGATATTAAATATATTGATACAGATTTTACTTCAAAATGTGTGGCTGTAAATTTCATGAATCAAAGCATTAAAAAAATGTAATATTTTGAGGCATGTGGAGTTACTTTGCTTTCTGTATTATGTCTTATATGGTTTACTCTATTGTGTCTAATATAATTTTCATTGTTTCATTGGAGAATGCAGACCATTTTTTAACCTGAAAGTTCAAATTAATTCACCAGAACAGCACCCAAGATAATATTTCTTTTCTTCTCATTATTAGAGAAACAAATCAAAGCTTGTCAAGTCCACAGACACCAGAATAACTAGAATGTCTAATCTGGGACTGTTTTTACTGAATTCTGGATTGTGCCCTTAGAACTGAAAAGAAGTTTTGTAAAGTATTAGGCAAAACCAGTCAGGAGACATGCATTTCCTCATGCTTGGTCACTATCACACTCTTCATGATAAAAGAGAAAAGTTACCATGGCTAGCTAAAAACAACTAAACTGGTGTGAGGATTTAGAGAAGCACAATGAGCTGTCTCAAACCCTGTCAAAGAAGGAGGTTCCCACAAGATAAACCACCACAACAGGAACTTAGGTTAAGCACAGATGGCAGAGAAAGGTGTTAATACCAGACCTGAATGGAGGTGAGGGTTTGGAATTTGCACACCGGACAAGATTCCACTGTACAGACTGTGGGAAAAGCGCAGACAACAACAACAGGAAGATGCCAGGCCTGGTGAGGCAGACCTGGGTAACTTATCTGGACAAAAATTCCCACCATGGCAAACTGTGAGAAAGGAAGCAACTGCTTACACACATTCCATCCCAAATTCTGGGAACAGCATGTACGTCTCTGGATAACCAAGACTTGGACTGTATCAAAGTGATATCTCCAGAAGAACACTTTGGGACCCCCACCATGGAGCAGATGGGGGTGAAGAAGGACCAGCCTCCCGCCACAGGATTCCATGTGGTCGTGACATCTTTGCTTAATCTTTCACTCTCTTTCTCTTTCTCTCCCCCATCCTCCTTCTATCTCTATCTCTCTCTACCTCACATTTACTGTTAAATAAAATCCATACTATTTACTATGGCACATGGTCTCACTTGCACCCTAATTCAGGCACAGGCATATCTTAGTAATTGGAGCCTAACAACTGGTCACAGGAATTGCTGTCCAGCAAGGAAGTTCAGTATCTGCAGAGGTTTTGTAGAGCTGGAGACTGTATATAAATACTTAGGTCAGGAATGACACAGAGAAAGTAAGAGAAAGAGAAAGGAAGGCAATGAACTGTAAAAGCATATATATGTTGTACTTTAAACTCATATCTGTGTATGGTCCCAAAATCTATAGGATAAAGTATATTTGCTGTTGATATTATATTCTCTCTAGGCTGCAACACAGTGCATAACTGCTATAGAATCACTTATGAAAAAATAAGAGGTTTACCTTGCATTTTAAACAAATTTAAAATGAAATGTGTGCAATATATTGAAGGACTATGGGGATAGTAATACCTCCCTTCTTAAATGGCTTGTATTCCATATCACATCATGCATTTTCACAGCCAGCCAGTCTCCTGTTGTAAAGAGCGGCTGTTTGGGCACCTAGTGTCAATCTGTAACTAAATTTTTGTTGGCAATGAGGGCAAACTCAGATGGAATTCCATGCAGCATAGCTGCATTTCATCTAGTTGTCATGTTTCTGTTTCAGAGAATATTTCTTCATGCTGTGGTGTAAGATTCCCTGATACGTTTTCAACAGTTGTCAAGTAAAATTTTATTTCTAGGTATTTCCTTCACCTTCCAAATCAACTGTTGATTCCCACCTAGTGGGAGCAGTATATGAAATATCTCATACTCTTAGTTAGGTAGAATCAACAAGGTCATCCACCCAGCTGGTCTATTGGCACCCATGGTCAGCAATTGGAACCCAGACTTGGACTTATATTATTGGCAGCACATGTCAAATCACAGGGCAGAATCAAATGAGATAATGAAAGAACAAACCATGCTGCAGTAGTAAACATATATATCAGTAAAGAAAAATTCAGCAGTAAGCAGTGGGATTCTGCCTAACACGAGTAGAAACTTTCAAAGTTTAAATGCATGTTCAAAATAATAATAATAATAATAATAATAATAATAATAGTAATAGATAAATGAAACAAGACAATCAATGGGAGTGCATAAGAAGCCATTCGCTGTTATGTACCAAACCAAGACATTATTTATAGCAGGGTATATCAGCCAGAGGCAGGAACAGGAGACAACAGTAAATCATAGTATCAGTGAGGTGGCAGACTTAAGAGTTGAACACAATGATGACCCAATAGTCAAATTAGGCATCCTAAAGGGGAAATTAATTCAAGCTATTACTCTAAAATCTCACTTATTCCTCGAAGAAACTAAGTATTCTCAAGGAAGCTTTAAATGTATGCCTGAACAAGTGTCATGGTTTGACACCAGTCAAACACCAGGCACCCACGAAAAGCCCACTCACTCACTCTCCTCTGCTCTGCAACTGGACAGAGAAAATTTAACGAAGGGTTAATGAGTTGAGATAAGGACCGGGAGAAAACATTCGAAGGGTGAAATAGGCTCAACTTAATGATACAAAGTGAATTTATTACTAATAAAATCAGAGTAGGAGAATGAGAAGTAAAATAAGCCCTTACAAACACCCTTTTGTCCCCTCAAACCCTCCCTCCTTCCCACCGACGGTGCAGGGATACAGGGTGGGGTTTTTGGTCAATTCATAACCCAGGGTTTTCTTCCACTGGTCAGGGAGAGGAGTCGTTTCCCTGCTGCACCATGGGGTCCCTCCCATGGGAGACAGTTCTCTGCGAACTCCTCCAGCGTGGGTCTGCTCTCACAAGCAGCAGCAGTCCCAAAACTGCGTGAGTCCATCCCACGGGCAGACAGTCCTCCCAAAAATGCTGCTGCGTGGGTCAGTCTGCCACGTCCTCCAAGGACGGCTACTCCAGCCTGGAAGCAAGGCCTCTGTCTCCACTGGGACTCTCACCGGACCACAGTGTCCTGGTATCCACCTGCTCCAGCAAGGGCACCTCCCCCACAGGCTGTGAGTGGATCTCTGCATCTCCCATGGACCCCCATGGGCTGCAGGGGGACAACCTGCCTCACGATGGTCCTCACCACGGGCTGCAGGGACATCTCAGCTCCAGCGTCTGGAGCACCTCCTCCCCCTCCTTCTGCACTGACCTTGGTGCCTCCATTGTTGTTCCTCTCACATCTTCTCACTCCTACTCTTCTCTAGCTGGAATAATTATAACTGTGCCACTAACTTTGTTGTGATTTCTTCTTAAATATGTTATCACAGAGGCATTACCATCATCTAATTGGCCCAGCCTTGGCCAGCGTCATGTCCATCATCAGAGCCATCAGGGATTGGCTCTGCTGGACATGGTGGAAGCTTCTATCAGCTTCTCACAGAAGCCACCTCTGTGGCCCCTCCACTACCAAAAACCAGGCCCTGCAAAACCAATACAACAAGATAAACAAAGATAAAATTGTTGGAAGGTTAACAGATCAGAGGGCCTGGGAAGACCAGAAAAATTGAATCAAATGGTTCTTACTGTCCTATACTTTCTAGGTTGTTATTCATAGAGAAAAGCATATTAACACAAGCTTTGTGAAAGACAATTTTTATCCTCTCTTTGTCGAAAAACAATTTATTAAATATATATATATCAGAAGCAATCAAAGCAAAGAGCAAACGAACTACACTTTACATGAAATTCATAGTTCTGTGTGCATTTTCTCCACAAAATCATTACTTGTATGCATGAATTTTTATTACGAATAAGAAAGAATCAAATATATAAGAAAATATGTAATATACATTAAATAGCTGTTACTCTTCAACTAAAATCTGGGAACACTGTGTAAGAACAGTTTTGTACAACATGATCAGGACAGAAAACAGTCATGCCTGAACTCTTACAGGCAGGTAAATATGCATACATATATATCTCTAAGAACATATGTATATACATAGAGTCTCACTGAAAAAAAAATCTGGGTATTGTTCTGGTAATTTTAAACAGACTGTAATAATATAAAGTCACTATATAAATATAGCCTAATTGCTAGTCTCACTCTAAAGTATGCAACTTTCTGGATATATGCAAATAGAAAAAATATAGAGGAAAACAGTTTAATTAGGCTATAATAATAGCTTTATTAACTCAGTAAATGTTCCCTGATAGCAGATCCCAATTACTTCTTTAACCAACTCAATTGGTTAAGGCCCATGTCCATCATGACACCCTCTGTACGGCACATACTTACTTGAAATCTCCATGGAACATGCCTGCATTTCATCTAATTTTCATATTTCTTCTTCAAAAATTATGACTACCTTGATAGCTTCTGAGCAGCTGTCATGTAGAGTTTTATTAGAAATTTGCTTTTTCTGCCAAGTCATCTATTATTTTTCTCCTCAAGGCTCAATGGCTTCTGTCACTCCTTCACTGGGCCCCAGTTGGCCCCAGCCTCTAGTGAAAAGTCACAATTTTCTAACCATATATGAGGGAGGAAGCAAAAGAGAGTATCCTGTTCCCAGTATTAGAGCTTCGGGTGTTTTCCTGGTATTTTCTATGAGAAATGTCTTCCAATGTTAATTTATTTTAAATCTGCCGCTTGTGAAATGAGTATTTCTGTTAGATGTCTGCCAGCTGATGATAAGAGCAGCAAAGCTTTTAGCCTCCTCTGTTTCTTTCTCATTAACACTGGTCAAAAATACAGTTATGACTTCATAAGAGAGATACATCATGAATAATTGAAGTAAGTAATGTAAGTAATATTTTTGCTGATGAACATACAAACTGGATCCAATCAACTATGAGCAGAATACTATGCCACAAATACATCACATGCACATGGATTACAGATCCTTTGCCTCTGTAACCTGTTCTTTAACAACTCTGATAGTTGCCAAGAACCTACTCTTCTTGGCAACCTACATCTCTCCTGAGCTGTAGAAAAAGAGGAACAAAATTTTGTCCTGTAAGTTATGCTATAGGTTGTCCTTTGCTGACCTATCACTATGGGTTTAATTTATCATAACCGATAAAAACTGGGAGTTAGCCATAAGGAATTGTGCTTGCTTATGCCTAAAGTCAAGCCAAGACTTCCCAGTGTGCATTTAATTAATATTTTAATGGATGCTTTAATGCAGTGGAAATTCATCAAATTAGGATCTAAACTTCTTGTGAATAAAAGCACGTGTATGCAACCATAGCAGTAGAGTGAGACTCTCCCTTCAACTCATACAGTAATTTCTAGCAATTCACTATAATTTTATAAATGAAAATAAAACATGGCTGTAAAAAGTAATTCAAAATGGAGAGATGAAAACAGAACAGGCAAGAAACATTCCTACAACATAGCATAAAAACCCTTTGCCTTTTCCAGCCATTAATGACTTCCTCTCACTAATCACCAATATCTCAAACAAGGACAGCCATACCTCCAGTATAAATCATTCAGTTCAAACACTCCCTTTGATTTAGACTTCACAAACTAGCTCGGGAGATTTTGTTTGATTAATTGTGCTTACATCTTTAGTTAATTTAAAATGTATATATTTTGTAGCTTGTGATGTAAACCCTTAATTTAACAACCCATTCCCATACTTGCCCACCCTCAAGGGTTCAAATACAGTTTAAGCTGCTATAATTAATGGAGAAAAGTAATGCTGTCAAAGAAGAAATATGGCCATATAGGACAAACTTGGCTGTGCTCGTTCTGTCATTCTTTTCTCTCTTTTTCAAAACCGTAAAACAGAATAAGACATGACAGTGCAAAAGATTGTTTACGGAACATAGATTTTTACACATAAACTGCCTAGTGTCAGGAAACTCAGAAATTAAATTTCTTTTCTGATCTGCTTCATGTTCTTCCTTTTCCTTCATTTTTTCCTCCCGAATATGATTTTACTCTTTGGTAAAGTTAATGATATAATAGAATTGATTTACTCTTGCTTATATGTTACAGTTCACCATATGTTTCTTATAGTTTTTATTAAGTGATATAAGTCCTGTTTATCCCTTAGATTCATATCCAGCAAACATAGAAACCATCATTTGTATTAGTGTTATTAATACTGTTTTTTACAAAGAATATTATACATAATTTTTTTTTAAAGACAGTGAAAGATGATGTAAAAGTATGTATGAAAGCATATATTTATGGTATGGTTTACAGGCATTAGTAGGAAAGCAAGACAGAGTTTGGAAAGTAATATTTTCCTTAAGAATATTGTGTATACTTTGACATAAAATGTGAAGAAAACTGTGCAATAATTATGAAGATATGGAGGGAATAGATACATGCTGTCTTACAGAATTGATGGCATCACAAAACACATGAGAACACACAATAGTTACAGCACATATAATGAATTACAGAACACAGATACGACACTGTAGTCTAAATATCTAAAATATTCCTTTTTCCAATGATTTGCTCATTTTGATTACTGGTAATACAATTTTTTGCTTTTCAATCAAATATAAAAGGTGAAATGGAAAAAATATTTAAAAATAAAAGATCAAAATGGAAAGCAAAATAATGGGTTAAATACTCCCTTTGGTTTTTTGTTTTGCAATGATGAAGAATTTACCAAATCTCCCTAGTGTTTAAATTCACTGTGTCTTTTCCCTGAAATGCCTCTGTATTTACCACAAAGGTTTGCTAGTGCAAAGTACAAAATATTCTTTAGTTAAAGCCAAGTTATTGGTACTGTGACTGTAAATGTATTGACTACAAGGTATATGAACAGGCACTCAGCTGATTGAATGATTCTTCCAATCTTAATAAATTTATGAGCTTTCTTTTCTCAGCTTGTTCTCCATCAGGACCTTTTCACAGGGCTGATGCTTAATCAGCCTTATTCCAGCCTGTGGTGTAAGACTTCATATTTGTCTTTGTTGAACTTTGTTAAGTTCTTGTTGCTCCATTTCTCCAGACTTTTGAGGTACCTGTGGATGTCAGCCCTCTTTAAGTGTTCCAGACATTCATGCCCTTCAGATGTGGGAAGGGTGCTTTCCAGGCCATTGACCATAACATTGCTGAAGATCATAAATTTTTGGTTGGGTTTGGTTTGGTTTTACTGTTGGTTTTGGCACACGGCATATACTTGAAACAGAAACAGTATAAAATAACAGTGAATTCTCAGAGCAGAACACTCAAGAATGTGTTATACACTGGCAGAATTTCTAAACCTATGTGCTCTTGTAAGGTGTTAAAGATCTTCTATACTTTTCTAATGATTCACAATAATCTTTTCATTGCCTTTTATTATAAGATCAGACAATGAAGAATGCAGAACAACAGAATAGCATAAAAAATGTTGGGTTCAAGTTTGTTCTTTAAGAGAAAGAGGGAGAAAATTACCAAAACTATTAGAAAGGTAAAAGAATTGGACAAAGTATGAAAGCATTATATCTGGTTTATATATTAATATTTAAATATGTTATTTACAATTTTTTTTGGCTGAATAATATCACCCTTTTCATTTGAGGAGACCTATATTTTATCTAACAATGTGGTTAATCTCACGTACTAAGAGAAATACAAGGGGGGGGGTGTGGGGTGTGTGTGTAATTCTGCAATTTCATTTTCTCTATATTTCCTGTTTCTTTCATGTCTTTAAGTTCCTATAGCAAAGAAAATTTGCAGCTGATAATTGGAAATAATCAGAAGGAAAAATCTTAATTAATTTACATGCCTGTACCACTTGTGGGTTTTTTTGGGGCACTAATGAAAACTGCCACCATTCTTCTAGTATCTAGAAGGAAATGTCAGCATTTGAACTAGTCTGTAGCAGTTCTGGACAACAGAATAATAAATTTCAGCAAATGCTCCACTATTCAGTTGACAAATAGAAAACTGTACCAACAAGATTTAAAACATCACATGCAAGCTGTAGACCCTTTGTCAAGACGTGTTAGCTCAGCATGAGGGGCATTGTGAAGACATACCAGAAAAACTGTCACTAGAAGCTGAAAGAAATTTAGGCTTCAGTGCCTGCTTCTCACAAGAATATATGTAAAAGGTTGCTGTCAGCTCCTGCTTAAAATTAAATAAGAAATAAGATTCAGGCTTTTCTCCTACTGTTCTGCTTAAACCACTAAATATCTACAAGCATGAGTGCATCTTAAAAGTGTAGTCAGAAGCCATGGGAATTTGAGGAGATTTTTCAAGAGCTGTTGTCATAAAAGCAGCCAAACAATGACTGACTGTCTGCCAATATCTGTATTTAAACTTGTTTCATTAAGAATAAGCTGTCTCTTCTACCAATGCATTTATAATAACCTTCATGTAGCTTTAATAAAGTGTTTTGAAGACCTGGTCATACAGTATTTACAAATAATATTTGGCTCTTTCCCTCAGTTTTCCACCTTTTTTTTTTTTTTTTTTTTCTTGGGGGGGGTGGAGGGGGGAAGCATAATGTACCTGATTCTGTAGGAAACCAATTAATATTTTAGTTGGAGTTTTTTTAACCACTTATTCATAGCATAGCTTGTATGCCTTTCTTCACATTGCTTCAAACATACCTAAGATATTTATAAATTAAATTGTCTGAAGAACTAATATTATGAACACAGCATAAAACTTGAATTTGTTAAACTGCAATATACTTATTTCATCTGATGCCCCCTTAAGTATATGCATAAATCTTAGTATGATGGTAACTAAACATACGTGATAGAATATTATTGCAGATATTCCACCAGAATTTTAGTAAAAAAATCATTAACTCTGCTTTCTTATATTGCCTAGGTAACAGAAGTGGGACCTAGCCTATAGCATTGGTGGTGCCAATTCCATTTCTCTTTTATGAATCTTAAAAAGAGTAAAAAAAATATTGCAGATTAAATTATATACTGTTTATATTTTCTTTTCAAGAGCTTAATATTTGGTAGTCCTCACTAAACCAAAATCACCTTTGTAGTTAATGCATGTTTTGCAGTGAGAAAGACTATGGGATCCAATTTTAAGATCTACCCAAAAATTTCATGTCAAAATACTGATGATATTGAATAATCCTTTTGCTACTGATAAAGTATTCTATTTTGATGTACTTCATTCTTACATAATTCTATCTGAGATCCAGAGTATGAAAGAACCCCAATAGTTTGCAATAGTTTGCAATAATTATTATGAAACTGTGAATTTACCTTTTAAAAGGTTTTGCTGCCACAGCATTACCACTCCTTTGGAAGTTCCAGACACTACTTCTACACACTTAATTGAGGGTTATTTCAGCTATATATTACTACATCAGGATAATGCCACCTTACTCTACACTTACATTACTGTTTTGAAGGTGTTGAGCAGGCCATACAAAGTCACAATACTGACTAAAGTACAATGTACATTTTTAAAGGTTTTTTTGTGGAGCTGATCTTCAGTGATCTGAAGAGGTGGGAGGGTTGTCTTTGAGAAACTCCTCAGTCACTGCAGGCATAATCAGAGACCTACATGCAGCACAAAGAATCAATTCAGCCTGCAGAGAGTTTTTCTTTTTTTTCTTTTTAATCCAGAAAAATGCTCATGCAATCACTCTTTCCCCCCAGAGTTCTAGCCTACACAATCTAACCCCACATGACATGACGTATATTATTTCTGTAATATAACTTTAGATATCACTTCTGAGAAGAAAAGTTTAGAGTAAAAGCTGTTGTTGGTTTTCCAGCTGCAGCTAGACAGTATTTGTCAAGGTTAATATTTAATATTACCTGCTCATGCTGCTCTATTAAAAATCTTTACTGAATCGTTGGGAATAAGGCATTATGGTAAGTAAATAATTTACTCCATTCATATAGCTCTGCCTTTTGGAATTATTATTCAAATTACTAGATGTTTATTGACAACATAATGAAGATGTTTGTTTGTTTGTTTGTTTGTTTGTTTGTTTGCATCTGGGCAGCTGCCCAAAAAAGATTTCAGACATATAAGAGAAAGAAAATTACATAATTATTATAATTTCATCAGATATCCTTTCCACCCTAAATCCTTTTAAATGAAATTTAAAAAATGCACAGCAAAGAGAGCTAAATATCAGCAGGATCTTGGTACAATAGTGACATGCTCTAGGAGCTGAGCAGATGTTAGTCCACAGAATAAAGCATAGAGGAAGATGATAGTTACTTTCCAAGCAGTAATACTCCATGGCAATGTAGTTATTTGCCTGTTAGTGACTGTTTCATAACAGTAAATTCAGTACAAGGAGAAAAATTTCAGAAGATTGTACACTAATTTTTTTAAAGAAAATTTATCCTAAACACGTTTTTCTCACTATACTGACTGTTGAACATGGTAGGAACATTAAATATATAGTTTATTAAGAGAAAAATTAAATATATCAGAAGAAAAGTAAATAGTAAAAAAAACCACTTTAGTAGTAATCTATGATGGGCAAGCTTAAAGGCTGGAAGGGCCAATTTGATATTGACAACTATATAAGTATTCTCAGTTTATATAATAGTCCAGACCTCTGAGATCCTAAATAATATTTATAATTCATAATGTTTCCTGGCAAACAGGATCTAGTATGTCAAGAGAGTGGGCACAGCACTTTTTAACCACCTAAGCATACAGCTCAGTCTACCTCTACTCAAATATCATGAATTATACAGGTACAGGACATGGTTAAGGGACATTAACAAAGAAAAGCCAAAGCATGCAAGTTCTCCTGGTTAATACATGGTCCAAAGCCCAGATGAAATCCTCTTAAACATTTTTCCATGAAGCATCCAGAGTGCAGGCATATCTGCATATACATACAATTAAATATACTACTCACTTTCTTTTATCTGAGTATAATTTCTGCTTGTAGCTACCAAAAATGCAGTCTCAGGAAGGTAAGGTCAATGCAATGTACCGCTGAAACCAGCCTGGTAGACGAGATTCCAGCAATGAAATGTGACACATATATCACCAGGCCAATTTCAAAGTGTGGATGTAAGGTATTTGCTCTGATGGTGCAGAAAAGCAAAATAAAACAGTATGTAGCCCATCTTCACATGATTGCTGCCATAGCAAGCTAAAAATATACAGATGACACAGATAAGAGGTTTTCTTTATGTATTGCTAGCAGTGTCATTGATGGAAATACATCTGAAGACCTTTATTGTCAACATTATACCCAAATTTCTCTTCTCCGACAAATAGAGCTCAGTTGGTATATTACTTATAAATGACAGATGCCAATAATAATGAGCAGTGACATGTCAATTCAGTTGTAGCTCATGGTATCAGACACTGCATGTCCAACTGCAGCAAGACTGGTCTAACAGCCAAGGGAAGGTGAGCAGAGAGGAGAGAGCTGCCTTGTCACTCAGATTCAGCCAGATCCCTGGTTCTGGAGCAAGGAGGACAGAGCAATGATGGTATCATGGGTTAGCCACATGCTCACAGTTCAGTGATTTCCTGGCAAATCCACAGAGAGGAGACAGATCCAAAATAAAGCCAGGAAGCCAAGTTGATGGATCAGGATGAGGACCAGTGAGGTATATGGCCAAGCACGAGCGTGATAGACCAACAGTGCCTGAGCTTAAGCACAGCTCTTGGGAGAAAAAGGGGCTGACAAAGCTTCTGATGCCTCTATCTGCAGCAGTCTGATTACATGTTGCATGGCCTCATGGTGTCAGAGTAGGCCATGAGCACAGGCAGCTCAGCCTCTCAGAGGATTTTGAAAACCTGGGCTCCCACAGTAGTGCAAATGGTGTTGATCTGAGAATTCCCTGGAATTATGTGGTGGTGCATTCCCACTCCCCTGCCTTTTTCAGGCCACACTATGATCTGAGCAATCTTCGTTAGGCCTCGGCCTTGATTAACAGCACCTGGACCCAGCTCCTCTTGAGCTTATCGGAAACACAGTCTTCGCCCAGGAACTGCTGCTGTCTAATGAGCTTCTGCTTTTTTTATCTATGAGGAGCCTTGGAAACTACTTTTTTGCCTGGCATAACACGGCATTACATCCCTATTCTCACATTTTCAAAGAAAGTTTCCATTCCAAAGTGTGGTCAGCATGAAACAGTTATGACTAAAGCCCGTTCTCTTGCAACCTATAAACAGCGGTCCAAAATGAGATTCTTTGAGGTCTTCTGCACCGCAGTGGGCTGTGACCAGCAACCTCGCTCTGAGTGGGGCCTCTCAGAGCCAGCGCACTCTCAATTTTGCCATACTCGGAGGATCACCAAACGACAATGAATCCTGGGCCAATACCCTCACTTCTCAAGACTCAATCATTCGGCCATTGAGAAGATGCAAAGGCATCCAAAGTGAGTATTTCACTACCTTTGAGGGGAATTCTTCTCAGGTACCTTGCACTGGCTCTTTATGTCTGTGTGCATATGCTATATCAAATATGGGAGAATTGCTGCTCCCATAGAGGTTTAAGTACATTAGATATCTAAGTTAGGCCTGTAAATAAGTTGCTGTTGTGATATAGTAAATCCTATATGAATACTTCACTAAGTGTTAAGTTAAATTTAAGTTATAAATTAAGTAATGTTAAGTTTCAGTATTGTTAAGCCTTCAGGCCATATTCCTTTTTATCCTTGCCCTTTCTATCCTTTAGTCACACGCACCTAAAGACACACACATACACAGATAGTTCTCGGTTTGTTCCAGTTTGGTTTGATTGACTCTATTTTTGTTGCTTTTTCTTCATGTGCCTTAACAATCTAGTAAGTAGATTGCCAATGAACTTTGCCATGCTGCTGCTTTTGTATTAACTCTGTTTTTACCGATACATTTGGTGGTGATTCTTTAAGCAATCTCAAATACTTGTTCATAACAGATTACAAAGTGTGACTACTTCTTGCAGTAGCAGGTCAGTTTGTACAAGGTTTCTCAGGTCTTACCTGATTTAGCATGCTGTGTTGGTTTGACTGTAACCAGCAGGGGAAATTAACCCCACACAAATGCCTTGAGAGAGATATGGCTCAGAATTACAATTTTAATAAAAGGGTTAAAATAAATGCAGGAATAAAGAAACACCAGCCTAAACAAATCGACAGGATCACAGTACAACCTGACAGTGGTTGCAGTCCTGTTGAAAGCAGTAGTACCAAAGAAAGGCCTGGCCTGCGGAGTATCCAGTGACAAATGGTCCCGTCCTCTGGTTCTCCAGTGGTGAAGGGTCCAGTCGTGGTGGTCTGGAGTCCTCTGGGCTTCCAGTCGTCTGGTTTTCCAGTGGTCTGGTAGTCCAGTCCTGGTAGTCCCATCCTGGTAGTCCAGTCCAGTAGACCAGTGTTCTCTCCCATCCCAAAGCCTACTTCTATGTCATGTTTCTTGGCTGGTACCTCCCCCAGGGGCGGGGATTTCCAGAATGGAAAGGGATGTTCCCGACTTCTATTGGTTGGTTCGGTAATGGGCTCACATGAGCTGAGTCTCAGGGAGCAAACGGCTTCTGACCTTCCATTGGTTGGTGTTTATCTGATTCGCTAATGGGCCATTAATCAAGATAATCCACTCAAGATGGTTCCGAAGTTCTATTCGTCCATGCTTATCAATTCGGTAATGGGCCATTAACTGAGATAATCTACTCAGGATGGGTGGTGCTCGCTGTCGGCCGGAATGGTTATCTCAGTTGAGACAAGGAGTCCCCATTTCACATGAGCACAGTTTCAGGGAGCAAATGACCCAGTTTATCGAGGAAATATGTGGGTGATGATAGAATACATCTTTTTTTTTGGTTAACCCAGGACACATACTTTGTATGCAAAATCCTTAATCTTCATTTCAGTCCTTTTCCTACCATCATCTTCTTTGGAGCAGCCTGTACAGTTTCATTCTCCCAAGCATATTTCCTAGGGCTCAGAAATGAGTGCTTATAGGACTGCTACAAAATTTGCTAAAAAAACCCCAATGAATATTCATTGCTCTTTTCTTACATAGAAGAATTAGACAATATAAAGTCCATAACTGGAAAGGCAGACTTTGCTCTCGAAAACTCTAAATTATCAGGAAGAGTGAAAGCCATTGTTTTCTTCATTTGGATTGGTCCTAATACATGAAAAAAAAAATCCAACCATTAACTACATTACTTAAAAGTAATTTGAAATATGAAAAAAATATCCATATAAAACTGTGTTTATTAATAGAAGAAGAAAAAAAAACTGTACCATTTTCAGTTTTACATAGAAGACTTTGTGTAGCTCCATATGACAAAAAAGCAGTCAGTATTAGTAAAATTTTGAAGAAGGTAACGCCAATAAATATAACATTCCACTATTCCATTATCTAAAGAAGTAACAGAATTTGTCATTATTCAGAAATTTCTTTCTTTCTTTTTACTAGACTTCATCCAAGCTAGTGTGGCATTTAGGTTTTAGTTTTTGTCCTTAATCATGACCTTTCATGCACTACCACAGCTACAAATAATTTCCTTGGTTATATCCATTATAGACAATATCCTGAACCTCTATAGGCTCTATCAAAATAAAATGAAAGTGATACATTCATACATCATGCAGGATTCACTCCATCTTCCCCTGAAAAGATAATGGCCGTCTGTGTGGATTGTATTGAAAGTAATGAACAAAAATACAGTGAAATTCTGAAAAAAGACACCGGGGTATGTACATCTAATGCCTTTACAAAGTGAAGGGCAGTATTTTAGGTTGGGCACATTTATAGATTATATCTTATCGAATTTTAATTTATATACTTCATTATATTTGTAGGATGTTTAAGCTGTAAGGAACCTAGACATGTTGAACTGGAAATGTGAAAGCCAGCTTTTCTCACTTAAAGGTATCTTTGATAACTGCATATTGCCGAAAAACTATCACTGGAATTATCTAAATGGAGAGTCTCTATCATGTTAGTGAAAGAAGCAGTTCTCAGAGAAAGTTTCAGTAAGATCTTAGTTGAGTTTGGCTCTCTACATCTGCTTATTTGTGTTTGAATTTATCAACCACCATCTTTTTTATTCACAAAGTACCCAGGTGAAGCCAAGTCTGAGTGAAGGAGGTTATTTCTAGAGTCGTGCTTGCTGCTGTTACCCAGCTCTTCTAGGAGTGTGAGGAAAAAAAACCATCAAAATCACTGTGCATATAGGCTGCGTGACTGTGATTGAGAAGGATCTCTAAGTCTAGAGTGCGGATGAGGATGGTTCAGTTCCCCACATCCTTCAGATTTCAGACTATCTTCGTATATATGTGGAACTTCCTACATCATGTGTAGTTAAGTGGAGATAATCAGCACTACAGAAGTGGTGAATTCATCATTTGACATTTAGGTGAAGGAGAAATTGACATGGTGATCCTGAAGAAAATGGAGCCCACATTTACTGTTTTCATAGGCTTTGATGATCCAATTCAATGATATTTTTGTTATCTCTAACTACTCTCCTTCAAGATATGCTATGAACTCCACAGAACTGACTGAACAAAACACTGATACGAGTTACCTATGTAACTCATAGACATCTCCAGTGTTAACTGCTTTAGCAGGAAGGGAGGAAGAAATTCCATGTTACTTAAGGCAAGGGCCATGAGTTATGAAACAATCTGGATATGTGCTTCTGTTGTGATGATACTCCTTTGTTGCATCATATGTTAGACCTTTTCTCCTTTACAGTTATGTCAAATAGTTTCTCACTTATATGATCCTATTTTTAACTATCAATCCCACCAGCTGCTCACTCTTTTTCAAATTTCACAGTAAAAATATTTCCTCCTTTGCATCTACCTCTTAATTTCTCCCTCCCTCTGCATTCTTAATGTAATGCCTGCTTAAAGTGGTTTTGGCTCCCTGTTAAGAATGTAGAATTTGCTAAAGAAATCATACAAAATACTGTATTTCACCAATCAAACATTCCATGAGGAACATTTCTGTTTCCCATTCCTTTTTGTAAAAGTTTTAAATTAGGCACTTAATCACTCTTCATAACTTAGTGAGTCATTTGGTGGAGTGACTTTCTCTACAATCATCTTTTCATCTATTTTTGTAGGGTTCCACTAATCCTCTTAAATATTACTACAGGAGTGCTCCTCCGACACTCCTGGCTTTGCGTCGGCCTTCTTATCAGAGAGGCCGAACAGAAGCAGGTTTTACAATTTATTGTTAAAATAACAAACAAACTGCAGTCTCAGAGTGGCGTGAGATTTCAACAACACATTGTAAAAATGGCGAATGTCACAGGACTCAGTGTTGAACAAGAATTTATAGTGTCCTAAACCAATAGATTACTGAGACAACTATTGTTTTGACTTTTTGACTTATCTTAGCTGGACCTGTCACCTGCAATGCGGCAGTATTTCCACGAATCACTCATCATGTCACGTACTCATGGACACTTCTAATGTAACATCTAAATTCTTAACTTAAACCATAACTTAACTTAACTTAAAGTATAAAGTTAAAACCCTTCACCAAAGCACCCAAAACTTGCTTCTTGCTTATCACTATGAGAACACAGAGCTGTAACCCTCTGCTTAAAGCCACAAATCACTGTTAATTAAGCTAACCCAGGCTTCTTCCAAGGTTATAAATCAAGGCTACATTCAGCTTTTACTTCTCTGTTTCCTACAGTGAGTCCTTTGGTGGAGTGACTTTCTCTATAATCATCTTTTCATCTATTTTAACTGGCTAAGTGGTGTAAAATTAAAGTGTAACAAAAAAATATATTACTATATTATCTGAACTCTGCATATTTAAATTGATGTTTATAGCACAATCATTCCAGTTTTTAGATTTAGTAAGTTGTAGACTTACTGGTGTAAGTAAGTTAGCTAGTATAATTAATAGTTGCCAAAAATCACAGAATCACAAAATCAGAGAATATGCTGAATTGAAATGGACCCACGAAGATCATTGAGTGCAATTCCCTGCCCTGCACAGCACCATCTCCAAGAGTCACACCATGTGCCTGAGAGAATTGTCCAAACACTTCTTGAGCTCTGTCAGGCTTGGTGGTGTGACCACTTCCCTGGGGAGCCCATTACAGTGCCCAAACACCCTCTGGCTGAAGAACCTTTTTCTAATATCCAACTTAACCCTCCCCTGACACAACTTCGGGCCATTCTCTTGAGTCCTGTTACTGGTCACCACAGAGAAGAGATCAGTGCCTGCCCCTCCTCTTCCCCTCACGAGGAAGCTGTAACTGCAATGAGGTCTTCCCTCAGTCTCCTCTTCTCCAGGCTGAACAGAACAAGTGACCTCAGATGCTCCTCATATGGCTTCCCCTCAAGGCCCTTCACCATCTTTGTTGCCTTCCTTTGGACACTCTCTAATAGTTTAATGTCTTTCTTATAATGTGGTGTCCAAAACTGCACACAGGACTCGAGGTGAGACCACAGAGCAGAGTGTAACAATCCCTCCCTTGCCCAGCTGGTGATGCTGTGCCTGATGCCTCCCATGACAGAGTTGTCCCTCCTGGCTGACTTATACTCCTTGGAGCTTCACTGATTTATACATCTTAGGATTTGACCTAGTATCTGTAACTTTGAATAACATTTCTTTGTGTGGTAAATTTCTGTTTTAAAATACAACACAGGGAGCAGTGCTACTTTGCAGTTCAAATGTAACATGATACATATCCAGGACTACACCCTTATCTATTTGTGTGCCCTGCATTATCCTGTAAATGAATTAATTCACAAATAATACATCCTGTACAAAACAATATAAACCACAATAAAATTATGATGACTGTTGTATGAATATATCATTTATTCTCAGTTCTGTAAAATAAATTTTCTATATAAACAAATAACATTTATTTTTAACACTACTTGGCTGTATATTTTAGATAGATGTATACATACACACATACATATATAATATGAGTATATCCATATATGTATTATGTATAATTATGTATATGTATTTATATACAAAATACAATCAGATTTAATAAAGGCACAATAAATATTTCATTATTGACATATGAGGCATAACAGAATATGTTGCAGATCAGACAAATTGGAAATAAACATGCATAACAGAATGTGTTGCAGATCAGACAAACTGGAAATAAACATGCTAAATGAATCAATCATGCTTTATTTGATGGAGAGGTGGCAACATTACAGAGAGAGACAACAGAGCCAACAACCTAGCTATCAGTTTCTACAGAAAGATCTAAAGATTAACTGAGTTAGAGAACAAACACACACACTAATAGAGCTTGTGAGCAGAGAGTTTGACTGTCAGTTCCCAACTTGTATTTTCTATGGCTGAAAAATAAATTGCAGATTTAATTTCACAGTTGTGTCAATCCTACATCTTTTATAAATATATAAGGTACTTGAAAAAGAAGGCTGTAGGGAAGTCCTAGAATAGTTCACTCCAGGCTGTTTTGCTACTGAGTTGGCAGAGAAATTCACAGTACTGTGTAAAATAAAATTATTCTAAGGGCATATATTTACTCATAAAAGTGTTACTGGTTGGATTAACTATTCCTGATATTATTTTAACTTGAAATGGTACTAGAGAAGGAAATTAATACGTAAAAAGATGAACAAATCTTTACTCAAGGTCACTGTTTCTAAATTGTACTGTCCATATCAATGCTGTCCACATTTGTCATTAGATACTATAACACACTTGAATATAAACTGATTCTGACAGCAGAAGAGAGTTCTAGCTAAAATCAACAAGGACAATGTTGACTGGAATAACAATCAGCTTCACACTCTCAATCTTTGTTAAACTGAAAATGTGCATCAAAACTTGGCATTCTCAGCTATGGACAGAAGACTCTAAACATTCTCTGAACTTTTACTTTACAGTTCCTTCACATTTTTTGATTGCTTGGGATATTAAATTTACTTAATTCAGTGCCTTTCATACTAATACTTTTGCTCTGTATGTGTGTACAAGTTCAAGGCATATAATGCAAAAGTTGCAATACCTCCTTATTGTAGTCAAGGTGCAACTTCCATTTAATTCTAAAGGAACAGCATCATAATTATAATTTCCCTTTAATAATTTAAATATGTTTTGTAGTTGCATATTTTCAATATGTCTTACAGCAAAGGCTTGAGTTCATATTTGGTAGTCCTGCCATTCATAACACTGGAGTGAAACTCCTGAGTTCTGGTTCTGTTTCTCTATTACTCTAGACAGACATACTTTGGAGTTGGTTTTTGCTGTCTTGTAACTTTTTTCCTCAGTTTTTACACCTGAACCTCATTAGACTTGAGAATGTGACCTGTATATGTGATTTGATTATATAAGAGGCTCATGGTACATAAATTCTTCATAGAGATGAAATCTGCTCAGTATCTAGTTCTCTGAGATATTGTCAAGGTCTGAATGTAGTGAACTGTGTTTTTAAGCTAGAGCATTTTAAGGATTCCCAGATGTTTTCTCAGACAGGGATTTTGAAATTTTAGGCACACATATCTCATTAAATTATATAGCATTTAGGTGTCTAATTCCTTTGGACTACTCTGAAACTTCAAGGATTATTTATTGGTGAATTTAGATGTATCGAATTGCTGTGGGTACACAAGACAGCTGTGAGGATGGAGATACCCTTAATAAATTACTATAACACATGAAGTTTGAGAGGCAGATTTGCCTAAATAAGTTAAAAGCTATGTGACAATTTCATAGAATCAGAGAATCATAGAACAGTTCGAGTTGGAAGGGACCATCAAAGATTATCTAGTCCAATCCCTCTGCTGTGAGCAGGGACATTTTCCATTAGAACAGGTTGTCAAAATCTCATCCAGCCTGACTTTAAACACTGCCAATGGTGGAGTATCCACAATTTCTCTGGGCAACCTTCTTCAATGTCTCTCCACCCTTGTCATAAAATATTTCTTCCCTAAGTCCAATCTATTTACTTTCTTACAACTTAAAAAACGTTGTCACTTTTCCTGTCACTACAGACCTTGGCAAAAGTATTTCTTTGTCTTTGTCTGTCTCCCTCATAAGCCCACTTTATATACTAAAAGACCACAAAAAGGTCTTCCTGAAGTCTTTTCTTCTCCAGGCTGAACAACCCCAACTCTCTCTCAGCCTTTCTTCAGAGGACAGGTGTTCTGCTGATCACTTTTGTGGCTCTCCTCTGGACCTTCTCTAACAGGTCCATTTCTTTCTTGTCCTGAGGACCCCAGAGCTGAATACCTTACTCTGGGCCAAGTCTGATGAGAGGGATGTAGAGTGGGAGAATCACCTCTTTCGTGGTCTACTGTCCACAATTCTTTTTATGAAACCCAGGATACAATTGGCTTTTTGGGCTGCAAGTGAACAATGATGGCTCATATCCATTTTTTCCTTCACCGAGATCCCCAAATCCTTCTCCACGGGGATGTTCTCAGCAATTCAGCAGCCAATCTCTATTGATATTGGTGAGCGCTCCAACCCAGCAAATAGGATGTAGCAGTTGGCTTTGTAGAACTTCATGAACCCATTCTTCAAGCCTGTCAAGGTCCTCTGGATGGCATCTCTTCCCTCTAATATATCAACCTCACTCAGCTTGGTGTCACCTGCAAACTTTCTGTGGATGCATTATATATGTCATTAATGAAAATATTAAATAGTATTGGTCCCAGTATGGAGCCTTGAAGGACACTGCTCTTTACAGATTTCCACTTGAACATTGAGTTGTTGACTGTAACTCTTTGGATACTGCCGTTGAGCCAATTCCGTGTCTTTCTACTTGTTAACCTATCAAACCCATTTCTCCAATTTTGCAGCAAGAATGTTTTGGGATACCATATCAAAGACCTCACTGAAGTCCTGATAGAAGTCATGAAATACTGAATCCTCAATAGAAAATACATCATTAAAAACAATGATAAGAACTAAAACAAAGTTAGTTTCACAATAAGTAGTGACCTGCTACTAAGTTGGAGTGGAGGAAATAGTCACTGGAAAGCTGGAGTATGATGTGATCCTCAAATTTGACAGTATATACGTATCTTATGGCTATACAATTTGCTAAATACATAGCAAGTAGAGGTCAAAGTGCAGTTAAGACTTGAAACTCACAGATCAGCCCCTTAGTGACTCTACGTATCATCTAGGGAATAGAGTGTATCTCTACAGTAATAGAAACAACCACATCACAGTGGATAGATTTACTCCTAGAGGTTCCTTGAGATCTGTTTTGAGGCCTTATCATCAGTGTTCATAGGATCATTAAGGTCGGAAGAGAACTCTGAGATCATCAAGTGCAACCATTAACCCAGCACTGCCAAGCCCACAACTAAACCGTGTCCTAGGCACTACATCTCCACATTTTTTTGAACACTTCCAGGGTCAGTTAGTCCACCATTTCCCTGTGTCACATGAAAAGGGGAGTTTTACTCAAGCCCTTAGTGTTGGATTAACCTGTCAGGATTTCCCCAGGAAAGCTGAGACCCTTGTGCCTGATCAGTCTGTCAGTGGCCCATTATGGGGACCCTTCACTAAGCTGCTCACTAGATCGGAGAGTGGTTTGATTGACATGTTCAGGTTCACACACCACAAAGAGAAACCCCCTCCTGAGTCTCACACCTTTACCCACTGCAGCAACTACCAGTGCCCTTGAAAAACTCACATTAACAGTTTACAGAATAACACTCTTCATTAATAAATTGTGACAGGTTAAGGTTAGAGAATTGCCAGTGATTATCTGACTTCAAAAATAAATTCAAAGCAATATACTAATTAAAGCAGTATGCTAACAAGCTCTAATCCTCCATAAAAGTGAGCTCAGGGTAATAATTTAGCACATATAGAATATGTTTCTTACCCAATAGGCATCCCTATGGGGAAGACAGGTTCACCCCATTGACTGATCCCAGAGTCAATGGAGTCTTTCCTAACTTCTACCCATTTTCAAATAATTTTTATACTATTTCTTTATGTTTAGGTGGACCTTGAATGACTTTAGTCATATGTCTTAGTGGGTGGTGATTGTATGTTGTGAGCAGATACCTCATGATAGTACCTGAGATAACCTTGGGATGAGGACATGCATCAGTCCAAGGAGAGTAATTTCACTGTGGTTGCTGATTCAAGAGCAGGACATCCTCCTTTATCTCACTTGGTTTTCAGCTGCTGTGCAGCTTATCAGCTGGAAAGCACTACCGAGCTCCCTCCTCTTCAAGGGTTTTGACAGAGCCTGGCCACAGTGTCTCCAGTCCACTCTCTGTTTAGTGCCCTCTAAATTGTATTGTGTGTGGGAGGATGGATATGCTGACCACATTCCATGCAGGCAGTAGCAACTGATTTTTTCTGTATAACTTCTGTACCATTATCTTTTTACCCTCAGTCATCTTCCTACTCCCTGGGCTGTCTGTTCCAATGCTTGACCACCATTAGGAAGAAATTTTTCCTAATATCCAATCTAAACCTCCCCTGGCAACACTTGAGGCCATTTCCTCTTGCCTTAGCTCTCTGGGAGAAGAGACTGACTCCCACCTCACTACAGCCTCTTTTCAGGGTGTTGTAGAAAGCAGTAAGGTCAGCCCTGAGCCTCCTTTTCTCCAGGCTAAACAATCCCGGCTCTCTCAGCCGCTCCTCATCAGACTTGTCTCCCAGTCCCTTCAACACATTTGCTGCCCTTCTCAGAGATCAGCATCTACGCCACAGTATATATAGATACCAGTTTTATACTAATTACAAAAGTTGAGTTACTCGTAGTGAACTGAATTACTTCATAGCGTTGAGAAGATCATTTTACTAACAAGGAAATTCTTGGTAAAAATATCAATTATGCTTACCATACTTGAACAAACATGGGAGTATCACAAAACATATATTCACTTTATTAATCTGATAAACTATTTATATACAGTTTACGATCATCGGTATTCATTACACATCCTCCTCATTATATTTTGTTTCATGTTGGCAGACATTACTGAGACACTGTGTGACATTTTAATAAGTGTGACCACATAAAGCTGAATATGATTCACACCTAGAAGACCTAGACATTCAAAAGCTTTATCTTAACTCTCAATATAAACAGCTAAACAAATAAAAATCTCATGTTCAAATTCCTATTTGAATTGCACTTGAATTAGGGAATAATATTTATGGGTATCTCCAGCTTTTAGTCTAATCTTCCACTTCTATGCTAAATTTCATTTTTAACCTTGGCATGTTCTAATCAGAAATATGAATATTGCAGACTTTGTATAAATATCCAAATCAAAATGCTAGTTTCACTGCAACTTTCATTGAGGACTCTTTCTGCTTCTGTTGTATTTGTGCAAAGTTTAAATAAACATTCTAAAAATTTGAGTTGGATACCACTAATTCTGGTGTAAGTCAGAAATAATTGCACAGGAAGGAATGCAGTTTCACTAAGGACAGTGCTATGTGTCTTCTAGTCTGAAAGCTGTATACCTGCGTTACTGGGAAGAAAGGAAATTTTAAAAATGTGGTTTTCTTCCTTCTCATGAAAATGATTATCAGAAAGTACATCAATATGTGAGTAGTCTAAATTTCTAAAGTTTAGAGGGTATCTGTCATAGTTCATGCCTTACTGTAATTTGAAACTGTAGTGCTTATTTTTAAGAATGGGCACACAGTTTTAAATAACTCTAAAAGGAACTTCTGAAATGACAAACAATGCATCCCTAACAGAGTCTACCTTTTAAGAACTTAGATGCAATTAACTTCACAGGCATAGGTACTGCTTCTGATTCGTGCCAGATTAGGACAAAATGCCATTAATGTTTGGCAAATGTCTTTTGTTCAGTGATATGATTTCCTGTCTTTCCTGGCAAAAATCTCTAGGGCAATGATACTATTTGAATATCCTCCTAAATTTAGTTACTTCCGATACATAGTGATGTAATTATTCTGTATTTTTGAACAGCTCTAATAGTATATTGGAATATAAACAAGTAGGGAAAATAGACTGATTTTCCTCATCCTCTCACAACCTAAATACAGATTCTGAAGTAATGTTCTGAATGCAGGTTTCTCATAGCTAAACCAGTTAGACTGATTTTCTTTTCTTCTGTATATATGAAGTCTTACATTGTGTTTCTTATCAGAATATAAAAGGAAGTGAGTAAAAGAAGAGAACATGCATATGCAAAACCTCCCCATATATGTGCAGGAGAAGAAAAAAGATAGTACATATTTAAAGATGACACATGGGACAATTCCACTATCTATTATTCTGGACAGGTGAATGTACCTTCTTTTCCTTCAGTGCTAATTATTCTGAGTCAAAAATTAAGGCTGTTTCCAGTAGCTCAGCTAAATCATTCAAAGTTAGTTCAAAGTTAGAGTCATTCAAAGTTAGTGTCTCTAACTAGAGTGAATGGCATGTATCTTGTAGGCACAACCTGCTGAAGAGGTCTCTTCCTGGGCTACCTACTCTTCTCTGTCACCTGCTCTGCCTGTTTGTTCAGGCCACATACTGGCCTTCAAGATATGACTAGCTGTTAAATGCAATTACTTTATTTTACTGGTTCATATACTTCACTCTTTTTTGCTAAGAGCTCTGTACTCCTACAAGTTTATTTTCTTGGCAACTAGTATCACCCTTTTCCACTGCTTCTGATTTCCAGAGGGTTGTTTGGTCAAGTAGCACTGTTTTTAAAAAAGCTGACAATTAGTGTTCATTAAGGGCCTTTTGAATATCCCGTTTCTGATTCTCATGTCATTTCAGTGGGCAGTGCTTGCACAGCACCAAGGCCTTTTCTGCTTTTCGCCCCATCTCACCAGTGAGGCAGCTGTGGGTGGGCAAGGAGTTGGGAGCAGACAGAGCCGGGACAGCTGTGCCCAACTGACCAAAGAGGTATCCCATATCATATGATGTCATGCTCAGCACACAGAGATGAAGGAAGATGCAGGAAGGTGGGGGGAACACTGTGTTTGGAGTGACATCATTTGACTTCACAAGTCACTGTTACGTGTGATGGAGCCCTGATTTCCTGGGGATGGCTGAACACTTGCCTAGCGTTGTGAAGTGATGATTGGTGGTGAAGTGGTGAATCCTTATTTTTATTTGCTTGTACATGGCTTCTGCTTTACCTATTAAATTTACCTATGGAATTGTCTTCATCTCAGCCCATGAGTTTTCTCACTTTTACCCTTCTGATTTTCTCTGCCATCCAGCTGGTGGGGGAGTGAACAAGTGGCTGTGTGTGGCTTATTTACCAGCCAAGGTTAAACTACAACTGTTGTGAAAAGAACAAGAGTTCTAAATTATATATGATCATTTCCTGTTCTTTTCTTCCTTACAGCCTCTGCCTTTAACATCTGTCAAATGACTCATTTTTGCTTGATTACATCCTTGTTCTTTGTTCTCATACAGTAAATGAAATTTCAGTAACAGAAAGGCATCAGTATCAGTGAGTTAATATCTTTTACACACCTTCTTGAGGATGAAATATACAAGATAAGAGAGAAGTGAGGAGGGGAAATACAAGTGAAAAAGAAAAGAAAAAATATAGTGAGGAAATATCTTTGTGAAGGGCAAGGACAACAGGGAATGATAAGGTAGTTGTCCAAAATGGAAATGTCCTGAAAAACATAGAATGAGGAAACATAGTTTCTGAGTTTGAATTCTTGAGATTGAAAGAAAGCCAATCCACAAAAAAATACTGAGTTTTTCTATAGACAGTTTCAGGAACTCTGAAATTATGAAAAAGAAGGTAGAAAAAAATACAAGGCAAAATTGCCTAGGGTGAATATGCAAGTGGTCTATAATTCTTTATTTTTTGATGACTCTGAGACTATTGTAGACACGATGCACTTTAATGTGGTATTTGTAAGCCTGTATACAAAAAGCCCACTTCAAATCTATGTAAGTTATTACATCTAGAGGCTTCAACAGTTCCTCCAGCTGTACTGCTGAATATTTAGAGCACAGGAAAAATGTGAGGGAGATGAGATATAACTTTGGGAAAATGGATTTTAGACCTGCTTTATAAAATTTATTCCCATATTTCATCACAAAAAAGACAGACAAGGATTTTTTTGTAGCAAACTCATAGGAAATTCCATAATGAAGTAGGGTCTGTTCAGGAATGGGAAAAAGAACTTGAGGAGAAAACAATCAAAGTAGTAACAGAAGCACAGGTACAAGGCTAAGATACCTCCATACCCAGAAAAATGAAAAAAAAAACCAAATCAAACAAACCACAAAAACCCTACCCCATACATCACAAACAAGCAAACAAACCTTTTTATTTCAGTAACACATAATCATATCATGCTTAGGAAAGGACCTTAAAAGTCATCTAAATCAAATCCCCCTACCACAGGCAGGGACCAAGAGACCAGGCTACTCAGAGCCCCATCCATCCTGATCTTGAACACCTTCATGGATGGGGCATCCACAACTTCTCTATGCAACCTGTTCCAGTGCCTTACCACACTTACAGTAAAGAATTTTTTCATATTATCTAAGCTAAACCTAGACTCTTTCAGCTTAAAGAAATTTCTTCCTGTTGTATCCCTACAGGCCTTTATGAAAAGTCCCTCTCCAGCTCCCTTATAGAACCCTTTTAAGCACTGGAAGGTGCTCTAAAGTCTCCCTGCAGCCTTCTTTTTCCGAGGCTAAACAACCCTAGATCTCTCAACCTGTCTTCATTGGAGAAGTTCTCCAGCCCTGTGATCAACTTAGTGGCTTTCCACTGGACTCACTTCAACAGGCACATGTCCTTCTTGTTTTGGGTACCTCAGACCTGGACAGAGTACTCCAGATGAAGTCTCACGAGGGCAGAGTAGAGGAACAGAATAATCTCCCTTGACCTGCTGGTCCCTCTTCTTTTAATGCAGCCCAGGATGCAGTTGGTTTTGAGACTGCAATGACACATTATGCTTTTCATCCACAAACACCCCCGAGACCTTCTACCCAGGGCTAGTACCAATCCATTCTCCACCCAGCCCATACCTGTGCTTGGGATTGCCTCAGCCTGGGTGCAGGATGTTTTACTTGTCCTTGTTGACATTCATGAGATTTGCACAGGCCCACCTCTCAAGCCTGTCAACATCTTATCCTTGTTGACAAAGAATAAAGAACTGGAATCTAGCACAAAAGAAAAATCACTCCTTTCCCTCTTATTCTTGAATGAGAGCCTATTTCTTCCACACAGTGGGGATTACATACCACAGGGTTAGAGCAAGAATCTGCAATGTCAATACAGAGACAAGAATCTAACATGAATCAGAGACGATCCAGAAGGTAAAGACAAGAGGATATGGAACATATGTGAAAATGATATTATTTATTATTATTATTACTATTATTATTACTATTATTGTTATTATTATTATTATTGTTGTTATTATAAGGAAAAACATCCTTGCAGCACAGTTCAGAATTATATAGAGCTCCACAATTCAACTCAAGGCAAAACAATTTCAGATAACAGCCTTTATGTCAGGAATTTTAAGTTGTGCATAAGGGTCAGGTTTTGGAAGATACAGAGATTCCTACACCATATGACATAAACAAAGTGAGCTTTTGATGTTCCTTTCACATATTGTTGACCGTTCATTTATAATCAAACATAAAATAAAAATTCAGTAAAATAAAAACTAGAGCAGAAAAATCACAGAGTTAAAAGAAAGTGCTGTGAGCAGAAAGGCACAAAACCCACGGAGTCTAAAATCAGGTTTTCAGCTGTGTTTGCTCCGCAACTTCACAGATTCTCCAGCAGTCTTAACCCCAGTTGTGAAGACTCATGACTTCTACACATGTGGAAATTCCAGTTCTAAGTTTATTGCACTTCCTTCTAGTACACTTTTGCATTATTTATTTAACCCATCTTTAATCTAATATTAACATCTATTATTAATAGACCAAATTACATACCTAGGAGTCAATATACAGCTAGTACTGTCATTTTTTTTTTTGTTGTAAATCAACAGTCTACATACTTCTATTATTTATAGATGCATTTTCTATTTTGTACTAGGAATCCCTTTAAAGAATTTTTAGATTCAGTGAAAAATCCACTTATTGCAGCTTCAAGGAGAATACAGAAAGAGCAAAAAGGATCCTTAGAGGTATTAATACTAGACAGAAGTCAACAGCCCAATGGACAGTGAAAAAACAAGGATTTTATATAATCTACTAATATAAATGTATAGTAAATAGAACACACAAGTGACAAATCTATCTTACTCCACTGTGAACTTTAGGAACATTTTCTGTTACACTAGAAAAGAAAATAAAAACTGCTGAATGGTAGTTGTATGTATTTCCAAAATGATATCCATCTGGGGTTGCACTATAGTTACCTGTTTTGAACTTGATCCTGCTTATTTTCACATAGGAGTGAAAGTACCAGAAAACCGGTCAGATGGATCTGGGTTTGATACCTAGATATTTCAGACGTTTTTGCATTAAACTGCACTCACTTATCTGAAAAAGAATTTGATATTTTCATGTGAGACTTTAAAATATTATTTCAAAATAATTTTCTGAAGGAGAATGAACACACTTATCTTTGCTATGCTCGTGTTTTTGGAATGTTGCTCTTTGGCTTTAGAAGTGTTTATCTTACCTGTTAAAGGAGATGTGAACTCTGTTTTGTTGATTCAAATTTGGTTTTTAAATCATTATTGATGTTTACTAATTTTAGGACAGAGTGGTTTTCCAAACACCTGTTATATCCCAAATAGTTGACTTGCTTCCATTTCAGATTGACATTGCTTACATTAAAAGGAAAAAAAAATAGTGACAAGAATTAAATATGCAATCCATTTATTTATGCACATATATGCATTAATAGTCCCAAAATACGAATTTTCCAGATACTGCAGTAATCAAAGAAATTAGAGATTTTTCTTGATGATCCTGGTTTTTAATTTTTGGGGTTTTTTTAATGTCAGGACTCTGTACAAACAGTTTATCTGGGGGTTTTATATCTTGTTACTTTTGTGATGATAAACAGCATGGATGTTAGTGGCCCAGTGCTCAAATGCCTACTCTAACCCTATTTTATTTACTACAGATGTAGAGTTGAATTAAAAAAAGAAGAAAGTTCTTCAATGATTGTATACACTTAAAAACAATCACTCTACCTATCTGAAGTCTTGCTTCAGCCTCATCTTGAAGGTTAGTACTTCGTAAAATGCCTACTCTTAAGCAAAAGAGCTATAATATCCTCCAGTCCTGTCAATATTTAACAATATATTCTTGGATCAGGACTCTCATTAAGTAACAAAAACACGAGCTGGATCTGTTACAAATATGTACCAATGCAATTAAGCAATAGCAGGTTAATCATAAGTATAGCCTTTGTGCCTAACAAAGTCTAAAACTGTAAGAGACATCCAAGACATACTTTAAACACCATATGGAAAGGTCAACTTGGTATTTGTGTGATAGCACAAATACATCATAAATGCCATGTAAATGGCAATAACATGGTATATGTGTAACAAGAAAAGGGTCGAATTATCTGTCTTTTACCAAAATTTAATAGAGAAAGACACAGAAGTGTTATATATCATCTGTATTACCCATGAAAGGAATTACTAATAAATATAAAATTTCAGCTTTTTTGAGTAGGTAGTGGTATGTGAGATAGAAGCCACAATAATGCTAAAGTTATTAGAAGCCATCTGGAATTTGCTGTGATGATCTCATAGCAATAATTTGATATTCTTATTTACGCTTTGGAAAAGTATAATATGCGTAGATTAAGAAAGTTCTAAAACAGTCTCACTCAAGCTCCTTCATGTGCTTTCCATTGAATTAGTCACTCACATTTACTGAAGTAATTTGTAAATTTTCTAATTTCTTTTCCAGATCCTCATTACTGGTTATTTGGCAAAAGAAAGTTGGTTCTACGGCTGAGACAGAAAGAAAAAATGCACAAGAAAAAAAAGATAAAGTAGGATTCTAGGAGGAAGTCCTTTTGTAATAATTTAAAGGTGAAAAAAATAAATGTCACTCTATCTTCTTTTTCATTTGAACCTTGATATATTTGAAGCCCAAATGAGCACATGACCATTGAGTCTGACTCGCATAACACAGGCAAAATGTGTAATAACTGTGTAATCCTGCATCCATAACTTCTTGATTTTTTAGAAAGTTGAAAGTTCAAATATAAAGACATTGTGTGATGGAGATGTATCCTATTGCTACTAGAAAATGGTTAAATATCTTCATGATTTAAAATACACATTTTCTTTTTAACCATCTTCTATCCCATTTATGTTGCTATTCTGTTGTGTGATAGGTTAAAGTTCTGTCCAATATCAGAATTCGTCCTAAGCAAGTAATTACAGACTGTAATTAAACTACAGGATTTTGCAAACCCTTTCCAATTTATGAACAGTTTTTCTAAAGCATAGACACTATAAATTGAATTTCAGATTTTGACTAAGGATTTGAAAAATATATGGCGATAATGATTTCTTCTATTTCTACTTGATAGTTCTTGTTTTGTTTAGCCCAAGAACTGCCTTTGTTCCATTATATACAGTTGCAGACAGGGAACAGAGTACCCTTGAGTGCAACACAGGACTCATCATTTCCCAAACCAGGTTCTTGCCTTACAGGTATGATTACACTCTTATATTTGAATGACCTAACAATTGCTTATCTATACTATTAATAAAAGTCAGGAAAAAATACAATTATTGTTATATTATGAGAACATCCAGCAGCATCTAGAGCTCTCTTCTTGCCAAACAAATTGATTTCTTAAGCAGAAAAAGAAAACTTCAAGTAAGAACTGTTATATTATTGTGTTCACAACAGCTGTGTATTTTCCCTGGCAAATATCTTCTTGAAGAGGTGTGGTGTTTATTTCTAAAGTTTATATATTATAAGACAGAATATTTGTATATATTTTAAAGGGCTAGAACTGACTGTTTCTAAGATGTCTTTTCTGATTCACTGGAAAACATACAACTTGGGTAAAAGGTTAGAGGATTTTATTTTTAAGTACAAATTTAAACGTGCTGTGGAGAAAATAAAGATTTAAAGTTATGTATAATTAGTTTCATATTCTTTGTCTTTGACAGATATGTACTTTCTCAGGTACTAGCAGGCTGACGAATAAATGTTTATAGACAAGATTTTCCTGTCAGACTTGGAGAAGAGGGGATTCATTACTCACAGAAACATTTTTTCCATAGTCATATATTACAGCCTACTGAGTACATGTCCATTTTTATTTGTTCTCAGCTCTGGAAGCCAATAGCTAGCTCAGAAGTCCAAGTCAGAAATTAAAAGTGTAAAAAAATAAAATGTTTGAATGAGAAAAAATGCCATTTTTTTTTTCTTCACGCTTTCAGGTGGGTACAAAGGGCTTGACTTCTGTCTTTTTCACTGAGTATCTTCTGGCTTGGTGCAAATGCCCTTTTCCTTCTGCCATTTCAAGTATGATTCTGAGGCCTCCCAAACTCTCCAGTAATAACGGGGTAGTGAAGGCATGATATTGTAGCTAACCCATTCTGACTTCAACGGTTTCAGAGCAATCACATAACAAATTTTTGCCACAGTTTCTTACAGTATTAATTTGGGGGACGGACCAAGCAGATACCAGGTATAATGAGATAGTCTTTGGGCTTTTATAGTAGAAACTAAAATAGCACATGTAAACATGTCTTAAAATTGGTTATAAGAAGATGAAGTGTCATTTCAAAGTGTACTCAATTTTTCTAAATAATCTTGATTTTATTGACTTACTTATGGACTTCAGCAAGGAGGAGAAAGTTGTTGTACTATTCCATTCTACTGGAGCTAAACTGAACAGAGGAGCTGTGGGTAGTTATAGCATTCCATCACAAAATGTATTTATCAACCACAATAAATACTTCCTTTTTTAAATTTTTATTAGGACATTTCCCTATTTTTCAATTAAAACCCCTGAGTTGCACGATATTACAATATTATATTTTAGTGAGAACTTCCAGTCAGCAGAAGACCATTTTAGGTCATGAAGTTTTAGATGAAACAATTGTAAGTGAATTCAAGGCCATTTATAGGAATCCAGTTAACTTGGTAGGTATCTTGACCAAACCAAGAATTATTCCATAATGCTAAACTGAATATTAAAACAAAGAATATGTTTGTTTTCATAACAATCAAAGCAATGTGCCAAATTGAATGGGGTAAACAAAATCACTAATTTGATCAATCAGCTAGTGTAAATGCTGGAAAACCAACTGATGAGCCATGCTGACTAATGATCATGAAATATTTAGCAACAGATGTTGAAAACCTGGAAAATGTGCATATGAATCATTGTGCTGGTTTGTATCATCATGATGAATTCTAAATGACCCCAAATTTGGCTATTTATGAACACTCACCTGCATGTGCTTTCTATAAACTTGTATATCTGTCTCATTTACGAAATTCAAGTCTAAACTTTACCCAGGAGTCTGAGTTACAGTTTTTTGGGAGGACTTAGTGAGATTTATGCTTCAAAATGCTCATCTGATCTAGGGACTGTGACATACAATATCGACTTTAAATAGTGTCACATCTTACTTTAGGAAGTGGGAAGAAACCCCCAGGAGGTACATAAGCATATATTCTTTGACAGTGGAACTCAGCCAAAGATGCCTTAAAGAGTGTTCAGGAGAATTAATCCAGAAAACATGAAAGAAAATCTGAAGGTGATACTTCTAAATCAGTCTAGCAGCAAATAGTGAACAGTCCAACTCTTTTAAAAACCTAGTACCATAATCCCAAATAGACTGAGTCAGAACTGTACCATCACTGAAGTTTTGCCGACAATCCTAGATGAAAATAACTTCAGTGTGCTGCAAACTCTTACTCTCTCTTTAATTACAGCCATAAGCAAAACCAGTAGTGAAAGAAATTTGAACAAATTGAACAGAAATTTAGGTATAGAAAGAATCTGAGAATATATGAGCAGCAGCACAGGCAATGATGTCAGTTGAACAGTCAAGCAGATTCAACCAATAAGTTTAAACCAGGACATATTTCCTATGAATAGTGGAGAAAGAAACTTGTTCTGTAAGAAGAACGGTAGGTTAGCTTCTGATGCCTTAGGATTTTGGCTTTTATATTTTTCATATGCTTGTAACCCTGCAATTCTTAGTGTGTAACTCTAAAGCCCATATAAAACTGCTAGCTACTGCTTCTAGACAAAACAATCCATCTTCAGGCCTGAACTTCAGGGACACCTTACTGCTTCAGGCCCAAGATCTGTAAACAGCCAATGATGAAGGGGGGAAAACCTTGGGGGAATTACTTCATTACCTGGGGCTATAATTGGAAGAGCTAGCCCCAGTATGCTAATGGACCAAACTTATAAAATTATGGACAACTTGTGACCGGTCATCCATCTTGGGCAGTCTATGTCAGGGAGCTGATCTCAGGGGGTCCACTTGGTGTGTAGGCCCCACCCCGAGTGAGCTCTGACTGCCCTGGATGTACCTGAAGGCCTTCAAATAAATACCACCACTTTTTAACCTTTTGATCTTTGTCAAGTCTCTCTCTTTTAGGTAGTCCCGATAAGGCATCACTTCCTTAAGGGTGATAGCAAAGTCGATTTTTCCGCTTCTTTTTCTTCCAATAACAACACGTACAATAATGAGGATGCTGGAGGATGACAGATATTTCCTGTACAATACCATAACAAATTTGCCTTCATCACTGAAGGAGAAAATTCATTCCTATATGTTGAATGTGAAGCAAAAATAGATTGCAAGCCTTCATACATATTAAATGGCTGTGTAAATATTAGGAACTATTTTTCAGTACAACTACTGTACAGTATTCTTGTACAGAATTATTTAAAAAAAGAAAAACAACATCAAAATACAGATGAAATTTTCAGGTTGCTAGCTGACATGTAGAATGGTTCTAAACTGTTTCGGGGGAGGTCTAGACTTGAAATAGGGAGGCATTTCTGTACAAAGAGAGTGTTGCAACACTGGAACAGCCTTCCTAGACATGTGGTCAGTTTCCCAAGCCTGTCAGTTTTAAAAGGCATTTGGAGAATGCCATTAATAATATGCCTTAACTTTTAGTTAGTCCTGAGCGGTCAGAAAGTTGGAATAGATATTTTAAGGCCCTTCTTACTGAAATATTTTATTTCTATTTCAATCTGATGCCTTCTGAAGGCATCTAGAATTGGAAGAGAACACAGAAGAAAATAACCAGTTGCAGCTACAATTCCAAGAGATATGAAAATGGATTAAAATGTCTTCTAAGGAAAAGACAAAAATCAGGATCAGAAAAGAACAGTTGAATATACTTTCAGAAAGTGAAGGAAACTGTAGGAAAGAACAGAAAGTAGATTACACTGTGGCACATTTTAACAGCAAAATTTGTCACTGGGTGGCTGAATAGAGGTGAAGATAACAAATTGTTCCCTGAACAAAGATAACAAATTGTTCTCTAAACACATTATGAGCACAATTGGAAACTTGGTAATTTACGTTGTTAATGTAAATGTCATTTTATATGTAAAACCCCAAGGAATTAGAAGTTTGGAAATTTTCAGTGTCAGGAATGCCACAGATTACCATGGTACTACAGCCAGTCTGTGTCCTTTTATAGTGAAAAGCACAGTATTTCATTCTACTCCAACAAAGTGAAAATATGGAAAATGAGAATTTAGTAGACTACATACATAGTAGTATGTATTTTTTTACATACTTTGAAAACTTTTCAATTCACTGACTTTGGTAGTCAATATTATTAAACAAACTCTGTGGGACCAGAAGAGCTTGAAACAAAACCCAAGGCTTCAGAAGGACCATAGGAGAAATATCATATCTGATTCATAAGTGAAACTGTTCATGTGTGAGACTAAGAGTCTGTGATAGACTCTAGTAATGCAGATCCCCTCACTGTGCGCTGATTATAAAACATACCTGGCACAGAGACACAACAGAAATTACTTTACTTTAGGTATTGCTCTTTAGTTTGGATGGAGAATTTTAATATCTACAGACAATAGATAAAATATAGCAAATAAAGTTGAAACCTAAAAATTATTTAGGAAGTAAAAAAAAAATCAAGATGGTGCAGTCAACATAATAAAAAAAAGAAGATGCATCTCTGATTGTTAACCTTGTGAAAACATTCGCTCTTGAAACATAAATAATTTTTAAATATTTTTAAAATTATTTTGGTGCCACAGTCATCTAGGGATGGTTAGAACTATCATCTAAATGTTACAGAAAAAAAATTGAAATAACAGGCTGTATCAACAGTACTAGAACTATTCAAGATTTTGAATCCCTCACAAGAATTACAATTCACTAAATAATATTAGTAAAAAATCCCTACAATAGCAATCAAGTATATTACTTGATGCTTGGATGCTTCCTGCAATTTGATTATTTTCAGATGAAATGAACCCTCTCTTCTTTTAATCTTGAAAAGCAAAGATTTTTTTTCCCTTTCTTGTTATTCAGAATGATGGGTTGTCAAGCTGCTGTGATGATTCTGAGACTATTGTACATGCCTGTCATAGATACACTATGTGATATCTGAATCAACAATTGAAATCTGTGACAGATATGAACGAAAAAGATAAAATTTTATTTACCATGAACAGTACAATCAGCCTTGACTGAGTGGAGGTTAATCTTCAGCTACTGCTATGTTGATTTTCACAGTAGTCACATATGTCAGATCTGAAAGCTCTACTGCTGTCTCAGTCAAACTTAATTTCCTTTCAAGAAATCTTCTTAGAAGAAAGTAAATATTATACGGCAATTAAAAATAGGTCTTTAGGTCATAGTGTCTTGAGTCAAAAAGAGTAAAACTTTGTGACAGGGTCTTGGTCAGTGTATCTGCCTTGGCCTTCATAACAAACTCCCAAAAGCTTAAAAAATCTTTAAGATTATGAATTAGAAATGTTAAATTTAAAACCAGACAAAATTCAAAGGGTCATACTGGAAATTAAAATTATTTAAAATCAAATTTTTTCCTGCCTGCTAAATTCTTCTTGGTAAATTATTCCTTCCACTCAATTCAATGACCTTCATCTAGTGTATGTTGCTGCATATTTGTGCTGTGGCTCCCTCCTCTCTGCTCCTCTGCAGCCTCTGGCATGCTCTCCTCCTTAAGCAAGCCCAAGAGATGCCCAAGAGAGATCACATTCTCCTTCCTGTTTCCAGAAGGGTCCAACTTGCCTTTTGCTTCGCTTGTTCACACAAGCTCAGAACAAACCTAAATACTGTCAGTCAAATGCTATAAAAAGCTCCAAGAAGACTTTGACAAGAGATTTGCACTATTAATATCGAACAGCTAGGGGCTGTTTAAATGAATTGCTTAGCAAAATGATTTAATAGGTCATTGAAAGACAAAATTAACTTTAAAAAATTGTTACTATCAACACAAAGGCACAAGATGCTCTCAGACAGTCCTTGCAACCTATTTTATGACACATTAGATGAAAATGAAGTACTCTACTTATAACAACATATTTAGAGATGTTAAATTTTTTTTGCATTTAATTTGACACCTATAATAATCTAATATCACCCTAGTAGAATCTGTGGCAGTTAGAATATAATTGTAAAGTTTCTTCAATGCTGATTAAAATGGATTGATTCAAAAGATATGGGATTAGATGAAAACCAGAGAAAATTCATAGTAAAAATTGATGTAAAAGTCAAATGTCTTATTCCATTTAACAAGGAAATAAGACCATCAGGACAACACCTTTTCAATCTAATCAATCTAAATCCAATTATCCATAAATAACACACCTTAATAGGCAATAACTCTAACTCTTCTGATAGTTGATTTTATTTTTTTAGTAAAGGTTATTTTAAGGAATCAAAGTACCACATTGGTAATTTTTATCCTAAATTACAAACATGTAAGAATTGCATGCCACCATTAAAATCGGAAGTGAGTTCAAGACGCTAGAACAGTGACAGTAAGAGAAGTTATAAATAGATAAATAAAAGGCAAGTAGCCTATGTTGGAAATTAGAAAACAAAATATAAAGAAGCATTAAGAGGATTTATTTGTCATACTGGAAAATTGAAGGAGTTCATTTTGGCCTGTCAAAGACACAAATCTAATGTGTTGTAATCTGTCAGCAAACCAGAATTTCTCTAAATGATGTCTTACCTTGGAAAAGGAAAAATATGATTTTTCTTTTTTTTTTTTAACACTTTTAATTGATGATGATGACTCTCATGGATCCCAATAATTCCTTGCGTAAAATGTTGTAGAACTTGTTCAAACTATGAATTATGGCAATTTAGGTTAAACCAGGTTTGTTAAACCAGTAAAGAACATTTTAAAAGGCCTCAAATATTTCCTTATTCACAATAATTAACAATATTTGCTTATTTTAAAAAGCAATGCACGAAACAGAACAAAAAATTTATTGACTTTACTGCTGTAAATGCTCAAAACTGGGCTAAAATGCTATGTAAATAGGTGGTTATGTAATGCTGAGCAGCAGGTTTATAAAGTATTATCCTTGATAAATTGATCAACATAACAGATTGACTGTTATGAAAGAACACAATCTTATTGTGCACGTGCTCTTAACATTGTCAGGAATCTGGATAGAGATACTATCAACTAAAATACTTGGAATTGAAGAACAAAGAAGGCCAATGCATGAAAAACACTGTCTGGGATGTATAAAAAGCTCTTTAGCAGACCTTCCAAAGTCAAATCTAAAATCCTTCATACTGTAAGCTTTAATAATTATTAAAGATGAGGGGCTTACCTAGTAGCAATAGTTTCTTAAAGTATACTTTTGAGGAGTTTCTATATTTATATAGAATTGATTTTTTTTTCTGAGCCTCTGCTTCTACAAAGCGTGATTCGAGCTTTTTAAAGAAGAACCTTTCTGTCACATAACAATGACTGATGTTTTCTAAACTCTTTGTGGAACTGGGAATTTTCAAATTCATGGCCACTAGCATCCTCAGACTGTTACTATTTCCTATCTCATTTTGTGGTCTTCCTGAGATAACCAGCCTCTGTCTCTAGGGCATTTGTAGGTATTGTATTTCAGAATAGGTATAATTTCTACTATAATCCAAAAACTTTTCTCTAGTCTCATTTTTTCTTAATTATCTTGTTATTTTAACCCAGAAAAAATAAATGTGTATTCATAAAATCATGTGCAATATTATCTTTAAAATGCTAAAATAAAGGGGAATCATTTAACTTCATGCATAATAAAACAAGCTTCATATTAGAAGACGGTATTACAAAATACAATACTAGGTAGGCAATTTATTTCATGTAAAAAATTAATGAGTATTTGGAATACTAAAAAATGTAATTTCTGTTAAAAAAAATTTTCGGAAGACCAACTTCCATTGGCTTTTGTTGAGAAACACCCAAGGTAGGATTCATCTATAGATGATGTACAATGCCTGTACTAGATATCTGAACAAAAGGGATCAAAGGCATGCATCAAAGTTATAATTGTCTCACAAGGTCCCTATAACAAAGGATATTTAGTGATATGACATTTCCAAGTAGGAAATTGAGGAGATTGAGTTTCTAGGCTGTAGGGGAAAAAACCATCAAACAAGCCAAAATCAAAATAACTGTAATTTTTGCCAAGGAAAGAATTCCTTACTAACCACAGATATGATGGTAATCAGCTTAACTCAAAGCAAGACAAATCAGTGGAGAAGAGCACATTATTCTTCAACTTGACAATTACTCTAGCTTTTAATTTCCATTCTGTCAAAGAAAGACTGAAAAGTAAACAAACACGAACAAAAATTGGATCCAAGTAGCTGGTCAAGGCAGATTTTTCTTCTTCCCTAGCCACTGATGCCTAACAGAAGCACTGTGAATAGAATACCTTTTAAACACACACCCATAGGAAAAACACAAAATCAATTTTTTTTAAAGAAACCAAGCTAGCATATACTGCAACAGTTCTATCCTGAAGAACTGGACTATTCTACCACATAGACTTTCCAGAAACTCATAAAACTCAATCTGAAACAACACCTTGTTCTCATTAGCCCGTGGAAACCTGTATTTCAAACAGCCTTTAAGTTCAACTGAAATTTGATGTGTTAATGAAACATCTCTCAAAGCATCTGCAAAGATAATTGACTAAGCTTCACATAGGTCTGGTGGTAACAAATTCACAGGCTAAAGCATACTATCTTGAAGTTACTTATTCAAGTAAGTTAAAATCTCTGGAAATCATTTTTGTCCAGCTGCAGTTTTCACATATTAAGAAATATAAAAAGGCACAAAGAGCTATAATTTCCAAGGTCTCATTCATATTAGATTTCATGTGGAACATAATAAATACTGATCTTCTCTCTGAAGTACGAAAAGAACTAACTAGGAAAGGGTCAATAGAATAGACTGATAGGCAGACACAGAATTCAAGGGCTGTGTCATCTATCATATTAGGGTTTTCAAGTGTATGTAGATGTTATAATGCTATAACATTGTCTACCATTACTCTCACAGACAGTTTCAAACGTATGCAAGAATAGTAAAACCGTACAATGGACTAGTAAGCACAGTTACTTTGCAGATGACTGTAAGATTATACCATGATTAATCTCCGGTCATTTATGTTTTATTAGACAGCAACCTAAAGTCTTCTGAAGAGAGGAATTGGGATTTTTAAAGTAGATTTTTTTCCTTCTTAAAAACCAAAAAATTAGGGAGAATTTTGACAGAAGTAAAAATATGCTACACAGAGAAATGTGTTGCAAGGGACAGTGCAAAAACAGGTCAGAATGTATTTGGTTCAAGTAAACAGCAAGGTTTGTATCCTATCTCTGACAAACAACAGTTTTTAGTTAATAAAAAAGTATTTTCAGCCAGATTCAACTTGAGTCTGTGTATTGTTTCATAGAAATATTATCCTTAATTCATCTTCACTGAATGGAACATGCCTCAGAAATGCAGATAAATAAGTCTCCATTTTAGATTGAGTACTAAGCCTATCTTCTCACAAGGCTGTCTCCTCAAGAATACATATTGTTTTTCTTGAAGAATGCATGTCTAGTTAGTGAAACATTTTCTCCTTTTTCAGCAAAATATGCTGAAAAATACCCCCTTTATGCTATTTAGTTCACATATATGATCATAGATAAATGAAGAATCAGGGAAGTCAGGTTTTTTGGACCCTTCTCAGATAAAAAATCCTAGCTATGACATTTACTCCTTAAACCATAAGAATTCATTAAGATTTTAGATTACAGTGCATGTACAATTACAATGTCATTCTTTTGTTTTCAGGGATACTTAGAGAGCATTCTGTTTTTATTGGCTCAGGTACTAGAGCAGATGAAAATATCTGTTCTGCTGGCAGGTGTGCAAGGGGAGACTCTTGTGGTTTAATCACAGTCAGAAACCAAGTCCCACATAGCTGGGCTCCGTTAGGTATTACAGTCACTGAGGAAGACAAATGCCATTTCCCCATCCTTCTTGTTCCCCCTTCTTTATATACTGAGCATGATACCATATGCTCAGAAAGGGATATGAGTATGGGATATCTCTTGGATCAGATGGGATCAGCTGTGTCCCCTCCAAAATGCTTGTGTAGCCCCAGCCTGCTCAATGCTCAGTGGCAGGGTGGTGTGAGGAGCAGAAAAAGCCTGGACTGTGCAAGCACTGGTCAGCAGTAATTATAACATCCCTGTGCTTTCAACACTGGTTTAGGCACAAATCCAAAATGCAGCCCCATACAAGCTACTGTGATGAAAATGGATTCTACCCTAGCCAAAACCAGCACAGGGCCCGAGATAACCAAAGTTGGACCAAAAGAAGACAGATATATACTTAGAAATAATGGACAGACATGTCTGGAAGGAAAATAATATTTCAAAAGGTCAGCTAGCCAAGCCTTTAGTTTTCCAGTAGGATTGACCATGCTTGCATAATTCTTTACAAATACTTGTCTAACCTGTTTTTTAAGAGGCTCAAATTATGGAAATTAGAACTTTTATTCTTCCTATTGATAATAAGTTAATTCATGCTCTTATTTTTCTTTCTGTTAGCAGTGTACATGAACACAGGTTAGTTTCTTCTTATCTGTAGTTACCTTTTCTGTGACTGTGCCCCAATCAGAGTTTCTTTCAGCAGAATAAACCATGTTTCACTCTTTCCTTGTAAATCATGTTTTCCAAAAGTGTGTTATTCTCACTGCTTTTCCTGGATTCTGTCCTAGGGCAGGTGCTCAAATAAGAGGTGTTATGATTCTACTTCAATTAGTATGTCTATGTTGTGGCATACTTGTACATGCATTACAGTGCACACACACTGTCATCAATGCAGCAGCATATCATTATTCACTGTCATACGAGAATGCTCCTATGGCCCTACTAGTTTTTAATGAAATAATTTTGCTGCCAGTTTCAGTTTATTATGAATAGCTTCCTCAAGCCTGTTAGAACTACATCTGTTTCATCATGACTGAGCTTCCATAAACTATCTTCCTAATCCCAAACTTTCTCAGGCAGGAGAAAGACCATTACCTGCTCGATGCACATCAGCATAAGATGATCCAAATATCAAGTTTCCTCCTCTAACAGAGTTATGTTCACAGTGGTGGATGACAGGGCTGAACCACATGTCATTCTGTCCAAGACAGAGTTCCTCTTCCTCTGTGAACCCATTCAAGGAGTAAAAAAAGAAAGAGTGGGTCCAGAGGAGGCTATGAAGATAATTAGAGGGCTGGAACACCTCACATATGAAGACACACTGAGAGAGTTCAGCCTGCAGAAGAAAATGCTTCAGGGAGCCACCTTCCAGTACTTTAAGGGGGCCTACAAGAAATCTGGAGAGGGACTTTTTACAAGGACATGTAGTGACAGGACAAGAGGGTGTGGCTTTAAGATGAAAGAGAGCAGGTTTAGATTAGATATTAGGAAGAAATCCTTTACTTTGAAAGTAGTGAGGCACTGGAACAGATTGCCCAGAGAAGCTGTGAATTCCCATCCCAGGAAGTGTTCCTGACCAGGTAGGATGGAGCTTTGAGCAGCATGGTCTAGCGGAATATGTTCCTGCCCATGCCAGGGGAGTTGAAACTAGATGATTTTTAAGGTCCTTTCCAACCCAAACCACTCTGTGATTCTATGAAAAATGTTCAAAAAAACAGATAACTTTCAAAATGTCCTTTAATAAGGATGTGTCTGATTTTAATTCATCTTGATGTAATCTTCTTTTTACCAGAATTGAGCAAGATTACTTTTATTATATTTACAGATAAGAAATGTATGTTTCTGTTCAGTAACAGTTTGTCGCAAAAATGAAGCAAATTCAGAAGCTTCAGAATTCATGCCACCACATACGCATGTTCTTTTAATCATTCTATTTCATGTATCTTTTATTTCCTTCTATGCAGAAAACAAAGTAAATGAAAACAGACTACAATGTAAAGAAGTTGGAATTTCTAAATTCCCTTTTTCTCCTATTCTTTCTCTACAATTTCAGCCTATGGGAAACTAAATTGAAAACTCCCACCTCTGCTGCATTCCAGATTACTTTTTTCATAGATTTGGGGTTCTTAGGGATTAAAAGAAGTAAATGAGATATATAGCATTGACTATACGGCTTTGGACCAGAAAAAAACAGCCTCTTAGGAAATCCATTACCATAAGGTTAAAGCCAGAAGATGCCATAGAAAAATGAAATATTACGTTATCTAGATTAAATACACACATAAAATTTAATATCAGGAACAATCATTCACTATTGGAAAGGTAGTTTAGATAATTTAGATGATCCATTTTCATCTGAATTAGATCATCATCATTATGAGTGTTTACTTTTCTTACTTGATATTTAACTGTCTCTGGTCATGTTTCTTATGCTTAGTGCATAGGTTCATGAAAATATCTGGATAATTTGCTGTGGTGAAATTTATCGAACCAAAAGTGAAACAAGGAGTCTTTGAGCCCATAAAAACTAGGTTTTATTGCAGTATAACCTACAGTAATTTTAAAGAGTTTTTTTTGATTGATAATTTAAATTAAGGATTCTGAAAGTGGCTTCATAATTCATTTTCCATTCATTTTCCAAAATGTCTCTTGATTGAAAATTCAAAATGGCTAGACAAAGACCAACCCTAAAAGATTAATAACAATTGTCCTTCTTCTTTTTTCTTTTTTCTTTTTTCTTTTTCTTTTTCTTTTTCTTTTTCTTTTTCTTTTTCTTTTTCTTTTTCTTTTTCTTTTTCTTCTTTTTTCTTTTTCTTTTTCTTTTTTCTTTTTTCTTTTTCTTTTTCTTTTTCTTTTTCTTTTTCTTTTTCTTTTTCTTTTTCTTTTTCTTTTTCTTCTTTTTTCTTTTTCTTTTTCTTTTTTTCTTTTTTCTTTTTCTTTTTCTTTTTCTTTTTCTTTTTCTTTTTCTTTTTCTTTTTCTTTTTCTTTTTCTTTTTCTTTTTTTTTCTTTTTTTCTTTTTCTTTTTCTTTTCCTTTTCATTTTCCCCCCCCTTCTGTTTCTGGTGAGTTTTGGCAATCTAACATTTGTTTTAGTCAAGTTAGCTACTTTTTTATTTGCAATGAACAATTCTTACCAGACTCTCAAACTTTGCTTAAACCAAAAAGGCTCCTACAACACACCTGTAGAATCTTCTGCCTCATCCTGCAGTATCTCAAATTTTCACTCAGTGGGTCTATTAGATTGCTTCTCCTCCTACAGGGATTTTCTCCTGGCCCAAGCTTCTTTAGAAGCACAGCAAAGATGGAGAGTAAACAAAGCAAACTTACAGTCTGTATCACACTAGAAAGCTAAAAACCATTTTTTAGAGTAATGCCCTTATTTCAGAAGAAGTGGTTGGGATGGTGTTTTGAACCTATCAAGTGTAAGACCACTTGTTCTCCGTCCTGATCTTTAGACCAACCTACAATGTAGCATCATCTTGTACTTTTTCATTAGATAAATAGGATAAACCTGAAGTGGCTCAGAAGGCTGTATAAGGCTGGAGGTAGCCTTGGTGGAGGTGCATCATTGTTCAGAATAAAAGCAGTGTAAAGGATTGATTAAAGGTATCAAACCAACTTGCTGATGGCACTCCTATATCTGAGGAATTCAAATATGGAATTCAAATACATTTCAGCAACAAAGAACATATCATATAGGAATCACTGGTGTAGCTTTATGTCCTATGTTATATAGAAGGTCGTGGAGATGAAGATAATCTAAAGCAGACATAATCAAAAAGCTCTTCATGAATTTTTTAGATACTAGAGAACATCATTGAAGCATGGACATTTCAGAAGTTGGTAGAAGATGATAGTAAGCCAAAATATTGTAGAATCATGGAAATACAAATCCTTCCAGAGTTTATACATCTTCATCTTTTCAACTATGTTCAATAGACCCCAGCTCCTTTCACAGATACATCTTTAAAAATCTTCACTGAAAAGTGTTTTACAATTTCTATGTAAATAAAATATTCCATTGCATTACTGTCTTTGGAATTAAAACATTTTCCATGACACCTAAATCACTCTTGAAAATTAAAATGATAAAATATTTTTGTCATTTTCCTTTGGCTTTCTAATTTGTTTTACACCTTTCTTAAACTACTTTGCCCCAAAGTGGTTATCAGACACTCCTTAAGGCTTTTCAGTATCAAAGGGAGTAGAATAATTGTCTCATGTCTTATTTATGACATAATTTTTAATACATTTCAGACATTTATCTAACCTTTTTTATTAACATCACATTGCTGATACCTCTTCAATTTGTAGCCCATCATAACTTCAGACCATTTTTTAACCATAGTATGACTGCTTAGCTATTTAAGCACCATTTTGCATTTATACTCTGGATGTTTTCTTCAGTAAGTGTAGAACATGACCGTGCCTTTATAGAATTTATTTGTATTGATATCAGACACTTTCCCAGAGTCATTCTGAGTTCTTATGCTGTTTTCTTTCACAAGGAGATGCTGTACCAAGACTATAGAAATGCACTGTGTAGTCCAAAGTAATTAATGAAATTATTGAACAGTACTCAGGAAAAGTCCCAAAGGGATCTTGCTTAAAATATCCTCCCAGTCTGACAGCAAGTTGTTGGTAAATAGGCTTTAGTAAGTTTTAAATGTATTTCTAATTCTATCTGTCCATAGCTTCTTAGTTTGGTCTGAAGAATATTTTTCTCAAAAGTTGTGTCAAGACATATCATGTCTAATTTTTCTTTCTCATCCACAAGTCTAGCAACTCTGTTGAGTAATTAGATTAGTATGACATAATTCACTCTCTATATGTACATATTTTATTTTTCTCAAGTAATTATTATAAATCTATTATTTAAGAATATATTACAGTATGTTTCGTCATACTGAAAATAACCTACTGATTTAAACTTTCTTGATATATAATTTTTTTCCTTGAAGTTGTCCCACATTGTATGACCTTGTACATCCTCTCTGCAGTTTTGGAAATAAATAATAGAAAAAATTGCTTCATGTAATTCTTTCAGATCTTTAAGGTGAATTTAAACTAGTCATACTGACTTAGAATTTGTACACTAAGTACACAGTCTTTAACTTATTACTTTCATATTTGGACCAGTGTTTCTATTATGTTGTTCCTTTATGCATGACCATGTTAGGTAACGGTCACGATTGTGTCAGTCTTCTGGGTGTCATGATTCATTATTTCCTTTCTCATTAAGCAATGGACCTGTGTTTTCTCTATATTGTTCTTTGTAATGATTTATAGGAGCTTTAATTACAACTATTTATGTTCCTGACCTGACTTAAATAGTCACATAGCTCAGCTCTTATGTAGTTACATAGTTAAACTGAGGCTGGGGCCTGTTCAATATGCTCTGTTTTGTGCAATCAAGACTGAAGCTGAGCCAGCACCTTAAGTTTGCTTGTTCTTTTGAACAACTATTTGTACTTTCATGGCTGCTGATCTACTTCTTTCCTTTCTTCCAAGTATGTTAATTCATGGACTAGAAGTGCCTGGAGTCTACTGTATTATTACCATACAAGTTGTTTGAAAGTGCAACTTTTAAAAAGGTATATAAATTATAAACACAATCATGCAGTCATGTTCATCAAAAAAAATCCCCAGGCTGACCAAGGAATTTCCAATATATATCTCTACAAATATCTGCATTCCAGTCTATAATACTACCACAAAATGAGTAAGATTATTTGAGAGTTTGATTTAAAATAATGGCTAATACTGGTAATATTCTGGTAAATTAAAAACATTGTAAAAAAACCACTACTGGTGGCAGGGACATGAGACGAAAAACACCAAGGACGTATATTCCTTTGCCTTATCACGATTTCTGGAGATAATCTATGGTTAAGCCAGTGAACTGAGCCTGACCCAAGACTTCAAAACTCAAGGACTTTAAAGCATGGTCTATCATCAAGCCAATAACAAGATTCTTCCAGTTAGAGATTGACCCTGCTTTAAAAATGTCTTCAGTAAAGACGGCAAAATGCTAAACTGAAAGAAAGATTTGGTCTGGGACTCCTACTTGCAGTACGTTCCGAAATAGCAGTATTCACCAAATCCTGTAATGTTGGGACTACTTGACTAGTTTCCATTTCAACACAGTTGTTTTCTATGCAATCTTTTCCCAAATGCTAGTTAGTACTTTGAGCACATTTATTCATTTTCACTTACACCTCAGGCATTTTATTGTTACTTCAATGCATATTAACTTGTTAGCATTGTCTATTTCCAATGGGTTGTAAGTTTTGGTATTAATTGAATAGCAAGCTGATAATGCATTATGCATGGTATCCTGTCAACAACTATAATTTGCATATGTATAGTCATTTTTAATATCTAGGAAGTATGTAAAGCACAAAATAAGATCTGCAACATTGTCTCTTTAAATGAAAAAAATGAACTAAACATACAGTGGTTTAAGTTGACATATCTGAATGGCTTTTCAAAGGGCATCAGACAAAATCTTTTTGTTCGCTGTTTTATATTTTTTGTTTGTTATTGTTACTGCCAATTTATGTGTTGTACTCTACTAATGAACATGAGAGTTATCTAAGTTTAAATGGTGTATTTTTCATTATTCTGCAGTTAGTATAAAATCACATACAGCTTGAGGACCATAACCTTTGTGGAAATATTATATATTTTTTCCTTTTTTGTTTTTGTGAAGAGAATCCAAATGTGGCAAAGACATGAGAGGAAAAACACCAAAGCCATCTCTTCCTTTACCTCATTAGGATTTCTAAACATCATTTATAGTTAAATCAGTGGGCTGAGTCTGATCCCAGACTTCAAAATCAAGGACATTAAAGCCATAGGCTTTCTTTGATCATGTGTTGTTGAGTCAATAACAAAACCTTGAGCTCTCAAGAAAGAAAAATAAGTCTGAGGCAGCTCCAAAGTCACAGCTCCACCAGTTTCTACTAGTTTTGTCAAATGACATCTGAAGGACTCTTAAGACAATAGTCTAGTCTTATCATAATTTGGTCTCAGATTTGATATTTCTCTCACTGGATAAAGAGCTAATAATCCAATCAATCATTATATTTGCTCACTAGCCTCCTCCATTTACATATTTTGCTTCTATCAACACCATTTTTTGGATATTGTACACGACAGCATGCATTATTATGACACCATAAGCAGGATAAAGAGGGAGAGATGATAGCTCAAGTACTGCTAGAAAAAAACTGACTGCTAATAAGGACAATATGAATTATAATGGATTCATCAAAGTTCGTACTGAAACTGTCCTGTAGACTAGGAGAACCTTCCTCATCCCCTCAGCCCAGCCAAATCCAACTCCAGAGATCTGCAGAGAGATATATATTTCTTCATCAATCCTGAATGCCCACAGTCTGCAACAGAACTGAGGGCTGAATATGATGAGAGTTAACATCTTCTTGAACATCATGGTCCATTCTATCTATATCCAGTAAGCAACAACTCACCTGCATTTCCAGAGCTCAGAACATTCATTAATCAAGATACACTGAATGCTTGGAAGATCCAGAGCCTAAAAGTTGCGAGTCTATCTTCTGGTTATTAGGAGAGAGCTATGCATAACTAGGATCACTCCTGAAAAGAAAAGGATACAATTTTCTTTCAAATACTCAGAGTCCAGCTGAAGTGAAAAACACCTGCCTTTGGATATTTTGACTGTAGCCTACTACTGCCCATAAGAGAGGTTTTAGCTTTTTATAGGCAGGCAAAATATTAAGCTAGATTTAACATTACATGTCTATATAATTACAGCTAGTATTCCATCTACAATGTAATCTAAATTTGCACTAGGACAAAACATTGAAACCAACTCAGCAGCACTTATAGCTGTTTTTGTCCCTTCAATGTTTTGCAAGTAGTTATTATATAGCAAACTCTCGGTTGTATTTAATGTTGTTTACCATGCACAGTGCTTTGTAAAACTCCAGCTGGGCTGGTAAGCAGCAGAGCATTTCCTCAACAATATGGGAGACAAGAGATTTGTGAAACCTGATGTCAGATCACTTTATGGACTAGAATTTAGTGGAATTCCTTGTCTCAGTTTTATTTTCACTGACTTCAGTGTCTGGGGATCAGATCAAAGATTCTCTATGGTTTTGAAATAAAGACTGGGGCTGATAGAATCATATTCTGGCATGACAGAAGTTTTCGAATGAAATAATAAAAGATCTAGAAGACAGACCGTTTTCAAGATCTCTCCACAATTAAAAGCCACATTAATTCAAGGTATTTCTTTTCTTCTCCAAGCACGAGATGCATTTCATTAACTTTGTCTTACTTAAATCCATAGAAACAGATATAAAAATAACCAAGAATAAAAAAATTCACCACCATTAAAAAAAGCACCTATGCTCTTGAGACTGAAAAGCTAAACATGACGCAGATGTTAGCCATAATGCTTGCTGCAAGACCAGAAAGTCTTAAGTTCTACAGGATTGAGTATAATCTATAATTAAGGTAGGTAAACTGTTACATTCTTGTCCAGTTATACAAATGTCTTTGGTAGTTATGAGATGGCGGATTATTCTTGGAATTTCTAGTGCACTGTAACTAATGTATACATTATTTAGACTTATTTCAACAAACTAAAACTTCACCTTCAACAATAATCAACACAATCATCAGCACAGGCATAGTTCTAACAATATTTTTTAGAGGGTAGAAATAAAACCGCGTTAGTCCTGTCTTGCTCTTTCACTCCATAGTTACACATTTTGCATCCAGCATATGGTTCTTTCATTGGGATGTTTTCCTAGTTTGCATATGAAAACTGAACTATCAAAGACTTTTGAAAGTTAAAGTATATGATATCTGCCTCTTCCCCTGTGTTCACAAAGCAATTTATCTGTCATAAAAGAAACTGTGATTCATTTGCTAGCAGTTTGTTCAGCTTTCCTGTGAAAAGTGTTTTGTTTTGCATAAGGAAATTGAAGTTAAAATAAGATTTTTGATTTGGATGTTTACCTTGGAGGTCAGCAGAAGCACTTGATGCATCAGTTTTTAGATGAAAAATGTACCAATAATAATTGAAGAAAAAAATTAAGTCTGGAATGCTACATTATGTCCAAATAACAATGTTAAAAATTTCTATTCTTTGTCTTTGGCCCAATGGTTTATTAATCATTTTCTCCCAAATGGAATTAAATAAAAAGAATAAAAATACAACTCCTGATCCCCTTTTATTCTACCATCTCATTCTGCTTTTACCCCTAAAGTCTACAGATTTTTGGGTTGGCAGTCTTCCAAGAATCGTGAAATTTAGTGCAAAAATGTCCATGCAGTGAGATAAGGGTTGAGAAGGTTGTCTGTCAGAAAGAGAAACCTGCAAAAGTTGACTTTAAAATTACAAGGATTACTCTTTATGCTCTTTATGGCTTAAGGTAATAATTTAACCACCACTGTCTGCCTTTAACTGCATCAACAGAAGAAAGTGGTGCCTCCTGGCACTTAGCTTGATATGCAAGAAATAGAGTGAGTGAATCAAGATATTTGTATTCATAATCTCTTTATAAAGTCTACTGATCTCTACAGTCATCAATTACGTGTTTATTGTGAATCTCATTCTGAAGAATGCAACTCTCCACACAAATTGTTTGAAAAGTGGGCACGTAATGCACCTTGGAAGATGCTGAAATCATAGTCATTAGATGATGAACATTATGTTGCTTAAACCCTCTACTGGAACTATACTTTAGTCTGTGCATCTTTTAGACCTGCAAGTCTCCTTGGATGAATTAGTGATATGTGCAAAAATATGTGTCAAAGAAAGTTCCTGGAATATGAATATGGTGCCTCATTAAGACAGACTCATTTATATACATTTAAAATTAGAAGCTTGACTTTTCCTCTAAAGATTTTGTTTCTCTTTAAAGAAATAATGGATGTCTTAAAATCAATACCAAAAAAGAATTCATTTAAGTATACTGTTGAGATTACTTGTGGATGGATTAAAGGTTGTCTGGTTTTGCACTCTGCTTGCACACCTAAATAATCATCCAAGTGTCTTTTGGCTTTTCTTGTTTCTAATATCTCCCTGTCAAATAAATGATCATTGCAAGCCTTTTTTTGCAGAAAAAATGGTCTCATTTGTCATGTATCTGGTAGTTCTTACTATGCTTTTGTAATTCCTAAGGAAAAGCTCAGACTACTAAAATTATTTGCTTGTCAACAAAATGCTCTTCAAACTACAGTAGTTGTTCATGTTTTCATAATGAACTGCTCACTGCGTAGCACCACACACAAGTACACATTAAAAATTACAGCTGTAAAGCAACATTTTTTTCTGTCAGGTATAAAAATATCTGATGGAACACAGTATAGGGTACTGATTCTCAAATACCACATTCATTCATGCTTCCTATCTGCTCTCCATCTACTACCAGTCTATAACTCTCCTGCCTTAGTTGCTTTTATCACATGACATTTTTTATTTTTTATTCATATTTTAAAATCAATGTACTAATTGTTTTTAGCAGAACTTAAAATCTTTGAGACTTTAAAGTTTTTTGCCCAGCTAAATGGAAGACACTTTGCAGAACTGAATACAAAATAAGTGCATGTTTCATCTGTTGAAATGTAAAGGTCTCTAATCTGATTGTTTATATTTGAGGTGGTCATCAAAGCTGCTTCTGCACTTAGTAGCTAGAAAAAAAGCACTTCTGTAAGATTCATTGCACTTTCAAGGACACTTCTCCCATAGGTCTGGTAAATCACACTCTGGAAATGCCTGACTTTCTTCACCAATTACAGAGAGGGCCTACTGCAATTTACAGAGTAGATCTCTCATGACAGATTGTGCATACAAGTGGTCAGATGAATCCTCTCCTATGAATGTGATATTGCTGTAACTGACTCAGAGGTTAGCAAATATATGCTTTGTAGGTTGAATGTGTTTTCTGTAGTACTCCTGTCTATTTATAATATTGTAAATAAACATTGTACAAAAAATAGTCAAGGTACAGCTCTGTAAACTGAAATATGCCTTGCTGAAAAATCTGGTTTGAAACAGAATGCAGTAGGAAAAATATGCCCTTCTAGGGGGATTTTTTTTAATGTACCTGTTTGTGACAGGGCTATTGGGTAGAAGCAAACAGTTGATAAGTTATCATCCTCTGCTTTAATGCGTGTCAATACAATGTAAATAGATCACAGTGTAGCAAAATAAATTAGTAGGGATATTGCAAATGTGTGCCTGGCTAGCACAGAAACTCACTGTGTATTGGTTTGTCATTAAACACTCTGTTCCTGTAGTGCTAGAAGGAAAAGGAGGAGGAATTTTTTCAAATATTAAAATCAGATCTATATATATAATGATATTATATGTATATAATGTATAGTGAACTGTAAATTATCTTTGAATGAGCTATAAAAGCCAGAGAGGACAGTCAGTTTGAGTCTAAGCGGAATTATCACTCAACATAAAGCACCTAGCAGAGCAAGACTTTGAATGCTGCTTTAAGGTAGTACAGATTCACAGAAAAATAATCTTTATGAGACCGTGCTTTCCTTCAAATTAATTTCTTCATCTGCAGAACATATTCACAGACAAGTTATGCAGATTCCCCAGTGATTTAGTTCACATCCAGAAGTTCCAGAGCATTGTCATGTAGAAAACACTGTCTCCATATCCATAATGGAATTATCAGATAAATTTTTCAATGCCATGAAAACCTAAGCACTTTCTCTGGCAAAGCATGCCTCCTTATCCGTGCTGCTAAAGACTTACCAAAGAAGAAGAGTTTTGTCTGTTTTGGTGGCTGTAAGAAGAGTGTGATTTGTATCAAGCTCCTGAACAGCACCAGTACTTGTCTCAAGAGAGCTGATTGAAACAGACTGCATATCTCAATGTATGCATGTTTACCTACTTCTGTAGAAATAGCTTCACATATAAGATCAAGACATATGGGCTCTTGACAACCAAGTGCTTCTGGAGGGACCCAACTGGTCAGTACTGAATTAATGCTAATAAGCTATAAAAAAACATTACATGACTATTACAGGGAGTCTTAAAAAGAATGCCAGACCTGAAAGGTACAATTTACTGCTGAAGTCCTGTAATGAAAGTGAATTACAACTAGTACACAAGAGAAGAAGGGATAAAAGACTTTCATAAAATGAGCTACCAAACAGCTCAGAGAACATAATGGAACAGTTTATACTTAAGCTGAGCAAGATGCATCCTTATAGGCCATGTCTGAAAATTTAAAACGGAATTTAAGAAAAATTATTAAAAGGGAGAAGACAGTCTGAAGAAAATAAAGAACAAATAATTTGTACAATTCCAAGCATTCCAACAAGAGCTATTGAAATTCTGACAATATTTCACTGGCTAGAGACCCAGGTCAATTTCTAACCAGATGTACTTAAAAGTATTCCTTAGGATAAAGAAAGTGAATAACACCATCCTGATTCATCAGATGCATATATTTTTTAATCAGCCAGTGTAATTGTTGTAATAAGCACAATGAGCCTGGCTTACCCTTACACTGACAGCACTCCTATCTTTTCAGTGCAGTTCCATTGGGTTTAAACCAAATGGAACTGTAGACTATATGGTACTACAGATCATAAAATGTAATGCATCATTAAAATATTAATGTAAATTTTGGAAACATATCATTCACTTTCTCCCAGCTCTTATTTCTTCAGAAAATACTGAGGGAGAAATGTCACATATCATAGTAAAATATTACTGAACAGGAAGCAAAGGGCCTGAGCTATAGTACCATTATGTGCTTATTTATAAATATTTCCCTATAATAAACCTTTTAGATTTAGACATTTAAAACATAGTCTGATATCAGTGGTAACAACAGTAAAATATGATAGATCACACAAAGAATCCTGATTTTCAGTCTTAGAAATAATAAAGAAGAACTCTTAATTATTAATCTTCAGCAGACAAGTTATCCTTTATTTGCACAATTGTAAATCAAGGGGCTGGGATGGTTTGGAACTATGGAATTGGCAAAATGAAAACTATTCATGCACCATTGACAGAGTGGCTGTGGAATGAGGAAAATTTCCCTTCTGCAGATTTATATCATAAAGGCAAAATCCTGAAACAGAAAAGAGGGGCAAAAGAAAACTAATGCACCAGAGACAGCATCTGCCTAATTACCTTAAATCTGATTTGAGTGATTTATTTCATTTAGCTGCCTGTACATATATATGTACATACACATACTTTTGAATTACTTGACCTGGGTTCCTTTTATAGTCAATAGAGAGAAACAGATCTACTCAGTCAGATTTGATTGGACCTAGTTTAGATGTTAACTGCAGACTAAGATGAAACATGGTAGAAAACAAAATCACAGTCACTGAATGGTTGACACTGGAAAGGACATCAGGAGATTATCTAGCCCACCCCTCTGATAAAGCAGTTTCACCTAGAGCAGGTTGCATAGGACCATGTCCAGGCAGAATTTTAATATCTCCAGAGAAGGAGACTCCACAACCTCTTTGGGCAGCCTGTTTTAGTGCTTGGTCATCCTCACAGTAAAGAAGTTTTTGTCATATTCAGATAGATATTCCTGTTTGTGCCCATTGCCCCTTTTCCTGTCACTGGGTACCACTGAAAAGAATCTGGCCCAGTTCCCTCAGACTCTCCTCATAAGAGACATGCTCCAGTCCGATCATCATCCTTGCAGCTCTCCATTGGACCCTCTCTTGTAGTTCCTTGTCTGTCTTGAGCTGAGGAGCCCAGAACTGGATATAGCACTCCAGATGTGGCCTCACCAGGGTAGAGCAGAGCAGCAGGATCACCTTCCTCAATCTTCTGGCAATGCTTTTCCTCAGGATACCACTTGACCTTTTTGGCCACAAGGCACACTGCTGGTTCATGGTTAACTTCTCATCCACCAGGCCTCTCAGGTCCTTTTCCTTTCCTCTGTGGAATACAAAGGTAGTCTATACAGGCTACTCAGATATAGGAGTGTGCATTTAGTCAGATTACTACATTCTTTGAAGGAGCCCATCTAAGTTTCTAAAAGAAAAACCAATGAAAGGATATTATTCATACTACAAGAAGGAAAGAAACAAAAGCTGGTCGTATTTTTCTACTGTGTTTGTTGAGCACCCAGTACAATGACATTTTCTCACTTAACCCTCGTTTGAATATTAGTTTAATGAGAATAAAATATCATAGGCATATGGTATAGATACTCAAATTCCCTAATAAAATGTGTTTACTTTGCTTAAAAAATGTATTTACTTTTGCTCTTGTTTACTTTGAAGTACACAATTGTACATAATTTCCTAGACAAAATTTTCAGTTTTATCTAGGACAAAAATTGTTCAAACCTCTCTACAAATTTACTGGTTTTTCCTCTATTTCTTTTGAAAGATTTTATCTAAGAGGTTTAATCATCTGTCAGTACTAGAAAGAAGTGCTAGTACTGAAATACTATTAAATTTAATTCCCACTGCAGCACTTTACTGAAACTTATTGGTCTTAGATAGGCACAAGTTTGAAATCTGAAATTGGATTATGGAATAAATAATCAAAATATGATTCTCTTATTATTGTTTGAGTTGTGCTCAAAATCTAAGATAAAAATATCTTTATTAGATTTGGAAAAATAGAGAGTCATTTGATTAATGCTCAAATGAAGATAACATTTGAAAATATGGGAGTGACAAGGTCACTTGTGCTATACGTATTGAATAACCCATCTGGGTAATGGGAGGAAATGTCATTTCTGCGGGCTATCTACAAAAGTATTCCCAGTGCCAAACTATATTAGATGCAATAATGGATAGTAAGGGAGGGTAAAACTTGTCAAGAAAATTAGTCAATCTGGACAGAAACCAAAAAGTCAAGATACAAGCTCTATAATTAAACAATTGATTTATTTTAAAAATTCTATTTCTAAGAACCTATAATGAGGTTTTCAACCAGAGACGAGAGACATGCTTGAAACAAGATATTTTCAAACAAGGTCATAACCTAAACAGCTCTAGGTTTTATATGGAGTGGGAAAAGTGTAAGAAAGAACTACATTATTCTATTTCTGCCTTTTTACTCTCTTCTCTGCCCTAAGCACTCCCCTCCCCCCAGTATTTATTAACCATTGTTTTTGAGAAATCAGAAACAAATCAAAAATAAAATCTAAGTAATCTAGAAATCTCACTTAGATAAGAATTACTTACTTTTAAAATTTGTGAGCTTTTCTGAATAAGATCAGAACCTGTCTCATAGTAGGTTTTTTCTGAAAAGAGCTGAGATCTTGAGCATTTAATTAACCCTCAGAGGAAAATTTTTGCTCTCTCTAGATGGTATTTTTAAAAATATTTTGTTCAAACAAAATTTTCATGACAGAACTTTTAAAACTTTACTGTAGAATAACTCCTTCTGGGGTTCTCAACTGTTATGACCTCACAAAAGCCATTCCACAACCGAGGAAGGTTTACACAGCAGTTTTATTTTCAGTATTTTCAGCTTCATTTTTATTTTTTCCTTCTTATTTTACTGGGTCACATCCATAAATACTCAAGCAAAATGGAAATTAAAAAGGGTCTTCAGAACTCATGCAAAGTCTAATACAATTTCATCAAATTGCCCACAGCTGATTTCTGTAGTTTTTGTGGCATTTAGTTGTGAACTTCTTGAGATATAGTCAGATGAAGCATAATTTATTAGATAAACTTTCTCCCATTTCCCTAATACTCCAGCTACTGCAGGCCACCCATATACGAATTGTGTAGTACAGCAGTAGATCAAACATGTTTATTGACAGAAGCTATTTTGATATGTCAAATCCACAGAATTTAAACATAGCAAGAATCTAAGAAGGGTGGTTATGTGGGGGGATTAGAGTCACTACTACTAATAATCTAAAAGAGATTTAACCTTATGTATGGTGATGCAGAATAAACATAGGGACCTCTTATCAATGAGGCACCATGGGATAAAAGTTAATGGGGAAAATGGTCCCCATCTCTGCTGAGATGTTGCCTTGTGTTTTCCTGTGGAGTACATGAGTTTCAAGAGCAGAAGCACTAGCTGTATTCTCTTCTGTATGGCATACTAATATTTCAAGAGAATCTTTGCTTCAGCTGCTTTATCGAGTCGATAAATCAATCCAAATTCATACCTGACAAAAATCTTGAATTCATTTAAGTTTCACCAGATTTTATTTTTCCTCACAAAATTCACCTATCCTTTACTACACTCTGAATCAACTTTAGCTGTATTAGAAAAAATTAAATCGCTGATATTCAAAATAAAAGAAAATAATAGGGTAATTAGGTAGTATTTAATGAAAAACTTTAGTGAAACTGCTGAAATTTATTTTTCTAAATTGGTTTGCAGCAAATCTGCTGACCACTAGAGAGTCATATTCATTCAATTTTTCATCATAAAAAAGGGAATGTGAAATGCATGTCACCATAAATCATACATTTTATAATGACACTAAACTGTTATTAGACTGAAATATTTGTTTAATTATGGCATTCTGTTGGAAAAAATACATTGAGTGACAATTAAGCTTACCTTTGAACCTTCTTAGAAGGTTACTGTCGGTATGCTTTTAGGCTATAAAATAAAGCATATGAGGCTACCAAGTGCAAAAAGACTCAGAAGTGCTTATGTTACAGGTATGATTTTCCTGGTTATGTCTAATCAATACAAAATAGTTATTCTTTAGCTTTTAGTATTAAAATTATTTTTACATTTTAAAAAACCCAACAACCTCCTGTTTAGTGATTTCGATGACTTACTCTCAAAATATAATTTGTGTTGTGGTTTGGGTTTTTTTCTAGATTAGTAATTACATTTCAATAGTATCAAAAAATTAATGCAACTATTTGGGTGATGATTTTATTCTCAATTATTTGAAGACACACAAAAAAGGCAAAGTTTGTATTTTATATCTAACTTCATTTACCTTTGTGTTCATTTTAACAGCAAAATGAAGTTCTGTGACTCACTGAAGACCTTTAGTGATATCCACCATCCAAGGAGGCTAGACCAAGAGCAAGACAGAGAAATGGAGTCAAAACTTCACATTATTTGCTGGGGGGGAGGGGGGGGGGGTAAAAGGCACATGGGGAAATAATTAGAAGACAATCAAAAGCATTTTACTTTAAACTTAGAATATTGCTGTACATAATTTATAGGTTGGTGTTTACCTTAAACAGAAAATTCCAATAGTCTGATATAATACACATAATAATACTGTGTCAGAGTGTTTCCGACTATGTGTCAGTTTACTTGTAGATGGCTTTCATTACAAATATAATAGGTATATCTTGGATTTCATGGACATATATCGTCAATAACTATTATGAAAGGGTAAAGGTGTGGCACAACTAAATAAGAAATTATTCTCTTAAGTATAAAAATAATATATTTAGAAATTCCATTTAAAAAATGATTCTTTTGCACTAGATTAGATTTTTAACAAGTGCTTTCTTATCTAAAATATTTATATATGAGATACTAAAGCTGGCAATTAAGTACATAAGACTGCAGAAGCAATTTCTATAATATTTAAAAGACCTTTTGGCAAAATAACCAGATCCAAAAAGGCCATTGCTATATTTGAATTGCAAATCTCTTAAAGGTTGCTTGCTGGTTCCAGGGATTATATATAGAGCTAGACAGTCAAGATGCTCAAGAACTGAAAAAGGTAACTTAGGCACTTAATTGGGCTAAACAGGAACTCAGACTCTGAAACACTCTCTTATTATTTGTTTTTTAAATTTTCTTTCTGGTGAAAATGGCAGACTTGCTCTTTTCTTTGAAGAGAGAGCATGAAGGAGGTTCCACATATTTGCTGTCAGGTCACTGAGGACAGTAATGAGCATGACTGCTCCTGTCCAGCCTCTTTGATGTCTTCTCCAACCCACCCATGGCCCAGGACCCCATTTCATTCCCCAAGACTTTAAGTAATGTAAGTACTGGGTTGCAAATATCCATCTATCCCCAGGTGCCTCAAGACTACCATGGGAGGGTGCATGACTCAGTGTAACCACACTTCACACAGGTAACCCAGCCACAACTTCTCCCATCGGTGGAACTTCTCTCCCAATTAAAATTCTGACTTGCGGAAAGCTGGAGGTGTTCATCCATATTTGTCTGTACGTATATTTCCTGTTTGCCTCAGAAGTGGTTTCCAAATAAGGGTCACACATCATGATTTCCTGTTTTGATCCTTTTTGAAAACTACTTTATGGAATTCAATAGGAAAATTAACTAGCTTTGCAGCACCATACTATGCATTTAGCAGTTCCCTACATCTACTGAGTTTTCAATAATGACAGCCTTTTATAAAACCTTTTATCTTTCAACCTGCAAAGAGAAAATGCTTTTGCAGGGAAATTCAGTCTATGTCAAATAGTTGGCTGAAATAACAAGGAGAAAATAAAATGTGTAGTATGCAAAACACAGTCAACCATTTCTGTGAAATGCTGGATTTTAATTACTATAACTAATCATAATACTGCTACATTACTCTCACATTACAGATGTACACTGGGCTGACGTGGATTAACATAAAGTGCTACAAGGAAAGAGCAGCAAAAATAGGACACAAACGTTCTCTCTAATGTTTATAGAGAGAAATAGATAACTTTTCCCTAAAGATCTGAGCCTTAACTTTTGACATCCTATTAAATGCCATGGCTTTAACTGAATGACTAATTCCATGTGTAGTGACATACTAGTTCTTCAGTGTATGCAGCAGTCAGGTGAACCCTTGCTTTGTAATAAATAACCATTTACATAATAGTAATCTCTTTGAACTGCACTATGAAACATGGTTTATCATACAATCATATCGTACTCTCTTCCCTCCCTCAAATAACTAACTTAAAATTAGTGCTATATTTTATACATTAATTTAGTTTTGTTAAGGATCGTTCATTGCTAAATCATAACAATCTCTACTAAAACAAATATCTTGTTGCTCTTGATAATCTCTTCAAAACAGTAAGAAATCACTGTTACACAGAACAAAGTATTGCTTTCCATGATTTTTATAGTTATTGTCTCTGCTGTATTTTCTCATTTCCTGCAGCCTTCCTCTGTTTGGAAACAAACAAAATTTTGGGGTTAGACATTGTTTAGATATTTTAAAATGTCACTTTTTCGGTTGTACACTTTCATCACTCTTTAAAAGTTGTATATTCTATGTTAGATTTATTTTAGTAGGATTAATATCAGTTTCTTCAAAGAGTTTTTCTTCAGATACACCAAACTCTTAAAGAATAGTAAAGACTATTATAGCTATGAATTTCAGAGTTTGAAATTTAGCCTTCAAGACTTTCCTAATTCAAGACATTGCTGTATACCTTCTTTTTAGATAAGCATAATCTTTTAAATTAATGAAATAAGATGGATTTTCTAGATTCTGTATCAGTTTAGAATTACCTGGAAGCAAATATATTGCTTTTTAGGTAGTCAAAGAGAAGAGATATTCTATCTTTGAGACATCAAAACAACAACTTAATAATAAAATAAGTTAATAATTTATATTATTAGTAAAATAAAATAATAAAAAATTATTTGGTACATTTATTTTGGATCATAAATTTCCTGCACTTTAAATTATAGTTATGAGGAATCTTAAATGCAGGGTGGTCTTATCAGCTTGATGCCTAGATTGTACCCATGCTCTTATGATGGTTCAAAATTGGAAGACAGTAATCCAAACTTTTAAGTTCTGTGGGGAAACTGTTCTATTAAGTATGCTCAATCTCAAACAGAGTATATTCAGGAAAAACATCATGACCATGTTGCCTTTCATTAGGAGCAAAACAACTAATTAGTGAAACTATTAATGGGGATGTTGGAACTGAGCAACAGAATAGCAGAGTTATTCAGCAAATGCTTTCAAAACAGAACAGTGAATTATGTACCAGGTTAGCATGAGGTGCTCTATACCTTCTGCTCCTCATTTTCAAGAGCTCTCTGCTCTTAAGACTATAAAAACTTTAAAGTGTATGGCTGCTTTACACTTCTTTGCTTTAGAGGGGCTGCTGTACAGACAAGAATGAAAACCTGTGATACAACAAAAGTACCAATAAAAGATACCTCATTATTGTAGCCATGGTAAGACAAGTCCTATATTCAAAGGACGGCTTTTATGTTGCCCACTTAAGAAGTCCTGGACAACACACATGGCAGTTCTGGGAGATGGGAAGACCTAGATCAAATATCTGACCTCCTGAGCAAGAACTCTGCAACAAGCTAATGTCTAACACCATAATGTAGGGAAACAAATATAACCCAAGGTAAGAGATGGAGTCTGGCCTTCACAAAAGTGGGAGCACAAGACCAATGGAATTTTTAAACTCAAGTTCTCTAGACTTTGTAAAAAATAACTAGGTTTGTTTTCTAGCACTGAAAGGCTATTTCTGTTGAACGGAAGCAAACTCTTTTCCAGCTCTTGTAGAGACTAGAAAGTTTGTTTAAACAGATCAATAAAGTACTGCAAATCACTTTGGAGGAGGAGAGAAAAATGGTGTAACATGAAACATCTGAGCTATAATTATATCGTCAGAGTGGATCTTTTACATACATATGTCTTACTACTGGCAAAAAATATTTCTGTATAATTTCTTCCTCCATAGTGATGGATAATAATTTCCTAAGTCTGTCTGGATCATCATCTGATAGGTGAATCTGGACAGGCTTCAGAATTCATAATTTTCCTCTGTATGTATATTCCTTTGATAAGAAAATTGATGAGATCAAAAGAGGTCTGTCACCATGTTGTGGTCTCAACAGCATAATAAATAATTTTAATTTGATTGTAGAGCACAGAAAGAAAATGTCACTGTCTTGTCATAAATTGATATCAGAGCTAGCTACTGAACTCTTTCTTCCAAGTGCTTGCGCAGCGCACCTACCACTACAGCACAGTGCTTTAGACATGTTTGGTAGAACTAACAGAAGAAATTTATTTTTTTTTTAGGATCTTCGATACTGCTTTTCAGTACTAAAAATTATTCAGGGTGTGAACTGGATCTAACTTATGTAGATCCGTTTCTCGTCAAAGTACTTCTAATAAGGACATGATAACATGAGCAAATGTTTACAATGGTACATCTGAACAATTCTAGAAGTTTTGCTTTCTCTGAAAATTTGTTTTAAGCTCATTATTGGGCTTTTTTAAGGATAGGAAGTCCACCAGCATTGGACTAAATTTGTGCCATTTAAAGCACACTACCATGGTCTTTCAAAGGCAGAGGTTTGCTGAACACAATGTGCACAGACCAATATTTTGCCAATCTCACATCTCTTTCTCTGCAGGATTTAGGGGCTTTTTGTGCTACACATAGCTTCACTTGCAAGAAATCTACCTGGAACAAGTCCACAATTCTACAATCTTGATTTCTCATCCTGTATCATTATTACTATCTGTTTCCCACTAATAGATATGAGAGTCTCTCCCTGAAGAACAAAAATTGTAATGTGGATGGCTGTGTTGCAGTCTGCAAAGCATGAGAGAAGTGAAGGAAGGTCATTCCCTTAGCCTAAGGTAAGTGCAACAGATATTCCCTGAGTGTGACTTCAAAGGTTCAGTCAAAAAAGATTCTGGATGTCATTGGTTGGATATACAATTTATTATGATTTCCCCCACTATAAATGTAGGCTTCTTTTTTTCCTAACTGTCATTTCAGCAAACATAGCCCGGGGTCAGGATTTTTTTTCTTCTCATACCATCTGTCAAATATACAAGACCACAATCTCTGCTTATTGAAGTTTTCTAACAGTGCAATAATATTTGATGGTTTCTGATTTATGCTATTAGAGTGTTACACTACAGTTTGAGGTTGTCTAAGCTAAATGGTGACCACATGAGGATTTTTTCCACTGCTAGTGTTTAACTGTGCACAGGAAAAACCTCAAGTTGTCTCTAGAATCAAAGGGGCAATTTAGTTCTTGCAACTGGCATTCATGAGGGAAAGGAAAAAAAAAATTAAAGGGAAAGGAAAAGGAAAGCTGAGAAAATGTGATCATGAAAGACTGAAGTCATTGAGAGAGAACACCAAGATGTACATTTTATAGTCACATTCCAGACCAGAACACTGCTTAAGGAAACAATTAATAACCAAGATGTCAAATAGGAATGAGAAAAAATATTTTCTTTTCTGCCTTTGATTTTCTGTGACTAGCCTATTGTTTCTTTTTACAGTTCTCTTCTGATTTTAACTTCTATTTCTTAATCAAACTGGGAAAATAAATCTGTAAGAAAGGAATAAAGAGAAACATTGAATCAAGAAGGTTTCCACATAGCTTAATTATATTTAGTTACTGATATTCTATATATATTATGGTGCTTTCAAAGAACTGGCTTGTGATGTCCTTCATAGGAGAGTAGGGTTAGAAAGAATGGAACCTGTATTATTCATGGAGATGGGGAAGAAGAAGTTTTATGTCCTACTTTCTCCCATGAGAGTGTTTAGGTCTCCGAGTGTTCCAAACTGTATCAGATGAAGTTATGCTTCTACAGTCCTTTAATCAAAAGTAAGGCAAATTACTGTGACTTGACCCCATCTCTTCCTTGACATATCAAAACAGCACAAGGGTGCTTGAAACTGTGCTAACCAAGCAGCATTTGCATCCATTAAAAATTATCATAAGCAGCTGATAGTATCCATCAGCACCCAGATCAAAGGTTTATTATTGAGAAATGTCTGCATGTTCCCTCTACTGATATGATCAGGGGGCCTCAACAGGAACAAGGTTGTATTTTATAAATGGAGGGTTCAAACCTCTAATACTATAATGCAAAAAGCCCAGATTAAAAAAACAGAAAAAAAAAAAGAGAAGAAAACAGCAGGCGGAAAAAAGTGGTGAGTCCTCTGATGGTGGATTTGGCTGCATGCAATGCTGTTCAGAAAATGCTGTGCCTGCTGTTTTTATAATAAGATGACCTTTTCCGCTGCAAAGACACAGCCATCACAACCATTAGTAAAGCACTAATGAATAGCCTTCTATTCAAACAACAGTAGCAAAGCAGGAATCTCATGTCTCCTACATCCCTTTCACTTCACTGAAGTGAGAACTCTAAAACCTCATTGAAAACAGAACATTTTGATGAGAGCAATTGCAGGAATGTCACACAGAATCTTTCCTGCTACAAATTTTTCAATCTTCTGGCTTTTAATGTTCATTCATGGTTTTTTTTAAACTATGAATATGCTTAACACATCTGAGCACAAGTTACTATTTGTGCTGTTATTGTGCCTGGGAGCCATGATCTAGATAAAGGACTCACCAAGTTACCTAATATGCAGCTGTGAAGATAAATGTTCCTGATTGATATTGTGCTGCCATTTCTAATGTTATGGCTCTCTTCTGTCAGACGCTGCCACTCCTAAGGAGTATGAAACCTCAATAGGTGATTTTAGATATCTGCTCAAAAGTGGTAATCACTGGAAATGCTACATTACTCAGACTTCTACTTTTTTTTTTTGACATGGGACAGAAGACTCTCTATAGCCCAGATTTTAGAGATAGAGATCATATTCTACCTTCAGTTGATAGAAGTAGCACATTTAGTTTACGTAAAGTCTTGTCAGCCAGAAATTGTTTTGGCTTTAGCTGTGTATAGAAAAAGCTTTTCCCTAATACCCAGATACTGTGTAAAATAGCCTACAGAAGAATTCTTTCTCCTTTTTGAATTTTCACAGTTGGTAAAGGAGAGTCTGTAGTAAAACATCTATGTCATATGAGCTGACTGTTTGTAGGCTCTGAGGTTTTCTTCAAAAACACCTATTCTGTTAGTGAGATAATTCTTAAATTGAAAAATTAACCACCAGAGTAAATCTGTTTATGTAAGCATATCATTTCACTTTACAAAGAAAATAAGAATTGAGAATGAAAAGTATATTTTCCAGGGCTACGAAGTGATTTAAGAAACTAAAATATGCTGGCACTGTATTAGATGTATTAGTTAGATGAATACTTTAGGAAACATGCCACTTGTAGCAGCCTGTTGCTCACTTCTGCTCAAAAATGTTGGGCTGCTCCCAAAAGGAGTACAGCTGATCATACAGGAGCAGCCATATCTAAGTGTCGTGTTAGCAATGGAAAGCTTCTAGACCATGTTTTATAGTTTGGTTTCCTGTATGTAAACTATGTATTCCTGCTAAAAATTTCAGACATCAATAGTGTACAATAGTGGATATACTGGTTGACCTGTTAGAATGGATTCAGAAAAGACCTGTACACTTAATGATGCAAATAAATGTCTGATTAAAATTTCAGAACCATCAAGCCAGATGAGTTCACAGGTTTTCATAGGTGTCAGTAAAAAAATGGAACCCTTTTGTTCATTGTTCAGCATTTATATATATATATATATATATATATATTCAGCCCAAATTTTCATATATGTTTTAGCATTGAAGCCCTAATAATTTCAATGAAAATCAAGAGCCTGATTACTCGTGAGAGACCTAAATGTCTGATTTGCTTTTGAAAATATATCTGAAACATTTCTGGCTTAATATAATATAATATGATATAACTATACTGGGTACTTTTGACATTTATACCCAAACAGGCAGGTGTGTCATAACATATACATGAAGATTTGAAAGTATTCTGATGTTCAGTGGAAGTTATTCAACTTTTAACAGCTCAGTTACATCAATTCCTTCATTTTATTGATGCTATGTTCTTCTTCACTCAATCAGCTTTTTATCTCATTCACACACACATACAAAAAAAGAAGTTATGAGCTAGCACAACTGATATCAGAAGTCACTACTCTAGCCTACAGTTTTTTAATTTGTCTATAAATTAAGCCGTGAAATGGATTTTAAAATTTTTGATTAAAAGCACTAAAGAATGTTTCCAGAAGGAGACAACTGTGCTAAGCTTCCTTCCATAAAGAAGATTTATAAGTAGGTCATAAACCCCTGAAATTAAATCAGAAATGCTGACAGACCCCAAACTTTTAGAACCTCTGTAAGCTCCAGTCTAATCATGTTCTCCCAGAGGGGGAAAATCTTTTTCTTGAGACTAAATTGCAGACTGTAAAATTGTTGTTTTGTCACGTAGAGCTCTGAGTATACAGTAAAGAAATGTACAGCAAAAAAAGAAATGTGTTGTTACTATAGGAACTAAAAAGTCAAAAATACATCTTAAAATGTCTTTTTCTTCTAAATTTATCCTATGAAGCATTTCCCAGTCTTGCCTAATTGTGTTACACAATATAGCTTTCATTTATTAGCATGGGTCAGAAGAACTCTGAAACTACACAAGAATTACTGGAGGTAAACAAATATAAACTAATGAGAGATTTGTCCCCAGTGGACCTGACATATACTAAGGTATGGAAAAAAACTACATACAATTACTCATCTAAAACTTTTATCTTAGAAGCCATATCTATTTGTAGATGTATGTGAACAAATTATTTTATATAATTCTTTTCTAAGAAATTATCAGTTGTTTTACAGTTTGGGTTTTTTTTTTAATTTTTCAAAATGATAACATGATTGTTATGACCTTTATATGAAATGTTTATACTTCACAGAAGGCTTTAACAGAAGATGTTTGTGGCGTTTGCAAATTGTTTGTATTTCAGGTATGGAATTTCTCAGCTATGGAATTTCACTTTTAAGTGTTTTCATTTCATAAGGAAAAACAATATAAAATACATTAAACATTATTTTTGTGCACTGCATACTATGAACTATATATTATTAGAAAACCAAGGTCTTTAAACTTCTGTTTCTCTTTGGTTTATGTGAAATAAAGGCAGAATAGAGAATCCTGTTGTGATGGTGAAGAGTAACTAGAAAGTATCAAGACACACAAAAAGCCATTGAGACTACTCTGCAGTAGAAGTGACAATTTGTCTCTGACATACTGATTGTGTCTCTAGGACAGCTGCAGTACCAAGTCTATTTTGTGCTACACTGGCAAAAGATACACTTGGGAAAAAAAAAAGGAAACCACCAAAAAACTTTCAACCCTACTGTGGATCTTCTTGAAGGTATGTTAACAAGCCATAACTTGGAGATTTTATTGTGAATTCTCCATTATGTTGAAGTTTCATGGATTTTCAAGCTTGTTTGCATGGGTGTATGTATATGGTTCTGTTTTCCTTGTACTTTACTATTTTCTGTTCACCGAATTTTATACCATAGTATAAATATTTCATATTATAAAGAAAATTATTATTCTGTGCTTGTTCATTTACTGACCACAAAGACCAGATGTGTGGTTGATGCCCACCTCCTTTATGAGGTACCTATAATAAAATGGAGATTCCATGGTCTCAGATTGCATTAACAACAAAGGATGGGCTAGCAGAGGCATCTTTTAGTGAAAGAGTGAGAATGCAACCAGTTTTGAAAAAATAAAGTTAACAGCTTCAGATTACTTCAGCCAAAGAATCAACATAATACATTATAATTCATCTCATATTTTCAATGCAAACAAGTGTCTTTATTTGTTTTAAAAACTTTTGTGAAACAGATCTGTTGCTTGTAAATAAGCTTGTTAATCAGAATTTTTCGGTCTCCCTCTTAGGCTAAGTTGTCCCTAGCACTAAATCCACAAGAAAAACTTCCATATCTTTGTAGAACTTAATAAAAATTACATCAGAAATCCTGCTTTCCCTTCCATGGCCACTGAGAACTTTAGGCCTTGAATTACTGTCCTGGTTTCAGCAGCTTTTACATATTGTTTTCCATTCTCCCTCACCGTACATAATACATATGTGTAAGAAGCCTTTCTGGTTTAAATTATACTGCTATCCCAAGTAAAATGATTTTTACTGTGTTTTCTTATCACCTTAAAGCAACTGTGTTTAAATTTTTTGTGTTACATATTTACAGAAACTTGTTCTGGAATAAACAAAGCAAACAAAACAAACCCAGCCAAACACATAGAGATACACACATACATACACCACACACATGTACATACACCCAACAAGCAAACAAAAAATCTCCAAAAACCAGTTTTCTTTCCTCCTGCAGAGCTACATTAAGACCAAGGTCAGGTAGTAGCAACATGTGGCTCTGTTCCTAAAGCTGTATAAGTGAACTTCAGTGTCAATCTGCCAACAAACCGCTGTTAATATTAGAGAATAATTTCCATTACTTACAGTGGATACCGATTCCTCATGCTCATTCTGGAATATTCAAGACAGAAAACAAAACTATCATAGGGCATGAGAAGAACTGAATCAATGTGCAGTTTGGCCCCAGATAATCAAAACTTGCAATTTCCCAATCTGCTTAGCACCTCCTTTAATCCTGTTTATTCATTTCTTTAAGAATTTATTTCTGCATTCATTCTCTTATATTCATATTATCTACTCTATTTACTTACTTTTCTCCCTTTAGGCACATTAGTCTACCTAAAAAATCCTGACTATAAAAGTATGGTTAGTACGCTATTAGATAAGATAGATGCCCAGAACATCAAGGAATAATTGCAGATTTATAGTAAACCAAACATATTGCTATTGCTATTTTGTGGTTTGCGGTGATAAGAATTAAAGATAATCCTGATCATTATCTGTGAACTGCAAACCCTATAAAGAGCTTTGAGCAAAGTTTATGATAGAAGAGAAAGGCTAAAATACAGAAACTATACAAGCACTAAGGAATATCCTATCATTAACAATGTAGATATTTTTGCAAATAAAAATAAAAAACTTAAAGGTTTAAGGCAAGTAATCATTTAGGATAAAAACAAACCAGGGGAAGTAAGCCTATATAATATTAATTATAATTTATCTATACACTATTTTTTAAAGTTACGTCATCTATAGAGCATCTTCTACACAAATAATCTATTCATCAAATTAAATATTATTAATTTCTAGATATCATAAATTATAATACAACATAACAGTTGTATGTTAAATGCTAGCAGAACATTTTCTGAAAGTTGGATGTAGCAAGCTTGCCATCTACTGATCAACAGAAGAGATCTTTGTTTATGTGATGTTTTTGTATACCATATTATTTAGTTTGAAACTCTCTTTATATGATGAATCAGTACTTGCATTTTAATAAATCTGTTTCCAGTGCCTCTGAAGGTCAATATAAAGCCTCAAAGGTATTGTGCTAGTGAATCAAAGATGAGTTCCTGAAGTACTTCTTATACCCATTGAGGAATTTTTCACTGAAAGACATAATTTTATTGAGTATTTGGGGAATTCATTTGGCTTCTCTTAAACAGTATATTCCTAATTCACAGATGTTCTGATAAAGTTAAAACATTATTTTATAAATAATATGGCAAAAGCAAAGAAATATTCTTTTTTTTTTCAATACTTTCCATTTCACAAAGAGAAATTCACTCATCCCATGCCATTTGCCAGCTTTGCCCTCAGTCAAACCTTGTCAGTGCGTAGTGGGAAATTGCAGAAAATCCATACATCTAGTGTATTTGGTGTTGTACACCCTCGTGTTCCCTTCAGATGGGTTTAGACACGGAAGTGAAAATCCATAGTTATGTCATATATACAACAAAGAAAAGCCTTTACTCTTTTGTAAGAGTCTGTCTTATGGGTTAGACTAGTTATCATCACTATTACTGTATAATTTTTCCATTTGCCACCATCAGTTAATTTCATTCAATTTAGAATTGTAACAGTATAGATAACAGTGCATGAAAATGGACAACCTGTGACTAAGACAGTGATGGTATTTTAAACAGTGATTTTTGTAAGAAAACCCGATATCTTTAAAATTATTTTAATTTTTATGGACATATATTTACCACATAACACCTTCCGAGTGAGTGAAGACATAAAACTTCTGAAATTTATGGACCAGAGCAAGATTGAGAGGAAATAATATGTTCCTTCTAAGAACAAAAGAAAGTTTGTCTTTCAACCTTTACCAACCTCAGTGGCAGGTTATTTTTCCACACAGCTGCCATGTAGATCACGTTTGGAACTTTTCTCTTTTTGATATCTGCCTTGCTTCCCTGCTGGATAATATTCTCCTGTAACTGTATTATTTAAAGTTTGATTCTAATTTGAACTGTACTGGCATAAATCACGAATTATTTCCATTCAGTTAAGGAATTTAAAATTACCTCTGTTAACTCCAAATTGACTTAAGGTGTTTTGCTGCAGAACCTCCTCTACATAGGACTAAGATTTTTAGATTGCATGGGACTATAACCTAAAGGCAGAAAGTCCCAGAGACAGAATGATTTGTAGAGACTAAGGTATTTCAAGAGATTTGTCTGCAGAAATCAATAAGCTTTGTCAAATAAATTTCCTAGCTGGCATTCAAAATCTCTACCACAACTACTGTACATAGCTTTGTTCATCTAGCAGGTTAAAAATCTGTCCTTTGGGAAGGGGTAGGAGGCAATCTGCAAGGTTTGGGATATTTTGCCTTTTTTTTTTTCTTTTTTGTCCTTAAGAGCTACATTTCTGTATCTTTCAGAAGGTGACCTGAAAGTAATCTGCGTTTCTGGGACTGGATGGGTCAATCATTATTCTGGGAAAGCTCCGAATATGTTGGGGCAGATGAGTCACAGCCATCCTGCATATCAGCAGGAATACATCACAACATGAAAGCTACCCCAGATCACTTTGCACTTCACCTCTTTAAAACACTGGCTCATCTGCCTCATCCATACTTCAGCAAATGCCAGACAAGAGGCATCCATGACATAGCTCTTCAACCCCTCCTTTACTTTCCCCAGGATCCAGTTGGCCTCATGGTCCTGCTGCCACCCTTGGTGGCCTTTCTCCTAGAAAGCTGCCTCCACAGCATCCAGAAAGGATCCACGAGATGGGTAGGTTGCAAGTGAAGGTGATCACATGTGATGGAACAATAGCACTATTATGTACGCTGTCACCTATTCCATGTCTTGTGGAGTTTTTGAAGGAATTGTTTAGTTCACTACAAAAGACAGCTTGGAATGAATTAAAGTATATTAAATATGAACAATTGGAGTTGATGACCTTTACGCAAAAGGAGAATAAACTAGTAGACAGTCCTTTACAAAAATCTAAGATTATATCTACTTTTCTGTGCCGCCAGAGTCAAAAGGAAATTCATAAAGGAATATAGTCTTTTTGTTTTTTTCCTCTTCTTCAAAGCAAACTGAAAAGAAGGATTTACACATTAGATAGAACATATCTAAACTGAACGGCATGATCAATCAGAAAATATTGTACCATCAAAATAATAAGGCTGCACATATTGGGAGAAACATAAATAAGCACAGCTTTTTACATATTTCAAACTATAGAAAGTTGGGGTTCTTTGTGCCAAAGTAAATTTAAAATAAACAGAATTTGATATTCATATGTATTTAAGCATAGGTAGCAGAATGAGAGGAATTGAGAAAATATTACAGATATATTTGATCTTTGAAAAGAAGCTTATTAAAAGGGGTCAACTTCATTTTTGTAAGGAAATACTAAAGCTTTAAAATAGGACAGCTAAGATGGAATATAGCACAACGATAATTAAGTAGTAGATTCTAGTTATTTCTGCAAAGTTTAAATAGAAGATTAGGTAAATATGGGATTTGGTACTTTGTCAAAATTGCTCTAAAGTAAACTTTTACATTGATTAGCATTATAATTCCAAATATGACATTTCAGTAATACTTATGAGAGTATATTTAATTACACTACTTATGTAGATACAGCATCTTTAAGCTCTCCTTATGGTATAACGCTACATACAGGTCTGAAAAATCAAATCTGAACAAACTATTGCTTTTTCTCCAAGCTCAAGTCCAACTTCAAATATGAATAAAACAGGAATAGCTTACTGAATTAGTCTTTTGCCTCAAATGAATTTGATGAATCAACTCCTTATTGTTGCAAGTCTTATCCCAGATCAAGTTACTTGGAATTTGAGGGGAGGAGGGGCCTCAGGCAGCAACAATTCATTTTGCTGGGTTTTAAGTGTAATTGCTCCACAAATCTTAATGTAAAATGCATTAAAATATGTCTTCAAATAGACCCATCCTATCTGATTATAACCCTTTTTTCCCCTCCTATAAATTTGGTTCCTAAACTTTCACAACTGACATATTAAGAATGATTGTAGCTCAACTGGAGTGGTTAGATTGAAAAAGTTGATATTACTGTTTTAAACATGATTTTTGAAGCAATTAGCGTTCTGCATGGTTTTATTTTTCACATATAATTTAAGTCTCAGGCAGCTGCTGGTATTATTCCTGGGACATACTTCTTTCCTGCTGTTCAGTGAGAAAGATGAATATGTGTTTCTCTCCTTCTTATTCCCTGTGCCAAGTCTAGAAATTTACATAAGAACTATTCTGCTTTTTCAAACGTAACATGTTCATTTATTCAATATAGTGGACTAAATCCAGCACTATGTTTTCCTGGCTTTACCTATCTGTAATTCATACAGGAATTACATTGAGGAAAGACACAGAGTAAACAAGCAGTAAGTCAAAATCATTTTATTTTTAAAAAGAGTGGCAGTAAGAAAGCATTTCATGAATCACTGCGAGAGGTAGTTAAAACTGATGGTTCTTACAAAAAACCATAAATTTTAGGACTGGCTTAAGACCAATCTCTAAATAAAACAAAGGTGAGTGACAGATGTTAAGCCATTCCCAAGGTGTTCTGCTGCTCTTTTTGGTACAGCAATTGAAAATAACTCACACCATTTCTAGAGCATGAAGTGTAGATCATGAGTTTTTTACAGCTCCTGTAAGTTATATCTGCTACTTCTAATCCAAAAGACATACTGTATTAGTTTTCCTTTTCTCTTCTGTTTTTTACCAAGTTTTCTATTATAAAATTCCTTATACATGAATTACTGAATTATTTACAGCTACAAGTTCCTTAATTAAACTTGTTAATTAATGTATTAAGACATGCAATTTACTGGCATATACTTAAATAAAATAAAACTAAAAAGTGTTTGCTAGACATCAGATACTCAACAAATGTGATACCAAAAGCTAAGCAAAGATGAACCTGCATTGTTTAATTTTCTGTGATTGTAAATTTATATTTTTTAAAATCCTATTTAAGCTAAATGTGTTTTTAAATTATCAACAGCACTAAAATTCTGATATTTTGTTACCACTATGCAAAGGAAAAATGCCAAGGTAAAGCTGTACACTATGTGTCCTATTTTGCTGTGTTTAGTCCAAATGTGCTTTTCTGTCAAATCAGAAGTTCATTATTTTAATCATATTGTAGAACATGTATATGTTTTCAAAGCTACATTTGATTTTATCTAAGGTTGTAGTATGATATTGGAGCACAGCAATAGTGCACAGCAATTCCATAGTTATGATGTCTGCATAAACCATTGGGATTAGAAATTGGTTCCTCAGTCTTTAACTGAGGCCAGTGCAATCAGGTGCTGCCCCTTCACACATCGCTTAGGAATGTACTTGATGTCCTGTTGCTCAACTGTGAGGAGCACCAGTAAAAAACTACAGAGCAATTTCTCACAAAAGACTGATATTTTTGTTCGTCCTATGAAGCTGTACTAAAAGCCAGGTTTTCTTCATTATCCAATAGTGTGTAAACCATATTCTCAGTCTGTACTTTATGCAATTTGTTTAATATTTAAAAAAAATAGTCTTTTTGTGCCTTTTGGATGTGAAATAACAAATGTTTCACAAGGTGCAATATAGTACAAAATTCTGCAACTGAAGCTGAGAAGGTTTCTGATTAACATCAGGTAACTGTGCCGTTTATTTTATATATGTCATCTGTATGTTTGTGTGCCCAAGCAAATTCATATGCTGTTTCTGGTGTAAAAAGTGCTGGGTGAGTACTCACCCAAAGACTGTCTCTGTGGAGTCATTTTACTTTTTCCTTGTGAACGGAAGTGAAGTGAAAACAGGGTGAACAATAGACAGCAGTCATATTTGTAAGCACTGAAGTTTGTTGTGCCTTAATTTATAGTGGATAGGGAAACACTGACGGACCAGCATAGTCGAAAATCATTTATACTGCACATGAGTTCAGCAATTAATTCCTGAAGACATTAAATATTGTCCTTTTTCCATCTTCTCAAAAATTGTTGTAGAAGCCTATTTGTTCTGCAGTTGAACACCTGTTTCAGAGTATATGGTTCAAACAATATGCGTGCTTTTGTGTAATGAACAGAGAAATGAGAGGTTAAGACTTCATGAGATTAGAATTTTGGCCTTGTCCCCTCGTGGTGTGGAAGAATTACCAGTACTTCCGTCCCCATGAGAATAATTCCTGCTATTTTTCCTTCCCATGCACTTGCAACTGATCCAAACCTCCGTGCCGCAGAACATCTCTGCATGGTTCTGTGTGTGTATGCACATGCATGGGCTTGAGGGAATATTTGCATGTATCATTTAACAAGGCCAAATTTTAGGGTTGGATATGTCCCTCACCAATACCAAGCTAGTTTCTGGTAGGTATGTTGTTCTTGGACACGAAATAAGCACGCGAGTCGCAGTTATCAGGGTCCACCAGCCAGGGCAGAGGCCAAGGAAGAACGGAGGAAAGGAAGGGGCCAACCTCTGCCCTTGGTCTTTATTTATATGTTTTCAGAAAGTAGCGAGGATTGGAGGGAGAGAATACGACCTCCTACTGTCCACTGGTCAACAGAATTGTCTATCATACAGACTACAGGAATTCAAAACATCGGGCCAGTTAGCATAAACAAGAGCTATATTTACAGAACAATACATGGGAAACTATTCACAGAACTTAAAGCACTGCACAACTAAAGAACTGCAAAATGCAGGGCTACATAGGTAGAGACAAGATTAAATTAGAGATATTTGGCATTTTAATCTTTCACAAAGCCAGATTTTCAGCTCCTGCCTGAAAAAGTTTCTTCCAGTTTGTCTTCAAATATTCCCAAAAACATTTCAGTTATATAACCAATAAGTAAAAATCCAAATGTGACCATATTTGCAGTCATCTCATTTCCAACCCTGTTTTTCAGTGCAATCTTCTTGTCTCAGTAGTTATTTCTAGTTAAACATGATGCAGCTGTAGAATGCCATGGGAAAAGCACAACTAGAAGAAAATACTTACATAGCAGAGAAAAAAAAAAACAACAGGCACTGAAGTTCAACTTTACTGCGATGCTTCCAGACTTTTCGTATTAACTTTGGCACCACGTTTATCAAGCTAAAATAATTCAACTTGATAAGGCAGATAATTTATGGGACAAATTTCTTGTTTTAGTGCTGTTTTTGGTATAAGTTCTAATTTTTTTCAGAACCTAAAAGAGAATGGAATTAATAAATATAGATATGTTCAATCACTATGGGCTCACGGAAAAATCTGCTTTGAAGTAATACTAAGTAATACAGTAAATGGATTAATGGAATTCAAATATAATTCAAATCCTTAAAACAAACAGCATGAAACATCAGACAGAAAACATCCTGAGGTAGTGTAACCATTAGTAATTATCTTCATTATTACAGCAAAGAATGTAAACTTAATCTGAACTCTTTTACTAACATTAAATATGATTTTATTTCTTCTGGTTTATGCCATCCCTCCCCAGCTGGACATTCTGAGTTTTTATCTGTGTCACAGATCACAGAATATTCTGAGCTGGAAGGAGCCCACAAGGATCATCAAGTTCAACTCTTAAGTGAATGGCCCATACAGGGATCAAACCCACAATCTTGGCATTATTAGCACCAACTGATCTAATCTCAGAGCGTTGTACATAGACTGAATGTGGCCATATAAATACGATAACATTGAAAGGTGGCACTACCAACACTAATGATAGTGTAAGCTTAACTTCTTCCATATTAACAAAGAAAGGACCTTCATAAACATTTATTGACATAGATATTGTCTGTAAGTGTAATTTTCAAAAGAGAAATATTTCATTGAATGTTAGCCTTTAGAAGGCTTGTTAAATGATCAGTGGTGAGAAACACTGGAATAAGAGTTCAAGTTCCCAGCCTTGGAACTCACAGACTCACAGACAAGGGTCCTCAGTTCTTAGCAAAAATGTACATCAGAGTACTTACTACACAGTGATACCTGAGTTAAAGTTGAATAAAACTAGCTTGGAAAAAATTGCATAAGCAAGGTAATTTTACAACACTTCAATTTTTTATTACTTTATGTGCACATATTTTCAGAGTTGTATGGAGAGCAAGTTGTAAGCAAAAGATAGGGGATATGTTGTTGAGGATTCATTGTGGTGCCCCTCCACTGACTTCCCCCCCTCTTCCCTGGTGAGTGTTGCATACAAATGGATTGTTCATTATTACATGGGAACATGGTTTTGGTCCTGTTTCATCTTTTTGGCTGTCCTTCTGGCCAGAATATTCTTGTATCCACGTACACAGCTTCAATAAAAATCATAGAAACTATTCTCCTCCCAAAATAAATTACAGCCTTGTCATTCGGAATCACAAGTCCATCAAAATTTCTTCAGCCAATTTGGAGGGTGCATTTTGCTTCCTCGATGAATGCTGTATGCACTAAAAAAATCTACATTAAAGCAATTGAACTTATATGCAATTAGTTTATGCTAAAATTACAGTTTACTGTAATTTAAGTTTGTCGGTGTTCCATTTGGGCTCTCATTTAATTTGAATCTTAACCACAGTGTCTCCCAATATTTTTAAAGGCAGTATTCCATGATTCATGAAGTCTATCTGCATATCTCCTGTCCTTTCATCAGAGATCCAATTACCTCCTTTTCACTTTATCAGCTCTGCTACAGATGCTGATACTGAGAGAACAAGTCAGGTTAGACTTGCCTCTCTCTGTCTCAGGATATTTAAGTATTTGCCCCGTCTTTCTACAGCTGTTCATCCAGGGAGAGTACACAGACATCTGAGTTAGTCCTGTAGGGAATTAACATGGGCGTGGCAGAACTAGTTGTTGGAAGGACTTGCAAATGTTGGTTGACAAGAAGCTCAACATGGCCCAGCAACGTGCACTCACAGCACAGAAAGCAAATCAAGTCATGGGCTGCATCAAAAGCAGCATGGCCAGCAGGCAGAGGGAGGGGATTCTCCCCCTGTACTCTGCTCTGATGAGATCCCATCTGGAGTATTGCATCCAGCTCTGGGGTCCCCAACATAAGAAGGACACGGATCTCTTGGAACAAGTCCAGAGAAGAGCCATGAAGATGATCAAAGCGCTGGAGCACTTCTCCTATGAAGACAGGCTGAGAGTTGAGGCTGTCAGCCTGGAGAAGAGAAGGCAGTGGGAGGACCTTAGAGCACCTTCCAGTACCTAAAGGGGTCCTACAAGAGAGCTGAACAGGGATTTTTTACAAGAACATGCAGTGACAGGACAAGGGGTAATGGCTTTAAACTGAAATTGGATGGGTTTAGGTGAGGTATAAAGCAGAAATTCTTCCCTATGAGAGTGGTGAAACACTCAGACGGGTAGCCCAGAGAAGCTGTGGATGCTCTGTCCCTGGAACTGTTCAAGGGTATGTTGGATTAACAACCTGATCCAGTGGATAGCATCCTTGGTCATCGCAGAGAGGTTGGAAATAGATGATCTTTAAGGTACCTTCTAATCCAAACCATTCTATGTGTCATAAATGAAAAATCAGTTTGGGCTTTCGCATTGTTGTTAAGGTTGTAGTTAAGCAGAGGTTGTTAAAGTTGTTTTAAGTGAGATGGTTATAGTTGTTAATATCGATAAGTTGTTAAGTATCCCTCCAGTTTAGAGAGTTGGTGTGTCCCTTGCTGTTCACTTGTTATTATGTTTAATTCAATGAATTCACCTTATATTAGGAAACTTTGTACCTGTATTTTAAATTAATGTTCAAGTTGAGCTATTTTCCAGAGTCAAGGTCCCTCATGAACTGCCTAAGAGCTATTTTTAACAGCCGACTGGAGACCTGTCAGCAAGCTCCACGGAAACCTGCATTTCATTTAGGACAGTTTTCCATCCAAAAAGGGTAAATAACATCCCTCAGAGATGACACCCTAGATTCAACGAGCTGTTGGACAGAGACTACACCAATGACCAGGACCCTGGAGGAACCTGACCAATTACCTCCTACCCCGGAGGTCGGACTGTGGGCGGTGATGGGAGGGGCCAGAGGGGTATAAAACCTCCTGTCACCAGCCAGAAGCTCCTTTTTCCTCAGGACTATCCTCTGGAAAAGCCCGGTGCTGCAGTCCTCAGACCTATATCTCTATCCAGAGATTTCCTTAAAAGATCTATCCTTCAGATTAGTTGAAGGAAAACCCAGCACCGTAGGTCTGTACTCTGGGTTCATAGCCGTTCTGGTTTTAAGTGTCTCCAGTCCCTGGGTTCCCGGGTTTTGTTGTTTTAATCAAACGCCTTGAACTCTGTTTTCCAAATCTTTTTCCCTTTTTTTAATAAATTACTTTCCTTTTTTTGGATTAAAAACCAAGAGTTGTCTTTATTTATGACATATGACTGTATGAATCTTGTTTATCCCCTCACTTCTATTGTGCTTTTATCTCACAGGGTAGACACTTACTAATTGGAACCAAAGTTTGTGTGTATATGCAAATATACATATAAAGAAAACTAAACAGCACCGTTGATTTTTTTTTGTCATCTGAAAAATTCAAGTGTTAAATAAACTTCATAATAACTTTTATTAGATTGTGACAACACAAATCTCATGACTTTTACAGACTCTCAAGCAATATGTTAAAGTGATTTTCCCTAGACTGTAAAAAAAACCAAAAAGGAATACAAAAATAAAAGAGAGTTTTAGCTAAGGGCAGTTCTGAAAACGATTTATATATTTTTAATATATTGATAATATGTCAACTCTTAGCTTATTGATGCTTAGAAATATTTTTTTTACTGCTTTCTGCCTTTGAAAATTACATATTTGAGACACTTGATATTGTAATTTCAGCTTCAAAACATGGGCTGACTTTCATCTTGTTCTGTATTTAGTCTGACTGAGATGGAGATTTTTATTATTTGCAATATTTGTATTCCAGAGCAAATGCTCCATGTACTGAGGCCTTATTTCCTGGTACGTGGCTGGACATCACCTGCTTAATGGGAAGTAGAGACATAGTGGGGAATTTCTGTTTTTGTAATTGTGAAGGGACAAGGGGTGGATTGTGTGTAAATTGTCCACTTTTGTGGATTCTGGGGTCAGTGAAGAAGAAGGGGGAGGAGGTACTCCAGGTGCTGGAGTAGACATTCCCCTGCAGTCCACGGGGAAGACTGGGGTGAGCCAGGCTCTCTCCCTGCAGCCCATGAAGGTTCACAGTGGAGATATCCATCTGTAGCCCCTGGAGGACCCACACCGCAGCAGGTGAGTGCCTGAAGGGGACTGTGACCAAATGGAAAACCCACACCGGAGCAGGTTTGATGGCAGGACTTTTGACCCTGTGGAGGATCCACACTGGAGCAGTCTGCTTTTGAAGGACTGCAGCCTGTGGAAAGGACCCGTGTTGGAAAAGTTCATGGAAGACTGTCTCCCATGGGAGTGACCCCACACTGGAGCAGGGAAGAGTGTAAGGAATTGTCCTCCTGAGGAAGCAGGAGTGGCAGAAACAGCTGTATATGACAAACTGACTGAAACCCTTATTCCACATCCCCCTGTGCTGCTGTGAGGGAGGAGATAGAGAAAATTCAGTGTAAAGTTAAGCCCAGGAAGAAGGCAGGGGAGGGGACAGGAGGTGGGGAAAGGCGTTTTTAAGATCTGGTTTTATTTCTCAGTATCCTGTTCTGATTTGATTGCTAATAAATTCAGTCGATTTCCCCAAGATGAGTCTGTTTCGCCCATGACAGTCACTGGTCAGTGATCTCTACTTGCCCTTATCTCAACCCATGAACTTTTCCTTATATTTACTCTCTTGTGTCCAGCTGAGGAAGGGAGTGATAGAGCAGCTTTGATGGGCACCTGGTGTCCAGCCGGGGTCAACACTTCACACCTGTAGTAAAAAAATCATGTTAAGACTAAAGATGCTAGTTAAAAGATAGAGGAGTTTGAGATTTTCTTCAAAGCCAAAGAAAGATTTTGGGGTTTTGCACATTTTTATTTATGAGTATAAATTGCCATGTGTGTGTGTGTATGTGTATTTTAAACTAATCTGTTAGCTGAAAGTCTTCAGCTCTTTTTTTCTCGTCTTGCTACTTAGAGACCAAAGTGAGCTCTTGAGTAAAACAGTCATAATTTATGTAGAAGTTCTTAATTTTTTGAAAGCACAAAATGGGCTATAAATGTTTTTTCTCTCACTTAGCTTTGGGTATTAATATTTTATAAAATGTAATTATAATTTAGTATGAAAGACATGTTGACCTCTGTGTGACACTAGTTATTTTCAGTGCAAGCCGCATTGAAATGCAATGAGAATAAGAATGTGTTTTCGAACAATACAATTAGGAAGAGAAACAACTTTGATTATACTGTGTTGTGCTGAAATTTGCAGTACCTAAGATTCTGTTGACAGTAGTTTTCATCAGATGATGGAAGAAAAACCTGTGAAAGTTTTAAAAACCTTTGTAACTGCTACAGTCAAAATCTGTCTATTGAGACTGGACAAAATAATCATAATTTGGGAAAGGGTTGAATAGTAAAGGCTGATGCATTTAATGAAGATCTGTGTACCATCTGTGTACTGAGCGTCTGTTTCATTTCCATCTTCTCCACCCAATTCTAACTCTGTTAAATTAGAGACATTTTTTGGATCTTCTCTATTCAATGTACATTGTATAAATTCTGGTTAAAAAAAGAGAAACTCTTGGTCCTGATCAAATAATCATGAGAAAATAATGACCAATATTCTCAATTTATGCTCCATGGATTAGCAGAAGACTGGGGGCAAGTATGTCAGGTATAAGTGATTATTAGGGTATTCTACACAGGAGAGGAAGCTTTAATTCACTAGAAGGACTGTGGACAAGGTGCTACTCAAAGAGAAGTGATTAAACTTTGTTTGATAATTTTTCCAATTATTTTATCTGTTGTATAAACCCATTTAACTTGCTTTTTAAAACAGCAGTTTTCCTTCAGCAAAAAAAAAGTTGTTCCAAAGTTTTCTTTCTTATGCATTTTATTTCTTCAGCTTCCTCTCTTTTGAATATATTCTTTCTTATGTATCTAGTTTTGTCATGGTAGACAGTTCTAAAAACTGCTTACTACCATTTTAATTCCGAAGCTTTGAAGAAAATTGTTTCTTGGAAAATTCACAGCTCAGCCCTGTGTTTAAGTACTCAGAACATGACATATCTGGGTCACTAGAGGAATGATGACAACTAAAAAGAGGATACTCTTATCCTTACATTTCACATCCATTGAAAAAATTTAATGTTATTGGATAATTATTTTCAAATAAAAGAAAATAAAAATGTTCTACCCCAAATCCACAAAATGATGTATTTACAATATTGCTAGACTGGGTTAAATTATTGTAAATTATCTCACAATTATTTTTTTTTAATGATAATTTGGTTTATGGGATTCTCTGGACAAATATGAAATTGACTCTTAATCCATTTTGACAAAATCATGCAGTAAGGTATTCAGTAATGCACATTGGAAAACATGAAACTTTATTACAGTAGACAAACATGAAGCTGTGTGAACATGTACAGACTGTTTATTCAAACACAGATGCTTCTCAGATTTTGTAAAGGAAGTACCATTTTGGATTTTTGAACTGACATATTATTGGTATGCTGTTATTCAAGCAACTGAGTGAAGGTTGATATGTCACTCACAAATTTAGGATAGATTTCTTAAAGTCTGAAAAACAAGGCTGTGCTGTTCTGATGGTTCAATTGAATCTGATTTTTCCCTGTAGTACAAGTCTATACAGAATATTTTTATCAGTCTTTCAAATATGGATTTGGGATGATAGACTTTGAATTGCAGGGCAGTATCAAAATAGAAAGCAAAGGGTTTTGCCATTATTAAAGAAAATACAGAAAAAAGGTTCATTGGCATTCAAAGCTCTTCAGCTTTCTTAAGCTGATATTTTAAGCAATGAAGATTTTCATGAAATAGGTGAGTTTTTCTGACGTTTCACAGATAGAACATATCTGTTCCCAGGAGGTTAAAAAGACCCTTCTCACTGGAAAGGACAGTAAATGATAGGTTTCATCCTTTTATCAAAGAAGAAAATTGCACAAGAGGTTTCAAAGGATGGTCACATAACACCTCTCATGAAGAATTAGAGGGATTGAGTGGCTATCACAGGTATCCTAATCAATATCTTGAGATTACTAAAAGCTATTTTTTCAGGGTTTGATTAGATTACATTACCTTACTTATGAACAGACAACAACATCATTAGACCATTAGAGAAACATCTAAAATTTGACATTAAACTGCTCCAGTCCTGTGGTCTTACCCAAAGGCTAATATTATTGCATAAATGTTTGAAATTTAGAAACTAAAAATCAAAATTATAACAAAAGGAAAAAATTTCACATAGGAACAGAGAAGAACAGACAGCATGAATAAGACACTCAACACCACATTACAAGCTTATTCTTTCAGTTGTTGCAGAACTTTGACATACTCCGTGTAGATCAATAGCTGTTACAAATAACATAAAAAATGTCATGGAGTGTAAGCAATTTTGTAAGATGATGCTTGGATTCTAACCTTCTTTGAAAAATTTTGTAATCAAGAGAGATTTTTGTCTGAAGTTAGATAGGAAAATTCTGAAACAGGCACATAATTAAGATACTTTCGAGGCATTTATTCTAGTGCAGACGCACAATTAAAATTATCAGAACTGAGTAAAATCCCTCCCGTATGGTCTATGGGAAGTGTGTTTAGAATATTTTTAATTATCTTCAATATGAATTAACTTGATAATACAACACTTTATGAGTCAATTTCTTTCTAGATACATACTTATACCTTTCAATCACCGTGATTTGCCATCAAAGGATTTTAGCTCACTTTACAAACATCAGGGTAGTTTTGTGAGGAATATATTATTCCAAGTTTTCTTGTGTCTGAAATGAGATACAGAGTACAAGAACCGTATCTGAAATAAGATGTTTTTGTCTGTGTGTATGCACGTTACAAAAAGTCAATTGTGCATTATTTTTCAGCATGTCACAATAGGTATATATATACAAAACAGAGGAGGGACAGTGTTTTTATGTCCAGAACTGGACTGTAACTGCAAACTATCCATTCCTCATGTTCAACTTGTTTTCTGTATTTTTGTTTTCCTGTGAGCATCTGCCTCTCTTTATTCTTCTCTAAAATACTAAATCAATTCAAGATCTTTGCCATTTATATTTTGTTTAAGAACAAATATTTTACAAGAATGCCTTTTTCACCGATTTTTTTTTTTTCTTGCATCCTCCATGTTAATGGTGGTTTAATTCATAGATCTGAAGAAAAAGAATTTTAGTCATGAAACAGAAAAGATAAAATGGAAGAATCATACTGATTGTATCCAGGTATGTGATTCTGTGAATATTTTTTCTTAATAAAGGAAGTAAGGCTAAAAAACAGAACACATTAAATTTTAAATATTAACATTTTGTCTTTCTGTAGATACTAGTAGAAGAAACCAAACAATAAACAGGCAAAGTGAAACAGCATGGCTACCAAACTGTATTTACTAGCCTGGCTCTGATGCACGTTGTGACTCTACCAGAAAATTTTATTCATTTCTCTGTGAAGAGAAAAAATATCTGATTACAGAAAATAACCCTACCACTTTTGACCTTTCATTTTGTGAAGGAAAAAAATTTTTTTTTTCAGTTATCTCTTTTATTAAAACCTCCCTATGCCTTGATCAACTTCTTTTTAAAAGTTAGAGGTTAAAATCAATCTCTTCACATTTTGCTCCCAGACCTTATGTAGGATTCTGGTAGGCCCTCATCAGCCCCGTGAACAGCACCACTGTGCCTTCTTGTAGGGAAAAGCAACATCAAAGTATTTGGCGAGTTTCAGAACTGTGTCACAATATAGAATATTTGTGCATATAAATCAGAAGTACTTCTAAAGGATGGCAGGCATCTACTATCTGTTCTCAGATGTGTCATTTTATTTTCAGTAGCTTTCAGGCCCATGAAGTGCTGCATAGATACATTTCTCTTCAGAAATCAATGACAGTGCTGATGGTAACTGGTGACTGATCTCTCGCTGGCCTTATCTCAACCCACAGCCTTTCATTATATTGTCTCTCCCCTGTCCTGATGATGGTGTGTGATAGAACAGCTTTGGTGGGCACCTTGCATTCAGCCGGGATCAACCTACGACACCTCAAGGGTCTGCACTGGGACCAATACTATTCAATATTTTATTAATGACATAGTGCTTTCTCAGTGAATCTGCAGATCACACCAAGCTGAGTGGTGGTGTTGCTTCACTAGGGGGAACGGATGTCATCCAGAGGGACCTTGACAGATTATGGGGCCAAGTCCAATGTCCTGCACTTGAGTTGGAGCAATTCCCAATATCAGTACAGACTGGAGGATGAAGTAATCAAGAGACTGGCAGAGAAGGACTTGGGTATACTGAAGGATGAAAACTTGTACATGACCCAGTACTGTGTGCTTCCAGTCCAGAAAGCCAGTCGTCTCCACACATCAAAAGAAGCATGGCCCAGGCTTTGAGGAAAATGATTCTGTTGCTCTACACTATTCTCATAAAATCTGATTTGTAGTTCATCCAGCTCTGAGGTCACCAGCACAAGAAAGACATGGAGCTACTAGAGCAGGTCCAGAGGAGGATCACAAAAATGATCACAGAGCTGGAATACCTCTCCTCTAAGGAAAGGCTGAGAGAAATGTTGGTTGTCCAACATGGAGAACAGAAGGCCCTGGCAAGAACTTACTGTGGTCCCTCAATACTTAAAGCGGGCTTATAAGAAGGAAGGAGAAAGGCTTTTTGCCAATGGCTGTAGTAAAAGAACAAGGACCAATGTTTTTAAACTGTAGAGTTACTCTAGACATAAAGAAATTTTCTGTTTTGATGGTGGTGAGATACCTGAACATGTTGTCCAGAGAAATTTTGGATGCCCCATTAATGGCAGTGTTGAAAGTCAAGGTGGATGGGGTGAAAGATGTCCTTGCCCATGGCAGGGGGCTGGACTAGATGATCTACATGAATATCTCTACCAATCCAAACCATTCTATTAAATCTGGCTCAGAAAATGGCTGCTTGTACCTATGTTCTTTGAAAAGCAAGAGTTTAGTTCTTAAGAAAATCACAAAAACAACCTTTAAATAGTTGAAAGAGCCTTTTTTTTATTATTACTCTGTGGAAGGAAATAATAGTTTGCACTGAATACAAGAAATCCCTAAGATGTGAAATATCTGGCTTTTGTCCATGCAGCTTTGTTGATATCTGTAAGCCTTGTAGATTCCTGCAGACCTTACAGCTAAGCAGCTCTAGCAGGTACAGTAGTAAGAGTTCCTCCCTAAAAATCCTTGAAGAAGAATTTCCCTAAATAATGGAAAAGTGTGTTGATAATTTTTGTTGATGAATTTGAAATGATATTATCCATAATATTAACACAAACAGAATAGTTCCAAAAAAGTTTGAGAAAAAGATTAGGGCCAAATACAACTAGATGTTTTTCCAGAATGGAATTTTGATGCAAACGAAAGCACATTCAAACATTACTGAGTGATGTTAAAAGGGCATATAAAGGTAAGCATTTTTTAAAAATATTATTATTTCTTATTCTACATATTTTGGATTTTTTTTTAAAAAAAGGTGGTTTTATCTATGGTTTGCCATTGCCAATTAAGTGAAGTCATTATTTTGTTATTCAAAAAGAACTGCGATAATCAAAGGCTAATCACAGTGGAATTTTGAACTCTAATTGTAATTAGTAGGAATAAAAGAGTATGCTTCATTACGGTGCAGCTTTAAAGAGAGAACTGATCATTGTGCAAAACTTCTATTTCAGTTTAGATCTAATTACATTCAAAACCAAACCCAGGGATTTTCACATTAATAGAACTACAAATGACAAATTAAAGTTAAGGTCTTGTGAAAATATGTTTTATTTATCATTTTACATTCTCAGTTACAGTAGTCTTCTGAGTAGAAAGGAATTTATTCCACAGATTGGAACCTGCATTTAATATAGATATGTAATAATTAAGTAAATATGTGTAAATAGACAAGTTATGTATATTTTAAGAAAATTAGAAATCATTTAAAAATACAAAATACTCTAATCTTTATTTTTATAGACAAGTCAAAGTCAAAATTTGTTTTGATTTACTAGAATATTCAATCTTTTCAGTAAAAAAATACTACCTTCTCCAAGTATCTCTGTCTTGGTACTCCTCGTATGGCCCTTATCCTGAAAGGGTGAGTTTAGTAAATTAGTTTCCACATTCAACAAGGCTGTGAATGAGTTTTTTTGTTGTTGTTGCTATTCCTATAATTATTATTGTTGTTGTTATATTATTATCTTCATCGATATCATCATAGAATCATAGAATCATTAAGGTTATGAAAGACCTTGAAGATCATCGAGTCCATCTATTGACCCAGCACTGCCATGTTCGCCACTAAACCATATCCCCAAGAGCCACATCCATTCATTTTTTGAACACTTCCAGGGATGGTGATTCCACAACTTCCCTGGGCAGCTTGTTCCAATACCTGACTGCCTTTCCAGTGAAGAAATGTTTCCTAATATCCAATCTAAACCTTCCCTGGCAAAACTTGAGGCCATTTCCTCTTGTCCTGTCACTTGTTACCTGAGAGAAGAGATTGACCTCTACCTCACTACAGCCTCTTTTCAGGTAGTTGTAGACAGCGATAAGGTCACCCTTGAGCCTCCTTTTCTCCAGACCAAACAACCCCAGCTGCTTCAAGAAAACCCCTATAAACTGTAAATTAAGTAAACTTTGGTAGTCCTCGATTTAGGAGCAGGTGAGAAAAAGGTGAAGATAAGTCCTTGTCAGCCAGCAGCTGAACTGACCACAGATTTTAGTTAAACCAATCAACAATTTATTTCTATATACCAATGCTTCAACTTTATGGTTTTTTCCCTTTGTTGTGGTGTTTTCCCATGCTAACGGTTGCATCAGGACTACTACATTAAGGTCTGCCTGTGTCTGCAACAGTGTCTGGTTCAGTAGCCAGCAACCTTGAGGCAAATGGGAAACAGGACTGTATTCTTTTTTTCCTGATAAGAGGTTAAGTATATCTGTAGAAATTTAGTGGCAGCTTGGTCCCATTGATAAGCCTCCTACTATCATTAGTGTGTTTTGTCAAGATGAAGCAGGAGCTTTTCAGTATCGCAGTTGTAGTGAAGTTTGGGATGGGTGTCCTCACTAGAAGGTCCCACAGTCCTGTGTGCTGAGTGTGTGCCATCCCTCAGTGTACTTTAACATTCTTTGAATGCAAGGCAGAAGTTTAGGGAATAAAGAGGCCAGGATAAGTGCCTTGATCTGGATGGGGCCTTGATATAAGTGTTGCCTCTCAGCATGAAGGGGAGGAATTCATCATGGTACCTTTTGGATTTGGTTTACCATGGCACTAAGTGTCTGCCTGCCATTGCAGTTAATGAAAATCTGATCAATAAATAGAAGGACGCCTCCAGCACGATTCAGTTCACCAGGTGTAGGAGCAGCTACTTTGAAGTAAGCTGAATCTCCCCCTGTGCTCAGCTGACTGTATTGACTACGTTGTCATTAAACAGAATGAGACTTTAGCCTTTTAGCCTTGGTATTTGTAGGCTGAACAGCAAACTATTCAAGTAACAGTTGTTGTATTGTGCCTGTAAAATGTACCAGACCTGAAGGTGTGTTCTCCTTCCTATCTATTAGTGCCTCTTCACTCTTCACCTCTTCAGTCAGAGATGTTTTTGCTTTTTGTCTCCTTGAATTTAACTTCATAATACTAGCTTCTTTCCTGAAATACTCTATATGTTGAATTCCTTCTTAAAATTTATTGTCATGATTTTGTCAGGAACATTCAAAAATTTTTTGTATATGGAGTACAGCATGTATGATAAATATTTCCTGAAGTGGTAACTGATGTCTGCTATAAGCTAGAGCAAGGAAATTTATAAGTTTGTAGAATTTAAACATATGCTCTCTCCATGCCATAGAGCTCTTTCTCGTATGTTTTAAGCAATAATGATTTTGTATTGTTTTTTCATGAAAAAGGATCTAGTATTTTTTAATCAAATTCTGCAATATAGTCTATTTTGGAATCGTATACTCAAGATCCTTTGTCACAGCTCACCAAGTGATAAAGTCTCTCCCTCTTATAATTCAGTTTCTGGGGCCTTAGATGTGCAATGGAGTTACTGCAGTTTAAAAATTTATTGTGCATCCATAGAACTGCAGTTACTTAACTGTGTCCCTTTCTTACTGCAGCAAGCCCACAGAAAAACAAGCTGGTTAAAGCATGTTACTGCATCCAAAGTACTTCATTTTGTCCCACGTTTGCCATGAGGTAAGTGTGTTCACACATGCTGTCACTGTGGTTATATTCACATGTGGTAATGCCTCAACTATCAGTGACCAAACCATGAGTCTGAGCTGTAATAAATATTCAGTTTCTAGTAGGTAGTTATAGCAAAAGTGTACCAGAAAATGGAATTGAGACCTAATCTTCTGGATTGTTACAATCTACCCTGCAAGCCTGGCTCCTGATCCCAGTTTCACAGGAGATCAACCGATGTGATTTTTAAGTATTAGTATTAGTATTTTCTTCAGAGCAGATCAGGTTGCATGGCAGAGAAGGATCTGGGATGTGCTCCAGTAAATTCCATTTTCCAAGATTGTGGGTGCACTGCATAATGCTGTATGTGTGTAATGACGATGTGAACTCCACCTATCACAGAATCACAGAATCTTGTAGTTTGGGTTGGAAGGGACCTTAAAGGGCAATTTATTCCAAAGCTTCCAATCCATATCTAGGTGAGAAAAATTACTTGGAAAATTTTCTTTCAATTCATAATCATGAATGCACTTTTAAGGATTTTTAGCCTAAATACTTCAAAGTGCTGAATTTATTTTTCCCTCACCTTCCTCTGTAGGGTGTATGAGATCATTTGACTAAAGCAAGAAACTAAATTTGCTGTTTGTGAATTTCAACATGGTCCCCTGTGTACTAGAACACTTTATGTGTTTCCCTGGACTGGCTTTTCCCTTATCTGCAGAATATACACACCTGTGTGGATAATAAATCAAAAATCAAAATTGCTAGGTTACAAAATTCTCAGAAATAATTCTGCAGATGTATAAAATATGGTTGTGGGAAAATCAGGCAAAGCAGAGTCCATAGCACAAGTGTTTATGTAAATGAGACAAACCAATGAAAAGTAATAACATTTGTTAGATCAGCTGTTATAACTGTGTAAAACAGAAAGGCTTGATGAAAGCACTCTCCTGAAAGACATGCCAAATTTTAGTATGTTTCTAAGCTACAGAAATAAATTGTCTTAACTCCCCAAATATCTTGCTACAATGCTTTCTTTAAAATGAGTCCAGTTACAAGTCTTGAAAGAATGAGCCAAATACATTTTCAAAAAGCAAAGTCAGGCAAGCACTTAGCTGCTTTCACTGTCAGAGCAATGCCCTCTACTGTTCAAAGCACCCTGCCAATCACATCTCACTGCCCAGATTCCTTGAAGGAAATTAGTTTCACTTACCTTTGGATATCTGCAACTGTCTAATTATCCTGTATAAAGACTTTCTCCATGGACACTGGGGACATATGGGCACTTCCAGGCAGTCTGATTTTGCTTGATTTTAGTAGTCACTTGAGGACAAAATCACTCATGGTCTAAAAATTCCTTTTTTTTTTTCCCCCTCCCTCCTTTCATTTTTTTACAGGGAATCTAGATGATCAGTATGAACATTTAGTTGTAGATATCTAGCATGAAGTGGGATGAAACACCCATTCTTACACTGTAAACTTAAGGTATCAGCAATGATGATCAATAATCTTAAGAAAATGGCATCCAAAAACTTAGTAATCCCCTGAGTATTTTAGTTGGTTGGCTGGGTTTTGTTTTCATGTTAATAAAACAGTATGGTTAACTGGAGGCACAATGCACATTCAGAGATGCAGATCCACTCACTACTTGCTTTAACACCTTTCAAACAGGGATCTTCCTATCTTATCTTACATTTACTCATGCAGTCAAGATTGGGGAGGCAGGCAAAATGTGGACAGAATCTTATCTGACAGTATGGTGACATCTGTCACTGGTTTCTTTGGCTATATTTATGCTTGTAGGTTAAAGCTGGAAATGTTGCTGGATGCTGGATTTCAACTGAATACTCTAAAATTATTCAGAATTTTCTTTGACCAATTAGAAGCCCCCCAAACAATTCCAGGCCAGGAACAATTCCTGATAAACAATTTCTGTATGTTTCCTATTGACTTAGGAGGCTAGGAATTTACATGAATGCCCTCTTTGTCAGCTGGCCTTAGTACACTGCTTTTTTTTTAATTTGCTAGCAAAGTCAGATTTGCTAGAAAGAAGTGTTTGCTAGAAGTAGCAAGTGAACAAAAATATTCTGGAAGTGCATGGTAAAGAACAGGATGATCACCTTCCTTTTGATCAGTGTACTATTTGTATGATGACTCATTAAAATTGTTACATGTTGAGTAAGATTTCTACAGATCTACATTCTCCCATTCCTACATTTTGTCTCACCAGCTTGATGTTTAGCAGCTGGCATTCAGCTTGCAGTGCTGATTTTTGAATAACATGCTAAAATACTAAGAATTCTATTGTTTTCTTGCACTTACTATGTGCCAAACTGCATGTATTACGTCTTACCATAGGCAAATGCTGCATAGGACAAAAGTAATTGAATGATAAATCCTAAAAAGGATTAAGCAGAAGGAGATTAAAATAACTTCTCACTTTTCCTAAATAATAAATGGACTTTAGGCTGTGTTGCTTTTTTTGTCAATGGCAAAAGGAAGGAACTGGAAAATACAACTGTAAGGGAGGAAAACTGTTCTGCAGTTCATGTCTTTATAGCCTCCTGGAGGAGATCAGATGCAGTGGATAAATTATACCCTTTTGTATCCTGTATGTTTGGGGATCATCTGTGGTTCTGTAAGAGAAGCACTAAAATGTGTTTATTATTAGTTAGTTTAGCCCATTAGACTCTTTAACTTTGTGATCTTCTACAAAATCCTTAATAACCCTCAGCTGACGTCAATAGAATTTAGCCTTTGGTGTTTACTGCCTCATCTATAAGAGAAGGATAATACTTATCAACCTCACAGGGATGGTATAGGATTAATTATTTAATAGTTAGACAGTGATATAAAAGGCAAAGTATTCTATTGCCTTCACAAATACTGAAATATGACACTGTCATCTTGCTGTATCTAGTTGAAAGTGAAAAGACACAGTGTCCGTTGCGTCAGCAGTAACACGCATGAAAAACTGCAGCATTTTGTTTTTGCTGAAGAAAAAATAGGTTTCCACAGCAGTAGCTTAGCTCGACTTCTAAACAAATTTTATATCCTATGTGCAGTTTGAGTAAGCTGGTCATGGGGAAAATACTGAAGAATGCTAAACAGTAGCTAGGGAGAGCAGTGCAGGTCATACACAAGAAAAATAAATAAATAAATTTTGAGACTCACAGATTTGTTCTCAGAAAAATTTCTGTGGCAGATATACAACATGGATACTTTAGTTGGTTGGATCATTGTATAATTTTTCTCTTATTGATCTGAATATTGAAAAAAGTCCTCAAATGTAGCTAGTACTTTAATAATTTTTTATACAGAAATATCTTTGTAGTGAAATCTCTTATGAACTAGACAGATGCCATAAGGCACAAAATATATAATTAAGTTCAAAAACTTTACATTTCATTATTTTTACCATTCCTCTTAAACCAGTTAGGTATACATCACTTTTTGAAAAGTAGCTAGAGAAGAAACTGGTAATTTCTGGGACATTTAATTGCTGAATAACAGAAGAAATCTGATGAAGAGTGTATCAATGAAGGTACAAGCACACTTGTGGTATAGTAAAGTAGCTTTCCAGCATAGAGAGGAAGGCCAAGAGTTTTGCCATTTTTAAAATAATGAAATAGTAAAGTATTGGACTAAGAATGAAATGAAGCCTGCCTGCAGGTGACAAGCAAGGTGTATGGCATCATTCTCTGTATGTGACATGCTTTGTCCACTGGCCATTAGCTCTGTGTAACTCTCCCTGTTGAGTGGATAATCTACAGCCAGCCATCGCCTTCCACGTAGATTCATTTTGCTTTACATTGGTAATGAAAAATGTTTATTCATATTTTCTAATATCAAAATGCTCAAAGTAAGATCAACAAGGAATTACGATCCTGACCCTGAATCTTCAATATATATGGGGAAATTTACATTCTGCTGCATTGACTTCATTATGACTATTCATATGAGTAATGCAGAATATAGGTGCTTGCAGATCAACCCTAAGGCAGCATTTTCTGCATTATGCATTTTACTTCACTGAGTGACTAAAGGCATAGTGTAAGTCAATAGTTCCTCAGCTGTATGCAAACAGAAAAAGAGCGTTATTACTCATGTTTTCTACTTTCCTTTCAAAGTTATGTGAATACATTTTCAAAGCAGTAATTGACAGAACTGTTTCATGCAGTCTTTTGTTGTTTTACCTATTTATCCAGTACCAAACTCATTACCATCTCACCCTATGCATCCATAAATTACATATAACTCTGATCAGATTTTCAGTAAGCTGTCTAAACAGTTTAAAAGTACAAAAAGCTACAGTATCACTAATACTAGTCATATCTTACAAGTAATGTGCTGCTGCACTGTTTCATGAGGCAATAATGTAGTTCTGGTCTAGGAATAAAGTGTTCATCCTTCAGTCTCATAGTTTGGGAACAGGATTATAACCTCATAAAATAGCACAACACTGCTATTATCACTTAATTATTAAAATAGACAGTATAGTGTACCTGTTTACTGTAGTTTTATTAGAGTTTTGTAACTACTAGACTTCCGGCAGCAAAAAACTGTCCACACTTGCTATAAAAGTGCTTCCAAAACTTGCTGGTTTTAATTTGTTTCATACCAGGGAGAAATCAGATTTTAAACACAAAGAAGTCTACACATATAACACAGATGAGACATCTACTGGAAGCAATATAAGAGCCATTCACTTAAGAGTTGGACTTGATGATCCTTGTAGGTCTCTTCCAACTCAGAATATTCTGTGATTCTGTAAAATCTTATGCAATTATACTATCCATAATCATTTCACCTGTATTGCCTAGTGGCATGTGGTATTAAAGCCTCATGACTCCAACTGACTTTAATGGAAATCAGATGGCTAAAAGCACTTGAAACAGAGACTTTGAGAAAAATGTATAAAATACAGGACATTATGATAATCCCATTACAAACTCACCACTTCTACCCTTCCCATAAAGATGATTGTCATCATAATTCACAGTCCTGTCCCTTCTCTAGGGAATTACTCCTGAACAAAACAATGCTTTAATCAAAACCTAATAAAATTACATTCAGTTTGCATTCACATTGCACAGGTATGAAAGGCTACTCAAAATGCCGTTCAATACAGAATCAGGGTAATGGCTTTTAAAAGTTATGTAAAAACAGAAAAAGACACCAGCAGTGTGAAAAATATTACAGAGACTAAGTCTAATGTTATACGGGTAAGTTTTTATCTTGACTTTCATTCATACAAATGTATTGTCAAATTTTAAAAAAATAGTGAAAGATATGCAGGGAAAAGGGCATTATAAAGACATCTTTGACATCTGAGAGCATAAGCTTTGGGAAGGGCCTCATAAGCTTGCTGTACAGGTTTGAAATGTACAGTTTTGAAAGCCTCTGTACAGTGAAAATGCTCCCTTGTTTGGTAGTTCTAGATAGTACTAGCCGAGATGAAAGCACAGTTATGCATTGACTAACTGCAGGTGTTTAAAGGCATGTAAAAATTGGCTAAATGTTTTACTTAAAAATTGCTCTGCCAGATTTTCTTTGTCTCCAGATTTGTTCTTAAGTTTCAATCCTTCTGACATCATCTGTTTCACCACTAACCTGTGTCTAATTATAATAATGTTTATTCCCAAAAGAAGTGTTCTTAAAGATAATCAAAATTATTCCACATTTTTTACTTGGACTGAAATAAGGGACCACTCATTAATTTTTTCATAAATTGACATGACCTTGCTTGCAGAAGAAATCTTCACTGTTTGGAGACTCTGGAGAAAAGCTCGCAGATCTAGGCTTAAGTAAGACATGAAGTTATGGTTAGGCAATGTCCACCTTTTTTTGTATATTCTTGATGTTGAATTTCACCATCTTCTTCCACTGTGTTTACTTAGGTTAATGAAAAAAAAGAAGCTGTTTCTTCTGTTTTATTTCTTTGTATTTTGAACTGGGAGATCAATAGTTTGGATTTGCTTCAGGACTGCATATAATTATAAGATTATTAAACAAATTCTGTTCATTGAGTCATTTGTCAAATTTATTGCACTCCAAAGCCAGCCGGTAAATCTAGATTAAAATTTTATGTGCACAAACCAGCACGAGATTCTCAAAGAAGCTGATATTTAGATAACTATATGAATGTTGGATAATATTGACTTGTAAGGTATTTGTACTATATGTCACATATATCAGTTTTCAATTCTGATTCAAGTATTTTCTTGTCACTGCATTGTGGATAACACCAAGGTTTTGTGAAGGTCTTTTAAGGCTTAACTTCAGGAGTTCCTGTGGATAATTCAGTCTATCAAGAACTGAATCTTCTTTTATACTGATCGCATTTGGTATGTAAGTTACGGAAAATAGTTAAAGTCCATTGTATAGTTTCTGTAGAAGAAAATGCTAGTAAAGTCTTAAGAGTTGGTAAATTTGTTTTGTAAGGTTTTTCAATACTTTAATATTTCTGGATAAAAGGTTATGTCTTGCAATCACTGTTGTCCGACTTTCCATAAACCCATGTTAGAAATGTTTAAGTTATTTTAAAAGAAGTCCTAAAACAGTGAAAATCTTTAGGGGAAAGAAAAGTTGTGGTGAGTTTTGTTAGAGAGTTCCCATTTTAACAAACATATGTATGCATTTTATAACAAGTTATTTCTTGTCCAATGTTACGCTGCTTACATTTTTCTCACCTTTCCAAATTTATCAGCAAGAATATTTTTTAGAGAGAAAAGAGGATTATAACTCTGCTTAAAATGACTCATAGTAAACTAGCTGACAGAAATAAATAGAAAAAATACAGAATGTTATTTGTGTCAGCTGAGAAATGTCTCATATAATTGAATTTGTTGCATGAATTCCCTTTAGATAACTGAAGTCCTTGCATAAATCTTCTGAAACTGAGTAGTTTTACTGTCTACTTATATACTCAGTAGAATATGAATACTTTGTGGTTGTGTAGGTCTGTGTGGTCAATCACTGCAAGAAAATCAGGCTCACCAGTGAGTAGAAGAAGAGTCTTGGAAGCCAAATACTGGGGATGCCATAAGCCTGGGCTGGTACTAGAAAGGTCAGCACGTTTGAGAGTTCACTACTGAAGGGACCAAGGCAGGCAGTGGTGGGTTAACCTTGACTGGCTAACAGACCCACCCAGCCACTCTCTGCCTCTCGCCTCAGAAAGATGGAGGGGGAAAATAAATTGGAAAATTCCATGGGCCAGACACTCTTCAATTACTGTCTTGAGCAAAACAAACTTAAGTTGGGGAAGATTAATTTCATGCACTTCCAATTAAAAGCAGAGCAGGATAGCAAGAAACAAAGACAAAACTAAAATAAAACCTACTGCCCACTTTCTGCCCCAACTCAATTTCACTCCTTCAGTCTTAATTTTTCTATCTCTTCCCTCCGTCCTTGACAAGCGGCTCAGGGGGATAGGTTATGGGAGTTGTGATCAGTTAACAACACTTCACCTCTGCTGCTCTTTCTTTTTTGTGCTGTTCCCCTGCTCCAGTGTGGGATCCCTCCCATGGGACACAGTCCTTCACAAACTTTTTCCTATGCCATATATAATTTGGTTTTCCCCTTCATTTCTTCATTGAAGAAAAAAAAAAAAAAACAACAAACAGATTAAAATAAAAGGAAAACAATTAGAGACTTTCCTTCTTGGCCAAATTTACTCTTTTTTTTTCGTTTTGAAGCACTATGACTGGTTTCTTTTCTGCTTTATCTAATATTGAATACATTGTCTCACACAAAATTGTTGTGTGAGACGACATTGTGAATTTTGTCCTCAATAACAGCATCATGTTCATAAATATTTAAAAATCAAAGCTGTGCATACGCACAGTATGAATTTATGTGTGACTTTTTCATTTACCATTAAGTTCATCTTGAATGTTTTTCAAACCATATACTTTGGCTAATTTGAAACAGAATTATATTTTTTACCTTTGTGGATTAGTAGCCTTCACTCATGTTCTGCATTAATCTAGCTGAGTTATGAGGCCACACTTGTATGCCAAATAAAACAACTGACAACCTAGCCCTTGTCTTCTCATTAGTTCCACCCTACAGGTACTAGGAAAGCTTGTGAACACAGATAAGGTTTGAAAATTAATACTGGTGTCAGAAATCTATGGTAACAACTGATTATAATTTATTTTTAACTTTATAATATTTTTACATTTTCAGTAACAATAAAATAAAGCAATATTCTCTTTGGATTGTCTTTTTTACTTGATCCACAATCTCTTGCATAATTCTTATGCTACTCTTACCTCTTTTGCTCACCACTGAAAGAAATGAAAAGGAACAACAGATTTATACTCTTCATTTTCATCCTCTTACTTTTCATCTTCTTGTCCTATCTTTGGTTCATACTGTGTCTGTCTAAGAAGTTAAAACCAGAAATTAATAAGCTAGTGTTTGTATCAGGTGTATGTAGATTATTTTCTTTTTGTGAAACAAGGAAATTCAACTTAAGAAAGATGTTAAGACTTGACAGCCACCATTTAACACAGTGAAGAAAAGGGACTATTCACTTGGGAAATCATTCCACTCTATCTTATATTTTTACATGCTGATATCCAATGTCAGCCACAGTAATATTTCCTCAGTGTTTGTCATCCACGCAGATGTAATTTAGTGTGTTGCTTTTAAAAATTAACTTTCAGCAAAGGTCATATACAGTCGATAGTATTGTTTAACTGTCTCACTACCTATTCTAGCATGCAATACATGCATGCTAGAATAGGTAGTGCACTTGCACTGGTAGAAGATTCTTTTGCAAAGGCTAAGATGCAAAAGTATCTTATTTTTTTTAATTTTCATATTAATTTTATTTCCTTTGAGGGGATTGTGTGGTAAAACATTAGAGTTTGTTTTATTTCTTTTTAATACAGATTTTCACACAGAGTGTTATTTTAGGCTATTTTATCATAATAGATTTTACATTGTTATTTTTTAAATTAAATAAAACTCATAAAAAGTCTCTAAATAACATGATGCTGAAAGTAAATAAACATACCCTATTCTGTGAGTCAAAAGATAGGATGTCAATACCATGCATGACAAGTAGATTAACATTTTTTTATATAATCCTCAAAGGATAACGGAACTTCTTTGATCGTGGAAGTTTTTTTTCAACATATGTCTAAATGTCACTTCATCAGTTTTCTATCTACGGCAATTTTCTTGGATAAGCTCGCATAGATTTTCTTTTACTTAAGGTGCCATTTGACATTGTTTTTTTTTACCAAGTCATAAATCTGTATGAAAACTATACTCAAATGCAGGGCTGCTAGCATGTATTTTTCTAAGACTTTCATTTATATCAAATTTAGCTGTTTTCTTCTCTTACTGTGTAAAAATAGATAGCCAAACTTGTGAAGAAAACACTGGTTTGTTCTTAATTTCTAGAAATTTTGATCTTGAAGTGTCTTCTTCTTGATTTTTTTTTAATTCTTTCTTTGTAGTAACTGTTTAGACATGATTTCCTGATTCATATTTCCTAAGTGTAGTATGAAATAGAAGACATCTTTAAGTCCCATAGCAATAATACTTTTCAGAGTGAGAGTACTGACAGCTATGGAGAAAGAAGGGAAGGGAGAACAAAGTGATATTTTTGTACATGAAAAATAACTCAAACAATAACAATTATATTGATTGCACTGTGATAAAATTACTACAGTGAAAGCCCAGGGTTCCAACAGCACTGCAACAATTTTTTTCTTAATCAAAATTACTTTCTTATTTTTAAAATGTTGAATAAAACAAGAACATGTTCACTATCAGGAAAGGAAAATGCTACTTCTCTCCTCAAATCCCTAAAAACTGGAAAATAAGCAGTGTGAGGCTCAGACATGCAGGCAATTAACTCTGCTAAGAAAACCAGTGTGCTTTACAGGAAAGAGAACATTTTAAAAAGGAATAAGTATTAATGCTCTATTTCTTTTTTGCTTTAGTCATCACAGATAATTAAACTGGGAAAAGCTCAGTGGTAATTATGTTATCAAGTTCAGATAATGAAATATAAATAGGATTGAAAAGTTCTTCTTATGGACAAAATGAAAGTAACACCGGGAAATGTACAGCAGAGGTTCAAGAAAAATCAGTGATAAGACAGGAATGTAAATATTCCAGAAACAGACAAATGCCACTAACCTGAAATTACAGCTAAAAGAAATTAAGGTCAGGATTATCACCATTGTACTACATCAAGATCTTTAGAGAGTTACTGGACACATTCATGGAAATCTACATGTTATATATGTTAGCAAAAAATCCAAGAACTATCAATAAGTTGAAAAATCTACCGTCATGAAAAATATTCCATTTATTGCACAAATATCTAAATGCAATATTGTTTGTTTAAACTATCTGACTTAAATAGGTGATGAAATAAGTACCTAAGACTGGAAAAAGGCAGACACAATATATGTCTCTAGAAAAAGAGGAACAAAGTCTCTAGACAATTATAAGCTAGACAGCTTTTGCTATTAGAATATATGAGACAAGAATAACAAGACAAATAACTAATAAACATTTGAACAATAGTGATGAGATCAGCATGAGGCAACATGGAATTCTCAGAAATGGATCACATTCAACTAACATATACTGTGTTGTATAAAAGAATCAAAGACCTTATGGTTATTGACGAAGAACTCCAAAGAGAAGCCTTTCATATGTCATAGCTATTACATCTTAACATTGGTAATGTTTTGGCACTATATTGCAGAACAGCCTTAAAAGCAAGGCAAGTTCCTGTAAATAATATTATTACACATTTAATATGAAACTGTCTGTTAAAGAAGCATATTAGTTAGAAACCTTAAGAACTTGATACATAACAAGCAAATGAGCAGAATTCTTCCTAAAACTATTGGATTTTAACCTTATGTGTTGGAGCAGTCATTGATTTTATGTGAATCCCATTTCATTAATTTTCATCTCTTAGTCATGCAACTGCTTATGAAGCTGTAGGAAGAGAGCTGAGGATGAAATTAGCTTGTAAAAATTTAAAGTGAAACAATTATTTCCCATATTATACAATAATGTAGTAAAATAAACTATATAGCACTAACTAAAACATTATTTTTGTAGCCTGCTATTTCAGAATTGGAACTTCAATGAGTTTAGTAACTTATGCAATTAAAAAACCTGGGTTTAACTTGTCGAAATAAATCTAATTCATAAACTCCCTCCCCACTCTGTAATCTATTACCTATGAATAACGTCCACAGCTCAACATCAAAATTATTGTCTTTTAAATTTTATCTCAGCTGCACTCTCAAAACTCTATTCTCTAAAACTTGCCAGTCATTCAGAAAACAAACTAGCCCTCTGTTGTCTATTATTAGCCCTTTATTTGGTCTAAGAAGGTGTCTGTTAATGGTCTTATACTAGGTCCATCATTCTTTTCCAAGAGAAAAAGAATAAGATAGTGAAGGTTGTTTGCTTATAAGAGTCTGGCTGTCATTGTGTTACTTTATAAAAATGTTCCAGTAAATTTATATTTGCATAAAGAAAAACTAGGTGAGGAGGTTTTCAGAGCTTTGCTTTTGCAGATTTTTCCCCCTTCAGACTCTTCAGACATGATTCAAATCCAAAGTAATGCATTTAAATACTGTTTTCATTTCAGAAATACAGATATTCTAAGGTATGACCACCAAGGTCCCTAAACATAATTCAAACTTGGAAAAACAAAAATTTATCAAATACCTTCAACAGGGGGTATATAAACATATTTACTTTGGTCACAGGTTTACATTGGACATTTTTAAGTGGAACAAAAAATATATATATCCTCTTTGGCTGAGGTATTAAATTTATTGTTGACCGATAAGTGCCATGACCCAAGATATAATGTATCTAGTCATATATGGAGAATTCATCTCAGTTTGAATAAGTATGGCTGCTTTCATTGCATCTCTGTCGGATGCTGAAGAAAAGGATGTGCCATCTAATTAAGATTAAAAGTGCAATTGTCATACCACTTTTAACCCTTTGGGGTTGCGCGTTTTAGTGCAAAGCATATGGATATTTTAGGGAGCAGACTGGACTCTAGTTTTGTCAGTCACAGATATGTTGGAATAAAGATCTTTTTGGTCTCATGACCATTTGATTCTTCACTCCAGAATGCCTCTATCTCAAAAGGCATAGTAAAATGTCCCATGGTGCTGCTTATCCACTCCATGCATTTCTATGTTGTCTTGCTTTTAATTCCATTGGACTGTGGAAAAACTTTAGTGAGGGCTCAATTTATTAGACACTTATTTAAAAAAAAAAAAAAAGGCAGGAGGAGCATCTACTTGCAATTCAGTAGCTCTCTGTCTTTAGAAGGCAGCTAGATGTAATAGACTGGGAGTCCCTACAGATGCCTAAAAGTTCCTAAATATGTGCTGTACCAATTATAGACAGAAAAAAAAGCAGCTCAGCAGGCTTCTTGCCTTGTTTTCTGTTGATTTGAGTGAAAATTAGACACTTATTTTAGGAGAAATTATTTTTTTCCCAGTGCTGAAAACATAAAATGCAAGCCAAACACTGCCTAAAATATGTGTAATGGCTCTCTCCTGCAGATTTTTAATTTTTATGTCTTTTCTGCCTATTTCTGTTACCAAGAGAGGGATTTTGCTTTTTTAACTGTCTTGCTGAACAGTAGTTCCATCATAAAAGTAGAAAGTACTCATAAATTTAGTGTAGAGTTCAGGAAGAGAAATTATTTTGCTTTTCATATAAATGAAGGGAGGGTCTGCAGAAAGATCGAGCCTGGTTCTTTCAGTGATGCCCAATGACAAGACCAGAGGCAATGGGTTCAAAGCAAAGTAACAGAGGTTCAGTCTGAACACCAGGAAACTCTTTTTCCTGCGAGGGTGACCAAGCACTGTCACAGCTTGCCCATCTGCCGATTTTTAAAATGTCAGTTCTTGGAGATGTTGAAAGAGTGTTTAAAGATGATCCTGGGCAACTGGCTTCAGGTGGCCTTGCTTGAGCAGGGGCATGGGACCACATGATCATCAGAGGTTGTCATGGTTTAAGCCCAGTCAGCAACTCAACCCCACACGAACACTCTCACTCCCTCGCAGTGGGATGGAGAGGGAATCAGAAGAGTAGAAGTGACAAAATTCATGGGTCAAGATAAAGACAGTTTAATAGGTAAAGCAAAGGCCACACTTGCATGCAAAATAAATCAAGGAATTCATTCACCACTTCCCATGGACAGGCAGGTGTTCAACCATTTCCAGGAAAGCAGGGCTCCATGATGCATAACAGTGACTCGGGAAGACCAAACCCTAACTCTGAAATGTCCTCCTCCTTCTTTCCCAGATTTTTTGTTCTGCCAAAACCAGCAGACAGGTCCTTTCCAACCTTAATCATTCCATAGTACTATGATTTCTTTTATCAAAAGCCTACATTATTTTCCAAATTTTTCATATAAACTACAGAATTATGCTTCAAGACTAGTTATCCTCTGCCTGTGATAGTCAAAATCATTTAGCTGCAAATGAAAACTCTCTAGTTTTAGTAAAGAGATGAAGATATTTTAATTCCAGCAAGTAAACCTGTTGAGATAGTTGTCTAGAGACAATTAAGATGATGTTTAAGAGAAGGCAAAGAGAGCTCTTTAAAAAGAAAAAAAAATTTTGATTTTATTATATTATTGTTTCTTACAAGGCAAGACTGGCATGCCTTTTCATTGATCAAGCTGCATCTGAACAAAATGAATGCAGCATACATTTAATTTCATGTAGGGGTCAATCCCTGTATCTAAATCAGTCTCACAGTGCTCCTAGAGTTTTGTGAGTACTGCAAGGCAACCAAGGTGCCTCCACTGAGCAACATGAGTTGTGTTAAGGTGTATGGTAAGACTTACATGGAGAAAGGTCCTCCAAATTCTTCTCCAACAAGATACTCTGGACAGTGACTGAACACAAATTGCCTGAAATACCAACTGTGCTCGGTTTACTTTAGGGTTGGGGCTGCTGAAACCATGGCAAATTTCAATGACTGTTAGACCAGAAAGGAATACGAGATGTTCTAAATTAACCTGGTGCTTCACAGGTTCATAGTAGGTACACTCATATGTACACTCTATCAAAACCAAATACTGGGCAAAACAAAAATTTTCGTTTACTGGCAGTCATAAATGAACCAAGAAAAAAAACAGATAGCAAAACATGCTGGAGAAGAAATTTCTTTCAATCACAAAAAGCAGATCAGGTGAAGAATGTCACATGAACCCAGGCAGACCAGATAAATCCTTTCACCCGCTGCAGAACAGGGTAGAAATCCACAAAAGCTCTAAATATACCAGATATTTATGAATAAATGCAACTCCCAGGTCTAATATGGGAGGATTCAGATCACAGAGTAAAGAACAAATATAGACATCTACATGTTTACCGTGTTAAAATTCTAATTATAGTCAGGAAAGATCAAGATGCAGGATCTTCTTGCCTGCGCATAGACTCTAAATCCCACTTGTAACAATCTTACGTAACTTGGCCAGCCTGTGCAAGCTGCAGATCTCCTGTAGATGTGGTGCTATATCTGCCAGCCACATGTGCTATCTCAGCTACTTTGGAGCATCACAGGTATGCCTGTGTTTAGACAATTGAATCAAGTCTTTTACTCACATACTAAGTTTGGGGTTGTGTATCTCACACTTCTCCAGATCTTGAATAATTTTGTGTCCTTCTCTGAAGTGCATTAGTTGTAGCAATTATACCTCTTGCACATCTTGAATTCCAAAATTTGAGAAGAACTTAAAATAGTCTTATCAATGTTGTGCCCAGAGCCTCAAATTATCTCACATCATGGCCATTGCTACCTCTAGCAGTAGCAGAGGATGAAGTAATAAGTTTCAGTTCAAAGAGCTGACTCAAGGAAATAGTTACAGATTTTGTTTTCTTGGTTGGTACAGATGTTGATATAAGAAAACACCCCTAACATAATATTTCAAATACTCTTTACCAAATTGCAGCATTACATTTAAGCAGATGGTATGAGAAAATATTTGCCATCTTTCCATATGCAGAGATTTATACTTATGCATTCCCTCAGTGCAATGTGGGTGTAGATGTCAACTAAGATATGAATTATAGATCACTGATTAATGACTTTAAAAGACTTCTTACCAAGTCAGTGCATACTGATGACTTGATTAGATTTGCTAATGTACCTCTTCATGTTCTCTCTGGAAAGCTCCTGGATTTTGTCAGATTGTGAACTTTGAGTTTATTCTAAACCTTGGATATTATGACCTACAGTAATGTTGGTCTCACAACTGAGATAAGTGAACATGATAATTTGTTTTTCTTTGTTTCGGTTTAGAAGTAAGACACATTTTATTTACATACCTCAGAGTGCAGTTTCATAGGCAAGGTGATTAGTGAAACTATCTGCAAATCTTTTTGCACAAAACTGCTCTAAAATGAGTAGAAAACTAGTTAGGGGGTGATATTTACTGTTCACGAGAAAATGTAATAAGGCAACATGGGAATGACTTTTGAATTCACTACTATTGATTAAATTTTTAATGTAATAAGGAGTTTCGAATAATTCCCAGAGAGAAAGTATAACAAATAAGCTAAAGATTGAGTTATAATTCTAACTACTAGGTACAAGAACAATTGTCTATAACAGTGCAGAAAGAACAAAAAGATATACTGAAGAAAAAGCTTATGGTGGGTGCTATGTATCAGAAGACACTTAAATCAGGAAGGTTATGCTGCTGCAGAGAATGTAAATGCCATTGTGGAATGTGTAAGAGTACAACCTAAAGATAATCTTCAGCAGTGATAAAACTCTGCTGAGAAACTGTGTCACATTTTGGGAAACCTATTACAGCCTGTGCATTTCTGAGATGTAAACCAATTTTTAAAGTTCAGAGGAGAGCAATGCACATGATCACTGTTCTAGAAATTTTGATTTTTGAGGGAAGACTGACCAAAGTCACTTTATGTATTCTAACAAACCAGAAACTAATGGGATTCTTTGCTAGTTTTCAAATATGTTAAACATAGGTTCAAGAAAGAATAAAATGAACTGGTTTTCTTTCCACTAGGGGCTTGAGAAGAAATATTGGGTTGCTAGCGAAGCAAAGCAGATTAAGTTCTTTTTTACAGCATACCACAATAGTCTTCAAGATTAAGAGGAAAAGAGTATTTTGCTGCTTCAAAGAGGAAGCGTGTAACCTTTTCTCTGTAACACTGAAAAGGGCAATAGGCTAGGGTGGGGGAAAGACACATGGGATGACACACACCAAACATGTAGAAAACGTTAGAGAAATGAACTAACTGAAAATCTAGAGAGTTGTTGCTTCTTGTCCCCCATATGTCTTCAAGAATGGAATACTATGAAGGACACAGCACCAAATGCTGGTTTAACAGCCGGTTGTCTATGGCAGATTATCAGAAAAAAGCACCCTGTACACTTTATGTAGGATGAGGAAACACACCTTTTATGCAAAGCCAAGTATTTATGGCTAGTTTTCAAAATCCAATCAAAGAACTATTATTAGTCTTATTATTATTACAATGTTATAGTCTAAATTACCCAATTATTATAGTTCATTTCGAATAACAATACAGTTAAAACTGATGTAGAGTTTTCTCTTTTCTCTGGTTCTATGCACACCCTTCCTGTATTCCTCTGGGTTCAAGGGAAGATAGGGGGCTTGAGTGAGTCATTAGCCTCCCAAGTTATTTCTCAAAAGAGCTTAATGCTGATGATTTCTTACTCCTCACACTAGAGACTGCTTGGAGTGATTTCTTTCTATGTTTTGTAATGAGCATTACACCTTAACCTCCTTCTTCCTGAGTTCACCACACCATTTTAAATCCACATAGACTATGTATGGTATGGTTTACTTATTATTTTGGATATGTTTCCCTCTTTCTCTCTGTTATCCTTGAAACAAATTATACTTAACTCCCAAGGCTGCTTTTCTTTAATAACCAGGAATTGATCATTGGTGAGAGGGCCTGGGGCCTCTGGATTCATCCATTGCTTTGTGCTTTCAAGGCCATTGCTACCATTTTAAGCTTGTCCTTTTGGGGAACCTTGATAAATTCTTTTTTTTTCTATAACGGCCCTCAGCCTGTAGTTTCCTCATAATACAGTTAACATTTATTAGAACAGCTTTGTCTGGAATAAATGTTTCATTAATTGTTGTTCTATGAAAACAATTATGTACTGATAGTCACATATACTTACAGACACTTATAATTATACAATGCTCTGGTAACTGCTTGCCACCAGTATCCAGTAGTTAAAGGAATTATCCATGGTGCATTATCAGAAGTATTCTACAATAGTAATTATACTTAATTATTGTAGGAAAAGGATTAAATGCATTCAGAAGGTGTCTTTTAACACTATAATTCTGTTATATGCCCTGTGCCATAATGATGGACTTCTGCTTCTAAGTCAATTATTCAAGTGAAAAAAAGGATATATAGTAGGTTAATATGAAGGCAACGTTCACTCCTATTCCAACTGGGATACTATTTAAAATGGGATTTAGTATCATTGAAAGAGCTAAGATAGCAGGAAAAAAGCTGTATGAGCACGTGTTATGCTACAGCAGGAAGACAATACTGCCCAAGAAGGATTATGGTCTAATTTTATGTTATTCAGTGACTAGCCGTGATAAAAATCTTATACAAGGGAGTTTTATTTCCATCAAAATGTTCTAAAATTGTATAGAACTAAAGTGTAGGACTTCATTTTTCTTTGTTTGCATTGGGACATTCAATTAGCACTCTTTGCCTAACATATTGAACATAATTTCTATCTGTTCACATTAGAATGGTTACTCTGTTGCAATGAATCAATGCCTCCATCATCTGTGAACAGTGGGCACATGCAACAAACATTTTTACAAACAGTTTTGCGAAATGACTTATCAGTGTTATTACAGTTAAAAACTGTTGCACTTTCTATTGATGTGTATGGGCTCTCACGTCATTACTTGAATGAGTGTGACGATGACATGGACATGCACTGCTCTAAGAGTGGCAATAAGCCTTATGCCACTTCAGAGGAACACACAGTGTGTGATAATCAGAGACAAAATTCAAAGCTGTAACCTGATGTAACCTGATGTGAACTCTTAGGGAGCAACAGCTAGATCACCCATCTGAAAAGATTGCAAAGACAATTCAGATAATCTCTGGAGTATCTGAATTTTTGCCTGTATGACAGCATTTTTCATCACATACTGTCATACCAGCTGTACAGAACAACCTACCAAAAATATGTCTGTGTGTATACATATATTTATTGGATATACTTAATTGTGTATATTTTAAAGTATTGATGGGTTTAAGTCTTGTCTGATTTATACATCATAAAAGATGCTGATTCCTTGAAAAATAATTTTACTACAAAAGTGTGAAACCAATAAGAAATTTAAATCAGTATTTATATTTATAAAACTTGGTTTATCTTTAATGGATAATTTGGAAGTTAACAGTGGACATAAATAGGAATTTTACTACCACTTACTTTGTATAGTGTGTTCATATTAATGTCAGTATTAATGATCAGAATTTTTAAGCTTCAGTGTCAACAATTAGTTGTCATAGATAGGATTTTCCAGTCACAAGCAAATATAAATCATTATTGATACTCATGGCAAAAGAACAATGATGAACCGTGTATAATTTAGCTTCTCTTTCACTCTCTCACTCTGATAAGTCTTGTCTTTGTAAAACTGATTATCTTTGAGATCCTTGTTGAGTCCCTATCTATGAGATCGTTATTGCACAAGAGGATTTGATTCACACTGTTCAATATTTAAGAGGTTTTTTCAAGACACAGAAGGAAATCAGTTATCAGAAATGAGAAAAAAACCCAAGGAATTCCAAAAGTATTTCTCTTTACAGCCACAAAAAGGTATAATAATTCTAAAAGATAAGTGGACTATTCTAATCAGTGGGACCATGGAAAAAAAGGAAAAAAGAAGTTGATCTATATTAATGTAAAAGAAAATTTTAAAACTTTACAAACATTTTTTTAAAGAAATCTTGCTGTTGTTATTTTATAGACTATGCTGCCTGAAAATAGGTTAAATTGTAGTTGAAAAATGCAGACATTTGCAACTTGTATTAGAGTGTGCACTGTTCTCAGATTCATAGAATAAATATGATTGAATGCATTCTATATAATAATATTTCAACTTGGCAGAGAGTTTATATGAATTAAAGGAGGCAGATGACTGAAAAATATTGTTTGTCTTGTGTGTTTCAAGAAAGCAAGTAGTAGCAATAAAACTTGTGTACTTGCAGAGTGAGGAAGAATTTGCAAGATAACCAAACACAGCATACAGTAAAAAAAACTTAATAATAAAGCTCATGGAGAAATCAATATATAGGTTTTTGTTAGGTCAAGATTTTTATTTCTTAAGCATATGAAAAAATTGGTCACATTTAAAAGCACTCAACAGTTACAAAGAAGATTTGGAAATCTTCTGGAATTTTCTGTAACATATAGGGAAATAATTTCTACTGGAATTCATAGAAAACAGAAATTCATCCAGAATTTCTTAACACTTTCTCAAACTCATTGCAAGAGCTTCAAATTCTCAACTGTGTTCCAAAAGTCTTAAAATTGTTGAGCAATCAAATAGTGAGAGATTGTACGAAAACACACCAAAAAAATCAAGAACTTGTAGTTTCAAATGGACAAATATGCTTAGTACCTGACCAATTTATGAGATATTTTTAATTCCTCCTCCGAAAACTTTCAGACAAGAAAGAGGATTATTTGAGGTCAGATTATGGGGAGAATGTTAATCAATATGATCTCATATACTGTGAATACAAATGATCCCAGTGATAGCACTGAAATCATTAATATAAAGATCCATTTTGTAGCAGCAGCTCATTTACAGTAGCTAGAATTGTTCCTGTTATATATTCAAGGGTAAAGGGATGTGAAAAGTTTCTTTGCAAAACGTGTTGGCTACAAAAGGTGCAAAATAGGAAAAAGGTATTATTATAAGAATCTGTTGTATACAAAACTGAGGACAGGTTTTCAGGTGCAAAAATCAAAGGAAAATCTGTTTATGATTAATGTTTTTTAGTCAAAAATTGAAAATATAAAGTAGTTAAACCCCATGAAGCCTGAAAAAGATGAATAGTGCCCTTTCATCATATATTAATCAGATTTGTCTTTTCTACACAGAACAGATTCTTTAGATATAATCTGCAAAACTGAAATTCATAACTAAATTTGAGTCTGAAAATTGTTTCGAAAATACCTTTTGACTTTCAGAGTACTGATCCACAGAAGAAATATACTTGTCCTCGTTCCTTTGATTCTTGGAGATTTCTTTGGAAAGAAGATTAATAAAAGGTGTTCTGAATCATTTATATTCATGAATATAATCTTCAATCAGTTAGACTGAAATGCTTCATAATGAGGTAAGAGAGGGAAAAATTATATCCCTTTTAGTTATTTGTAGAAGAGAAAAGATGCAATAGTTGTATAGGATTTTATTTTCTCTCAGCCTGAATTTAAAGTTTCCTCCACAAATAAAATCTGAGCTAGGCTGAATGTATTTAATCACACATAATAGAGCCTGTATCTGGTTATTTGCACATTTGTATAGGGGTGGCACTTGTCATGGAGTCAGTAGAGACCATACCCATCAGTCATCTATAATCCTCTGACCATGGCAGTCCCCCTTTCCACCAGACTAACTGTGGATGGTACATATGCTGGCACCAGACATGGTGCCGTGAAACACCAGCATGGGAAGCAACCAGTGCCTGCACAGCAACCACCTCCATCACTTTTAGCACCACCACTGCATTGAATGAATTAGAGACCCTCTGGAATAATCTGCATGTTCCACCTATTGGCATAATGGTATATATATAATGAGGTAGCAAAGAGTCATTATACCTTCTTCACAGGCATAAATCTTACAGATTTATTAATGTGTTTTGTCATAAAGCCTACATCTCATCTTTTCCTTTTTTTGTTTCCTGCTACTTAATACCTCATAAGAGAGAGTCTTAGAATCATCGAATCATCAAATGGTTTGGATTGAAAAGGACCTTGAAGACCTCCTAGTTCCAACTCCCCTGCCATGGGCAGGGACACCTTCCACTAGACTAGGTCGCTCAAAGCTGTATTCAGCCTGGCCTTGAACACTTCTAGCGGTGGGGCATCCACAACTTCTCTGGGCAACCTGTGCCAGTGCCTCACCTCTTTCACAGTAAAGAATTTTTTTTCTAATATCCAATCTAATACTGGCCTCTTTCAGTTTAAAGCCATTCCCCAACATTCCCCCTTGTCCTGTTACTATGTGCCCTTGTAAAAAGTCCTCCTGCCGGTTTCCTGTAGGATGCCCTCAATGTTTTCAAACTTCAGTTATATCACTAACATCTCCTCGTAGGTGTGCTTGAGATCAAGATGTTTGTATGAACTCATACTGAGCTTTCATGAGTATTGATAACAAGATAAATGACTGTTTATTTGTGGTCAAACAGAACGGAGGTATATAATGCAATCATGTTGCTCAAAAAAATCTTTATTTTTCTCACTTCAGTTACTCCTTGTGAAGAATTCCTAGTATAAAATATAAAAATAAGAGTATGAACATTTAAGAGAAATAGATGAAAGAAGTTATCTATAGATTTTAAGTTCTAAACAAAAGTAAAAGAATAGGCATTTCTGATCATTTAGCTGCAATTTCCTCAAAATGAGCTTTTCTAGCTAACATTATTTTCTCTTTCATTCTTCTTTATACTTTCATCTTTATCCTTCTCCTTTGATACATCTTACTATTTCCTCTCCCAGCATGTTCCTATATCTCTTCTCTTCCTCATTCCCTTACCTCACCTATCTTTTTTTTTTTTTTTAATTCTTATTTCTCACTCATAGCAGCAGTATAAATGAGTTCAGGGCATTTAAGTTGATTGATTTTCAAATACGAAAGAATTATCAAATTAAATTAAAGCTCAAACTTTTTTTACAGAATTGTGACCAGGGACCTTTGTCAAGTTACTTATGGAGAATGCAAACAAACACACACACACACACACACACACACAATCAAATAAGCAAACAAGCAAACAGAAATAAAACACACAAACACACAAACAAAACTGATATCAAGGAATGCAATACTGAAACCAATGAATGCAGCACTAAAATTTGGAGGTTGATAAAGGGAAGAACGGACTGGGGTTCCTTTTCTAGCTCCCACCTCTTTCCCCATCTTAAAGTTAAAAGAATAAGGCAATTGACTATTGCTTACACTATTCAGAAGATTTATGAACAGACTCTGGGGAGAGTTTCAGATGTGTTCCCCAGAGTCACCACTGAAAATATTTTTTTTCCCTGATTCTTTCCTTGGTCGCTGACGTTAGCTGTGTGTGCAGTTGGCTGCTCTGCTGGTCTCTGTACTCTCCATGCAGGACAGTAAAGTTGGGTGTCCAGCCTTGGTTTAGAAATTCTGGGAATTAGGCACCAAAATATGAGTCAGAGCATTGTGGGCACAGACTTTGGTGAAATATCACAGCTTTTGAAAACAATGTTTTGGAATGCTTCAGACAGTAGCTGAGATTTTGAAACTTGGACTACTGCTTTTGTTAGCCAGGTGAAACCAAGTTGTTTGTGAATGTTAAAGAAACAAGTGATAGAAAAGTTGGATAAGCTAGAATTCAGACAACATTTACTGGTATGTTTAATTCTGAAAATCTACCATTGCTATTTTAACTCTATTTTTGCCATAGGCAGCAGTACAAAAGAAAATATTTCTTTTTAAGAATTCAGCCTTGCTGAATTATTGCCAAAATTATGTACAGTGGAGTTCAGCCTTATTTAACTTTTTTAGATTAAATTTAATGTGAAGGGATTGGTTTCCAGCAGCAGCTCCACAGTCTATCTTGTGTAATTTGTAAGTTTTAAATAAAAAAAATCAAAAGAAAGTTCCCTGTATACAAATGTAATAGTCTGCTGTAAATCTGAAAATCATGGATTTTTCTTAATATGTTACCAGGTCCAACTTAGCAAGCAGAGAATTTGATTTCTAAGAACATCTGTCGAAGGTGGGATCACTAACTAAGTTAATATATCCTTTGACAATTAATAGATAATGTCCTTATCTCATTAAAACAAAATTTTATATTAAATTTAGTGAACACAAATGTCACAGGATGTACTTCCCTTAGAATTCATGAAGTTCAAGTCAGAGAAAAAGACTTAGTTATTATTTTAAAATATGTCTAAAGCTAATAGTGCACTCATTTTTTAACTTAATTTTCTTTGATTTTGCTTAAGTTTGCACAATAAAATAATAATCAAATAGCAGGTAATACTGTCTCAAGTGGAAATAATTTTTCAACACACTTATGTTTAAAGAAAACTTTTGTCTGGTAGAATAATCTGAAAAAAAAAAAAACCCCTGTTGAGCTTTTTCTAGTAGCTGTATCAGTTGAGTCTATAGAAATAGAATGTTTATACACAGCATATTTAACAGAATATCTGCAGAGATTTTAATGGACATTTGTTCTTTTCTTTCTTTCTTAACCTTTTAATTTGAATATTTCCTAATCTTGCATGAAGTTCATCCCTTCTACACTTAATGAAATGTATTTAGAACATTCCCTGTGCATTCCTGCTGTGTCCTGTTTGTGTAAGCCATCTTGCCTTCCAAACTATCCCTATGGATAGTGGGAGCTAGTGTTCCTTCGAAAACAAATATTAGAGAAGCACAGAAGTTCTTGGAGCCCAGTTAGAGGGAAGAGTCAATCTAATGGTTCTTAGAAAGAAAGGCAAAGTGTCTTATAACTGCTGCAGGTGCTTCAGTTCAGCAATTTCTTAGAGGATGTACCTGTAAGTTACCTTTCAGAAAATGCTCCTAATTTGTTCTGTCTTGGGCTTTGACAAGGTTAACAGTTGTTCTTCTCCTTTGTATCCACCTTTTTTTTTTGTTTGTGTTTGTGCTTATAAGCTTTGATTGGGGTTGGGTTTATTTATTTATTTCCTATAGAGAATACACTTTCAGAAAACTTAATAAATTTTCCCTATTATGCCCTTAAAAGTAATGAGTTTCTTTCCTTTTTGGAGGGAAGCTTAAAAATAAGATCTTGTATTGAGAATAAAGTTCATTTCTGTCCTTTTTTTTTCAGAATCAAAATACACTACCATCTCTGTAGAATGTGAATTTTTTGAAATGGTTCTAAAAATACATGAAAGGAGATAATATTTTTGTTCTTGGCTTCTCTTACCTACTGCAAAGAATAGAACAGTGCAGGAGAGATCTATAATCAAATTGCTGTCACTGAACACAAAACCAAAATATTTCAAGAAGAAAGGTTCTGAAGAAGGAACTTTCCTGTAGGTGATGGAATGTGAAGAGAGTCATCGAGGGAACTGGACTTCTAACGGAGCTAAGAAGTTCAGATCTCAAGGTGATATTGTAATATGCAAAAGCCCATGTGAAAATCATGGTCACAGGATTCTGATAAATTACTGGGTATTACTCACTACAAGACAGAGTTGAATATGCAGGTGCAGGATTTAGAATGCAGTATAAGTGGTTTATAGATTTTCATTTTTCATGTCTGATTTACTACGCTTGAGGTGAAAGAACTGGTGCTCTAATAACCCCCAAGTCCCCACATTCTTGACATAATCCATTTGCTTCCCATAAACACAGGATTACCGAGAGAAGGAGTACGCCACCTGTCTTTGTTTGTTGCGAGTACAAACTTTTCAAATATATTAGGCTTGTGGAATTGTGGAAAGCTGATGTATAGGACCTACAGACTGCCTTTTGTTATTAATGTATGTATAGAAAAAATTCGTTTTGCCTTTTATGGTGGTAGCCACATTAAGTTCTAGCTGGGCTTTGGCCCCTCTAATTTTCTTCCTGTGTAAATTTATTGCATCCTTGTCATCATCCTGACTTGTCTGCCCCTTCTTCCAAAGGGCATAAACTCTCTCTTTTCTCCTGCATTCCAGCCAAAGCTCTCTGTTCAGTCAGACTGGTTTTCATCCCCGCCAACCCATCTTTCAGCACCTAGTGATGGCTTGTTCCTGCCTCTGTAAGATTTCCTTCTTAAAGAATATCTAGATTTTGTGTACTCTTTTGCCCTTCAGGACTGTTTCCTAAGGGACTCCCCTAAGCAGGCCAAAGTCTGCCCTGCGGAAATCCAAGGTAGCTGTTCTGCTTACATCCCTGAGAACCAAAAACTCATAACATTTCAAGATCACCATGCCCAAGACTGCCTCCAAGCACCACTTTACCCACCAGTCCTTCTCTATTAACAGATCCAACAGAGTGTCTTCCCTAGCTGACTCCCTCACCAGCTGTGTCATCTTTCCACAGGGGGAGAAGCCCTAATTCCTATGTGATCATTCTCAGGCACTTCCATGGTTTCACCCTTGCATCTTTGTTGCCACATGTTCTATCACATCATAGAACGTTATAGTTGCTGCTCAGCTAGTATGTCAACAAACAAATTTATGTTTTACTCTGTGATGTGATATGACATTATCTGATGAGATCCCAGAAAACTTAAAATTACACTTGCTAGGATTTATAACCTCTCCAAGTGATATTTCAGCAGGTGATTTCACCTAATATCTCTTATTGAAACATGTTTCTGAAATTAGAGACACATTGAAAGTTAATTAATTGTATTTTTAGGCCTTAAGTACGAATATGATGAATAATTTTCTCTTACAAATGTATCCATGTCAAATGCTTTATCTGCAAATTGCTATCTCCCTAAAGCTCCTCTTTCTCTAATCTTAATGATTTTTCTGCCGTTTATATCTCTCCTAGTTCAGCCTAGGGTCCTAGAAACTCTGGGAAAGTCACAGAGCGATTCCCCCTAAAACAGATTTCTGGGCATATGAGGGAAAGGAAATTGATTGGGAATAGTGATCATGTGTTTACTAAGGGTAAGTCATGTGTGGTCAACTTGGTTGCCTTCTGTGGTAATGTGGTAGGTTTGACCCTGGCTGGCTGCCATCACCAGCTGCTGCTCTCTCTCCATCAATTTGAGGAGGGGAAAAGAAGATGTAAAAGCTCACAGGCTGAGATAAAGACAGGGAGATCACTAACTAATTACTGTCATGGGAAAAACAGACTTGATTTGGGGAAGATTATTGAATTTACTGCCAATTAATAACAGAGTAGGACAGTGAGAAAATAAACCTAAAAATACCTTCTCCATATACCCACCTTCTCCTCAAGCTCAATGTCATTCATTCACTCTTCTACCTCCTCCTGCCTGATCATTGCAGGGGGTTAGGGAATGGGGGATGCAGTCAGTTCACAACACTCCAACTCTGCTGCTCCTTCCTCCTTAGGCTGTTCCCTTTCTATGGCATAAATCCCTCCCATGGGAGACAGTTTTTCATTAACTTCTCCAGCATGAATCCTTCCTGTGGAATACAGTCCTCCAGAAACAGACCATTATAATGTGGGCCCTCCAGGGGCACAGTTTGTGCCAGGAAACCTGCTCCCGCGTGGGCTCCTCTGCACATGATGGAGTCCCTATTGGGAGTCTGGCTGTGCTTGGGTTCTCCAAGAGCTGCACCTTCCTTCAGGATGTATCCACCTTCTGCAGTATGTGGTTCTCCATGAGATGCAGTGTGGATGTGTGCTCCACTGTGGTTGTCCATGGGCTGCAGACAGCAAAACCCACATCACCATGGGGCATCCCTGCTCTGTGGGGGAATCTCTGCTCCAGGCAGGCCAGTCTTGGCAGCAGCACATGGAAAGACAAGAGGCATAAGGAAGCAGATATTCAGACTTAGTAGAAAGAGTTTTTTTCATCTTGAAGACAGTAAAGCATTGGAACAGGTTGTGAGGTCATGTAGTCTCTGGCCTTAGAGGTTTTTAAGACTTGCTTGGATGAAGCCCTGGGCAGTCTGGTCTGATTTCATTACTGATACTGTTTGAAGTGGTCCTGAAGTCACTTTTAGGCTGAATTCCATGGTGTACATATATAAAGGTCCTCTGATAGGTATAGATCCACTTATCTCTTTTTGTAACTTACATGTATTTATATGTCAAATCTAAATATGTGTATAAAACATTTATACATATATAGATAGGTTCAGATAGACACCTCCCATGTATATGATACACAGTCCCTTGTACATATGACAGATTAAACTAACTATCTGGCATATATCTTGTATTATTTAGCTGCATATCTACATCCTCTGGGTTTCAATTATACCCTAGTAAGGGTTTGTAGAGATCTAATGATATTAGGGTGGGGGAAAAGGCTACACAGCAAGACATATTGAATATTCTCCTTCTTTTCTATAAAATGTTACTGCATAATCTACTACACGTACATCACTGTACTCTCTGTTGCACAAGATGCTCTGAGATTTCCATAGTGAGTTTGCAAGTTTACTGTATACTTCTGCCCTTGACTCACAATTTGGTGGTTTAAGAAATAAGCTGCAAACTCCTTGGCTACAACTATAAACCAACACTTCCAAAACATTTATCAGTTCTTCTGTTGCTCCCTCTTTCCATTCCTGTGAGCCTGGCATCAAAAAAAGAAAGACAGAAAACTAGTAATGTGTATTCTACAGTTCTTACGTAACATTACAAAGAGCTGTGGAGCTAGAAACAGCCTAGCACATGCTATACTTCATCTTTCATACTGTGCACTGTAGAACAAATTATCTTCATTCTACCATTCCTTCATAAATAACTTTTTTACCATACATGCTTATCCCACTCCCTTCATAGAATAATTGAGAAGAATGAAGAAGAATTGTTTAATTTTGGGATTTTTTTTCTCTTCCTGTTTTCATATCTACGTATCTCTTGAAAGACAGTGGGATTTTTTTTTTCCCCCATTGACTGTGAGTTAGGTAAAAGTGTAGTTCAGATTATGGAGATTTTGATGTCTCTTCAATATATAACGCGGTGTTAAAAAAGTCAGAAAAATACTTTTTATCAAGGTCTGTAGTGAAAGGACAAGGGTCACTGATTTTAAACTGAAAGAGGGTAGATTTGGACATAAGGAAGATATTTTTTACAATGTGGGTGGTGAGACTCCAGAAAAGATGGCTCAAAGAAATTGTGCATATCCCACCACTGGCAGTCTTCCAAGTCAGGCTGCCTGGGGCAACCTGATCACTTAGTGAAAGATGTCCCTGCCCTTGGCAGAGGAATTGGACTAGATGATCCTTTGACTTCAAAAGTCCCTTCCAGCCTAAACCATTTTAGGATTCTATGATTCTATGAATGTTGCATCATCAGAACCCTTTAAAAAATAGGATCATGAAATTCAATGTTTTATGATGCAGGTTCCACACACATGCAGAAAATCAAATTTTTTCTTGGAATGTCTGACTAGAGTTCTTAGATACTACTTTGTTCATTTCCTGTACACCTTTAAAAAATATAGCTGTCATTCAAGCAGGTTGATTACATTGTAGATACATATTTCTGAGGGTAGAGAAGGGTTGATCACATTTTCATCTTAGTTTTATTACGTCTGCTGTTTATGATTACTTTATAAACATTTTACCCTTTTTCTCTCTCCGCCTTAGTTTCAGTACCCTGCACAAATTTATTTATATATTCATTCTCATTCCACTAATGTGCTTAGACTGCTTTCCAGATAATTAACATAAGAAATAAATTCGGAACAAACAACGGCCTTGATATTGCTAGATATTTATGGGCATTCAACCATTCTTAATGCAGACTCAGTAACCTTAACCAAATTCTGGTTGCTTCAGATGTCTTCAAACACAATGGAGTGCAAATGCTGTACACTGGAAGTGATGTTTGAACATCCTTTGTATTCCATCTTCAATCAGAAGTTTTAAAAGGAAACATGTTGAGAATGATCTAATACTATTTGAAATCCTGGTCACTGGAGTCACCCTGAAGTCACTGCTGTCTTCCCCGTGTACAGCTATGAGATCAATAGAAGGACGCTTTAACAAAATCACTTTTCTAATATTTGTGAGACTTAACATCTTTGTTTCCATCTTACAAGCTGATGTCTCAGTGGTAAAGAGGATAATAGAAACTTATTTATCTGTGTAAAGCTTTGAGAAATACCACATTACTATCCATATGAAATTTTAGAATTATAACACACCTTAACAATCCAGCAGATAGACTTCTTTGAAGCTCATTGCCAGTATTACTAATAAAAATTCAAGTTGCTAGATATACTTTTCTCCATTGAAAACCTAAACATTCTCATTAAGTTGTCTCATGCCTTGCAACTGAAGCTAAAGCATAAATATCTTAATTTGTCTGATTAAGATTTGCAGCAACATTGAAACATTAGATGTCCGTAATGAGCTATGGCTTGAGCCAAAGAAGTAAGTTGGATTCATTCTGTTGACTTCATTGACATTGGATTAGACCCTCTGTGTACTTATGCTGTTCTCTTAAAACAGAGATATATGTAAGGGCCTTGTCAGACAGACAAATATCTTTGAATAATCAGTATGTGAGTACTGAGCTATTATGTTCCAAGATAATTTGGTTTGATTGCATCATTTCATAGAACAATGTCTAATGTTTCAGAGAATGACAAAAGAAATTATGCACTAAAGGGATAGAAAATATTTTGTGAGGAGTATTAAATATTCCTGCTACGTACTTATTTATAAAAAATAATAGTTAATTAAAAAATGAATGCTACATTAATATTGAGTTGGAAAAAATGTCATTTTTCAAAAAGCCATATCAAACTCAAAGAAAAATGTAGTTTCCAAGGACAATATTTTCCAGGAATACCTGAAAAGGTATCTAGAAATAAGTCATTGTAAGGATCTGTCCTAGGTTTCAGATTCCATATTTCGCACCATCAAGCAAGATCTATCAGAATCCAGAAGCTTTAAAAATTACACTAATCTTTAGGAAAGAAACTTTGGACTTATTTTAAAAAATCTTTCTCCTTTTTTTTCAAGGCTTTTACACCAGTAAATTAAGTTCTTGTTAATTTGGTTACATTACATTGGTTAAAAAAAAAAAAATTCCTCTTTCTAAGTTTTTATTCAACTTAATGAAATCAGAAGGCAACTTTCTATTTAAAAATGGGACAAAATTATCTAACCATATCATTGATTGTATATTTCAAAGAGTATTGTGCCTATGTAAAATGTCAGAGATAGGAAGGACAGAAAAACTAGGTAAGAAGTCTGGATTAGGGATCAGAGAAAGAAAATGGAAGGATGTGGGAAGTGATCTGGAAAAGTTCTTAGCTACAAGATAGACATTGAATTACAGGAAGAACACATGGCTATTAAGTTCAACTACATGAAGAAAAGAAAATACTGTACTTTTAGGCACAGTCTCCTATTATCTACTTAGACCAAGACCAGAAAAATGTAACATTATTTCTATTGGTTAACTAAGTTTAATTACAACGTGAAAGGATTTGGGATTTTCATTTCCTGTGCTTCTATTCCTTTTACCATTTACTTTTTTGCCTATATCTGTGTGACTAAGATATGGTTATGCAAGGCTTTGTGAAACACATTTATGTCTTTACCAAAAAGTTCTTTTACCGAGTAAAAAATTAATAATTTTTTTTTTTTTTAGATGAAAGCAATGTCTTCAGCTCATTGGAGAAAAAAATGGCTGAATTTAAGTTGATAGTTTAGGAATATATGTTCAATTCCCTGTTAAAACCCAATGCCGTAGATGAGTTTCATCCAATCACTTAATTTTTCAGTGTTTCATCCCTGTTTGCAGCTGAAGGATTATAACATTTCCTATTTCATGCTTTTCTGAGAATTTTACTGAACAGGCCTAATACTGGACAGGCCTAATACTGTTCAGCACTATGTCTGACAGACACTATTTACAGACTCTTGGTACTTTTCATAGTGGTTAATTCCTGAGAGTAGAAACTGGTGATTGCAAAATGCGGTGAGGTTAGAAAATCTTAGATGATAGGTCGGGCCTAGTTAATGCAAAAAATATTCCACCTTCCACATCATCATTAATTGAAAGGGTCTGTTATTCATACTGTGGATACTAAGCAGTAATGGAAGCTTTTCTGCTGCAAGGTTATATTTCTGATCAGAAAGATACACACATTGTCTCATCATGAGAAAATATTGCTGCTAAATTTTACGTAAGAGTTCCAAAGTGAGAGCTGGTAAGAAGCATATAGGCATGTGAGTTTTTAAGGTGTTTTTCATGTAGTTTTGTAAGCAATCAGAGGTTTCTTTCATGTTGTACTTTGCTGAATAGAAGTAGTGGTAAATTAATTGCTCATCTCTATAAACTAAATGCATACCTATCTGAAAAAACCATACCTTGTTGAACATGAACTCTGTATGTTCATATGTGCAGTAGCGTATTTTGTCATTGGTTAGCTTAAATTGAAGAAAGGTAAGAAAGCATGTCCTGGAGAATCTCCTCAGCTGACAGATGAGCCTTTTCTCCATGTTGACATCTGTCTTAGTTCTCCTGGTTTTATACCTTCAACTGTTTTTTTATAACCTCAGTTAGAAATAGAATTTGATTTGTGTAATGTTCACATTTGTTCTTTCAGTCTTCCAAGACCATGATAATTAACTTAGAAAAAAATCTGAAAATTCAGTTCTGTCAATGAGTATGTAGGGCAGTTTCTGTACATTTACAGTCTTTGCCTAAAACTGATTGACACATTTACTTCATTTTCCTTGTGTTAATAACTATCCCAAAGCTGACCTCAAAATAACAAATTAATTAGTTGAAGTTTGCTTTCACAGCTGATCACCAGGGCATAGAAATAGAGTCACAGAATCACATAATCATTTGGGTTGGAAGGGACCTTAAAGATCATCTAGTTCCAACCCCCCTGCCATTGGCCAGGACACCTTCCACTAGAGCAGGTTGCTCAAAGCTCATCCAACTTGGTTTTGAATACTCCCAGGGATGTGGCATCCACAACTTCTCTGGGCAACGTTTCAGTGCATCACCACCCTCACAGTAAAGAATTTCCTCTAATATATAATCAAAATCAACCCTCTTTCAGTTTAAAATCATTAGGCCTTGTCCCATCACTATAATCCTTGATAAAGAGTCTCTCCCTATCTTTCATGTGGTCCCTCTTTAAGTACTTGAAGACTGCCACAAGGCATCCCCAGAGTCTCCAGGCTAAAAAACACTGGCCTGCTGTCTGGAACATTTGCTGATGAAGACAGGTGAAAACACTTTCAAGTACCTCAGCTTTCTCCATGTCAGTTGATGACAGATCTCATGCCACTCATCAGGTAGTGTAGTAGGTACAGCCATTAGTATACAAGTACACTTGTCCATTTGGCATTTGCTTTGATGTTCTACATTACTTTAGAGAAGTCAAACTAACACCAACAGCTTGAAAAGAAATCCTGGCATGACCGTTAATAAGTGGGAGAAGAAAGAGGCAGTATCAGGGCAGCCCAGGGCTGATCTGAGTCAGAGCTTTTCCACCAGCTGGAGTTTGGTGGAGTGGTAGCTGGAAAGGAAAGGTTGGCTCACTTTCTCCTGCAGAAATTCAGCAGTGAGGATGACAAGGTAGATATTGTCTTGTGTTGGAGTGTATTCCATCCAAAAGAAGTGTTCCCACAACTGCATGTGTGAAAATATGACCCTGCCTTTTTAAAAAACAAATAAATCAAGCAGACAGAAACATGAAGCTTGAGGTTATATGGACAAAAAGTTCCAAATTAAGCCACAGATTAAAAAATGCTCAAGGTACCATGTTTACATTCTTTCGAAGCGAGGAGCAAATTAAATAGCAAATTCTCTCTTACTCCATTTGATTTATCTAGCGTGACAAAAAAACTTAGTGAAAACCAAACTTTTCATTTACTTTACACCTTCCTATAAAGTTCCACATGCAGATTAATGCAAACCAGAGCTACAAAGTAAGGGTTTTCTGATCTTTACCCTTAATAAAATCCTAGTCTGAACATATACATATACCTAAAAAGACTTGTTTGGTTCACATGAATGCCTACTTGTCTTTCAGTGGGTTATATGACAGTACTGCTACTTACAGTTTTTCAGCCAAAAGCCAAAAATTTTCTTACTGGATTTAGATGGATGTACAGCCTGATTACTGAAGCACTTCACAGGACAAGTGCAGGAGAACAGTAAGTCAGATAGAAAGGAGGAAAAAAAATAGATAAGGGGCTAGAAACATATATTCTAAATATTTTTTTTTTTCCCAAGAGAGTGTGTCAAGCTGGATCTTGTCAGATGCTTCAAATTTGAAACTTGCTTTATCACAATCTTTAAGAGTTTATCTAAAATGAAGACTGGAAAAATTAAATATGCATATGGATTTTTTCTTTTTCAACTACAAAATTTATTTGGTATGTGTAAAACAGATCTGAAAAATTGTTGCCTTAGTGTTAGATAATCAGATGGACAGAATTGTCTCTCTTACTTCTATTTCTAGAATCAGAAATCGTAGAGTCATAGAATGGTTTAGGTTTGAAGAGATCCTAAAGATCATTCAGTTCTGACCCCACTATCATGGGGGGCCACCTTCCACTAGACCAGCATGCTCAGAGTCCCCTCCAGCCTGGCCTTGAACATCTCCAGGGATGTGGTATCCACAACCTCTCTGGGCAACCTGTCCCAGTGTTTCACCACCCTTAAAGATTTATTTCTTCAGAACAGCTAATCTAAAACTACCCTCCTTCAGTTTAAAGCCATTCCCCCTTGCCCTATCACTATATGTCCTTGTGAAAAGTCCCTCTCCAGCCTTCTTGTAAGCCCCCAATAGGAACTGAAAAATATATACTCATAAATATAACTTTAATAATAACAAAACCATCAAAAGTATGTTTCAATTCTAGAAATACAACTGAAATTAAATAGACTTGTAGGTATAACATAAGAATTGAAAGTAAAATGTGAGTACATAATTTCAAGCTTTCAATAAGTTGAATACGTCATTCATATTAATTAAGCAGAATGCAAGGAACGAAAGGACACAGTATTGCAAAATGATTCTGCATTCTAGTCTTATCTTCAGCTTGCTTTAAATATTTATTTTCTTAAAATTACAATGCAAGTGGTTGGATTTTGAAGTTTCTACTTTCCATTCTTTACAGGAGCTTCAGCTAAAGACACAGCAATTTATTTCTCATGTACAAGTATGCTGAACCTGTTTACTTCTTTTCATCAGCTGTTCACAGACTATAAAGGAAGACTAGGATGACTAGTTCCTAAAAGAAGTGTTATGTTTCAAACAGATGGCATGAAAATGGAGGAGAAGAGGCCATAAAGTTTCTTTTGCATGACTTTTGAATCCGAATTTAGACTGTGGGTTTATTAGTTTTAGTATTGGAAAAGATTTGAGGAAAACAATCTTCATTTAAAATAGGAAACTGAAAATTCCAGTCAGGATGCTAGAGTCCTTTGTTTCAGAAGACAAAAAAGAAAATAAACTGGTCAAAGGCAAAAACTGTTTCAATACTTTTCAAATCATATTTTTTTCCTTTGATTTATAAACACTGTCAGACTTTTAAGTCAAATTTTGCTGACTCAGGGAATTCTTTGTTTTCAATATGTTAAAAGCTATCGTTCAATATTTTTCTATAGAAATAGATATGCCAGTAATTACTAAACTCTTGCCATAATTTTAATTTCTCCATTATCATTCAGCTGATATATTTTGTATACTCCATTCCAAAAATAAAAAAAAGGTTCTGCTGTAATATGATAAATATATTAAATGGACTTCTGCTTCTTTACTGAGCAAAACATCCAACATCCAAAGCATTGAATGAGACAAAACATATATAATTAGAAGAAATTAAAGAAACTCAATGGATGATATGTATCGTATGCATCTCATGTTCAGGGGCATTTTGTCAATAGCAAGACTTGTATCCAAGTTCTTTGGCTTCTTTTTTTCCTCATGTTTTCCTCTTACTGTTCTGATGACAGCTTTTTCCTCCAATGATTTTTTTTCAAGTGGTAGTGATGCTAAATCTGATAGACTTGAAAACATACAGAACTTAATTTTGTGAATTTTATTTTCAAGAACTGAATTAACAAATGTGTATGAAAATGAACCACTAGAGAATCTTATTAATGATTTGTTTGGTATTTGGTCATCTACATACTCCCAGCCATCCCAGAAGGACAGTTATGAGGGTAAAGCCCACCTTTTACCCCTGCATTTATGTGTGTATGTGTATGCATATACATATATACCATACATGCACAGCTGTACATGCTTCTGAAAGTTGAGAATTATTGGGAGTGATATTTCACTGCATTGTCTATGCTCTTTCATATGGGACCAAGGAAATTTCTTTTCCAAATTCTCCAACTTTATTAATTCTATTATTTTATTCTCTTTAGTAGGGACTCTGAACAACATTTGTATAGGTTATTTACTTTACTCATTTACAAGACACCTTGGAAGATTATGTAGTGTTACTTCAAGTAACATTAGTATTCAAATATCTGCAATATATATATGAAGAATCAACGTCCTGTGACAGACAGAACAATTTCTTTACAACAAAGTAAAGATACTTCAGGCATCATCAATGACAATCCCTTTAGTGATGAATAGGCTTAAAAGCAAGAGTCTACTGAGAGCCCAGAGCACAAAAAAAATGCATGGCTCCAATGTGCTGATATTCAAATACAACAGAGGGTGCAGCTAAGTAGAGGAGGCACCAAAGCCTATGGCACTGTTGTGAATAAAAATCACAAAAGACTCAATTAGGTTGAAAAAGACCTTTGAAATCATTGAATCCAACCTATGACCAAACACCACCTTATTAACTAGACCACGGCACTGAGTGCCACATCCAGTGTTTTCTTAAACACTTCTTTGAACGGTGACTCCACCACCTCCCTGGGCAGCCCATTCCAATGTCCAATCACTCTTCCTATGAAGAACTTCTTCCTAATGTCCAACCTAAACCTTCCCTGGCACAGTTTAAGACCATGTCCTCTTGTCCTGTTGCTGGTTGCCTGGGAGAAAAGGCCAACCCCCACCTGTCTTCAACCTCCTTTCAGATAGTTGTAGAGAGAGCCTCCACTGTAAATTAACCTGAAAAAACAAACTTTCTGATGGTTCACCAGAATGATGCAATCGTGGAACCAGAGACTATCTGAGGCTGGAAGGGGTATCAGGAGGTCACCTAATCCAACTCCCTACTCAAAGCAAGTCTAATTCAAGCAGGTTGCCAAACACCTCCAATGGCAAGGATCCCACTACTCCTGTCGGCAGCCTGATACAGGATTTTAGCACTCTAATGGTTAAAAAAAGAAAACAAACAAAAAAAATCATAATATGCAACATTTCCCATGTTCCCAAGAAATAATGATTTTTATGTCAGTTGGATTGTGTTGCTTTTATTCTACACTGTTCTGTGGAGGGGTTGCCGTTGTGATGTTAGAAAATCATGCATTTTTGTGATATTTGTGGCTCCAGTGAATTGGCATATGTCCCACTCACATTAACAGAGATACATACAACATTGTCACTCAGACATCTAGACACTTATCTAGCAACATGTTGTGACCTTGTGAAAGCACCTGTGTATTTTGTGAGCATCACCAAAATGGCTTTCTCAAAATTAGAGGGCTTTCTCACCCCCTTTCTTGACAGCTTTTTAGATTATTTGCATTAGATAATGGGTTATAATTTCATTTTTAATTAAATAAACATTATTTTAAACAATTAAATTATTCTACTGTAAAGAAAAACAATTCTTTAATTAAACCTTCACTAATGGTTAAGCAAACCTAGCAATGTGTACATTTAGGTTACAGAAAGGCTTTCTTCCAGTTTTTGCAAGTTTATTATTCTATTTGGGAAAGATTTTTCCTTCAGCAAGTCATGCCAGGTGCAGCTCTCAGAAGCTCTTTGATCCGTGGAAACAGAGGATTCTATGCTGCATCCCTCCACTTCTGTGAGAAAAGTTATTTCTCACCCAGTACTACTCAGCAGATCAACAGCGAAAACTTTTGAAATATTCCCTGCTTACCTCTTGTTTTTCCTTGCCTATTCAAGGTGCAGCATAGGTCCAATAAACTCAAGTCATACCAAGCTTGCACAAAATGATAAAGGAGATTTATATTTATATTATTTACATTTACTTAAACATAAAAAAATTATTATCTGGGCCACCCATGGTGCTGGGGACCTCAAACTCTAGCTGCCATTAGAGTTAGGGTTCAGAGTTCCAAAAAGCCTACACTTTCTGGGACACTGGGTCCAAAAGCTGTGGTGGAAGCAAGGCTTATGCAGCACTGTGCTACCCTTAGCATTCCTCTTCCACTTCCAGGATCTCTGGTGGTGCAGGCTTTGTGGATTTCTGAACCCTAATCCTAACACTAATGGCAGCTCGGGGCTGTGGCAGAGTCTCCCAGCAGCATGCGTGGCCCAGATGAGAAAGGTGTGACAACAGCAATCTTGGTGCAGTGTTGTGCTTCCCTTGGTACGTCTACTCCAGGTACAGAGTCCCTGGACCTAGAGGCCTTTCTGTTCTCTGAATCCTAATCCTAACCATAGCAGTAATGACAGCTTGGGGATGAGGATGAGAGCTGGCAGCTATTTGAGAACATTTTTCTTAAAGTGGAAGAGCTCTTCATTCTCAAGTGTAATAATATAAGCAAGGAACACGGGAGACCAACTTGATTCAGTAAAGGCTTCCTGGTCAAACCTCTACAGTTGTATTGCGTGCAGCATCAGCAACCTGAGTGTTCAAGGCCAGGTTGGACAGGGCTTTGAGCAACCTGGTCTAGAGGAAGGCGTCCCTGACCATGGCAGGGGGATTGGAACTGGATAGTGTAGACTTTAAAGGTCCTTTCCAAACTGTTCTGCAATTCTGTGATTCTATGATTCAAATGTATTTATTCTTTTTACTATTAGACTTTAAAATGTTTCCCATATAAATGTTCTTTTTTTATATATATGCGACATATTTGTACAAGTGTAATATTTGCAGAATTGGACCCTACACAAACCAAAGTATTTTCAAGATCCTAAAACAACTGTATGTCAGTGAATAGGATAAATGCATTTATTGTGAAACATAAAGATTTCATTGTTATTTCATACCTATTTTATTCATAATTTCAACTTTAAATTGTTTAGGCCATTTGACATTTTTTTAGGAATGAATAGTAAAGTAGATTCATAGATTTGTTAGGCAGATCACATTTTAAATTATTCTGTATTTGCCACATCTAGCAAATTCTGCATGTACTACAGAGCAGATATGGGAGCTTAAAATTCTAGCAAAAGGATAGCTTTTTCCCCTTATTGTTCAGACTTCATTAAAAATTTGAATTTCACATGATAAGATCTCAGTTATCTGAATGAAGCCCTAGCTTAGCAGATTTCACTGTTTTATATTTAAGTACTGATTATTGAGTATTTCAAAGCACAGAATAGCAACTACTTTTTGTTATAACCTACATTTTTGCTTTGTTTATTTTTAAAATTTGTGTCCTGATTCTGACAAAAGACATAATTTATACCAAACTTTTAACAATATAGTGTCCTAGCAGGAAAATTGTTTTTCTGTTTTGTTCTTTTCCCATCTGCTTGTAATTTTAAACACTATTGTTTCTGTCAGATTATGGTTTGTACTTAAACCTCATTGAGTTTCTAACAAAGTTTTCACATATCTGCATATCTGAAATGGCTTTTAAAAATATGGTCATTAAATTAAAATGGATAACTGATAAGAATGGGCTTAAAATTCATAATTTTAAGTTGCTTTTGTTATACTGTGGCATCAAGTATCTGAAATATATCAGTAATTTCAGGAATTTCTGTGTCAATGACTTTCTCTGTAATCAAAATTATAAAACAATACCAAGAACAGAAATATTGCTAATGGAGAGGGGAGGGAATTTGGCAATCTTTTCATGCTTTCTTGTCCTGCATACCAGACTGCATCTTTCTTATCAGCAGGCCACTTATTTACAGACATTTACTTTCAGTAGAAGTATTTTTAGTGACAAAACTGCAAGTTCCCAGATAAAGAAATATGTATAGCAAAGTCATGAAGGGAGAGTTTCTGAGTGTAAGATAAATAGTATCTTCTAGAGCATTGTCTGTCTACATGAGCACTGGATAGTGGATACTGGAAGATTTAACACAACCCTTATTACCTGATCATTACAGAGAGATTTTAAATTTCTTGTTCATCTGGTAGCCTCTTCCTGAAAGAAATCACCTCAGTGCATTACAAAAATATATTATTTTTTATCAAAAGTTTAATTGTGTGTGGTATTCAGGACCAAAAGGTATGCTTCATTCAGTGTGTAGGGTTTAAAAGCAATTTAGACTATTATCAGAAAAAAATGTGATTTGAGTGTGATAAGGATTATTTTTGGAACTAGAATTAGAATACAGGCCTTCTTCATAACTGCCTCAATATTATTAGTGTGAACTAAGTCTGAAGTTAGAGTTGTTATTTTTTAAACTTCTTCAGAATAGTCAGGAAACCAGATGTGTCATTTTCTGGAGACTAGAAATGATAGCCTTTTGGCTTCTTACCTGCAAGATTTTTGAAGGGATACATAATGGAAATTATGATTAAATACATCAATTAAAGACTTTGGAAAAATGCTCTTAGATACTTAATTTCAGCTACACAAAATTAGAGATAATTTTTCATTTTATACCTTTGTCTCTGAATTTCCCATGTGTAAACTCTCACTAGTGTGAATATTCTGCAGTAATCACCAAGAGCCAAAGGCTTACAAGAAAATAATATCTATTTTCATGGAATGGTTTGAATACCAGCACATTGTCTTGAACAGTGATGGTAAAACATATTATTTTAATAACCTCTTATAAATTAGGTGCTTTAATTTCTGTGCAGTAAGTTAAAAATTAAATACTCTACCTAGAAACATTTCATAGTGCAGTTGCAGAAGTTCCAACAGAGGTTGCACAAGTCTGGGTCACTAAAGGAAAGAAAAGTTGGGAGCTGAGTAGCACTATTTTAAGGTAAACAAAGAACAGACATCCAACATATGTAAACATTCTATATTTGATGAAAATACAGAAGTCTAAATGTCAGATCCCTCCCCTATATGAAGAGAAACCAAGGAAAAGCAGAAAGGGCAGCTGCTGCAGCAGTGTTTCCCCTGGTTAAGGATGCTCTGCCTGATCAGTGCTAGTTTCTCCTCAGCAAAGCCTCCCTTTCTTTTTGGTACAAAGGAGGTACTAGTTTTAGATTTGCAATTCACTATGTTTTGATATTGCAGATAGTAATTTATCTTTGCTACATTTTTGCTTCGAGCAAATTCAAATTTTAGGTAATGCTCTGTTTGTGTGCTTTTTCTACTCCACCCTTCCCACACGAGTTGACTGACATACAGGACTGAGTGAGAGTACACCTGCACACTACACCAGCAACTCCTTATGGATTGAGTAATAGCAACATGACCCTGGGACAGAGAAATAGCAACATGATCCCAGTCTGGTTTCAGAAACAGACGAAGAGATGAAATTTTGGATTTCTTCATGAAACTGAAAGGAGAAGTGAGATACAGACACCATACAGAAACATCAAATCGAAGAAACAACGTCTTAGAAATTGCTTGCCTCTCAGCTGAACAAGTGTATTTTCCAGTACAGTCCTCAAATATAAAATTTGTAGGATTTAAGAACTTCCTGTTCTCATCAATGCCATTGCTTCTGTGTGGATCCTGCCTAAAGTGCCAAGTCAGTGATTTGGTTATTTCCATTATAAGCTAAAGTTTTCAGAAAGCTCGTGTATTGAAGGCATTATGATGATGTCTTGCCCTCAAAATGTCTCTCTGGCTCGAGGTGAGCTCACAGACATCAACAGGGTGCAAAGAGGTCATAACACCAAAGCAGTATTATCAATTCTTAGGTAGCAGTCAGAAAACACAGAAAGTGGTAGGAGAAAGTAAGATCAATCCATAATCTTTTATATTTCCAATCCATAGGCTTTTATATTTCCTATTAATTGGCTTACTCAATAAGACAAATCAGATGTTTATCGGTCTGACTCAATGGTCTTTAAACCCATTATGACATCTTTACTTTTATATTTGGGTTGGGCAAAAATGTGAAATGAGAGGATTTTTATTGTTTTTCATTCTGTAAACCAAATCAGATACAAAATATTCATTTCGGAGGTTGCATAATAGTAATTAATAAATATCTTTGGTGATTCAACAGCTATTTAAGCAATTGAGCTGGAATTCTGCTAGGCAAGGTTTTTCTATGTAAAAATTTGCAAAGACGCAAGAATTTGCAAAGAAGCTAAGTAAAAGGGCTTTAGTGACACAGACTTGCATTCTGGATTTTAAATATTTCTGCAGTATTTAGCATTTCTGGTGCAGTTTTATGATGCCATATAAATATTGAAGACAGTTCTTTCTAGACAAGTTTTAAATATTAATCACCTTATTATTTTTTTTTCCTCAGCTTCAGAGTACTTCTTAGGCTTAGTGACTTGGTGTTTATTTTGATCTTCCTGGGTTTGAAAAAAAAAAGGACTTATATACCAGGTATATCAGTCACCCTATTTTCATCAGAATTGGAGATAAATTAATACTGGGTGGTCATGCCTCTGATACCAAGACAAGGAAGTATCTTTTTTTTCTTCTTGTCCGTGCCAAATGTCAAGTTATGGAGTAATGTGTGCGCATGCAGACTTTAACAGTCTCTTGAAATGGAAAATGTTGTGCCAGCATAAAATATGAATCATTAAATACTACTTTTATTATAAAACTATGTTTTTCTTCTCCTGCAGCGATTTTGAGTTGCAAAACACCATTTTTTCTGCCCCCAAGCATTTTACAGTCAACAAAGTTTAAGTAAAAATCAAGTACTTCATCTGCCTGAAACATCAAATCCCACTTATTTCCCCCTCCCAGGGGCAGAATTAACAACCAAAGGTTAAATAAAAATGTTATTCCTCTGCCCTCGAGCTAGTTTATATCTCATTTGGGATATTCTTTCCATTGATATGTGAACATTTTCATGTATATGACAACGTGTGACAATTCCCTGCACGAGTATAGCTCTAAATAAACACTCTGTGCAGTCACGTCCCCCCAGAATCACGTAGCTGGAAAATATTACTCAGGTAGGTAGTTTCATCTAAGAAATAAAATTTTATCAGCTTTTAAGACATACCTAATGTACCAGAATTCTTCTGATCATTGGGAGGGATTTCAAAGTACCTGGGAATCACTATGAAAAGGGGAAATTTGGGGTCTGAAAAAGGGATAGCTCAAAGCTGGGCTATGAGAGTGGAGCATGGTTAACTACCCCTGTTACACCCTTCACAGGCTCCTCACCTATAGACATCTAACAGGCCAAACAATTTAGTCAGTCATTCAGCTGAAAAACTTTTACAATCTACTGTGCACTTTTGTAAATCTCTGATCCTGCAGAGATCTTCTACAGCAATCTAGCGATTTTCACAAGGCTACAAACTTTGGCTAGTTAAATTTATTTTAAACCTGGGATGGTGCAAATATAATATTCAGCTTATTACAGTTTTCTGTATTTCTGGTGGGTTTTGACTGGCTATGTTTTGGTGTGCATTTGGAATTTTTACAGGTCTGAAGATATTCAGAAACTGCTAATCTTTTCCTTAGCCCTTCATATGTGTGCTATTCAAGTGAAGTGATAGAAAAATAAAAAAAACTGAAAATAAGTTAAATTTTTGTCTCAGAGTTATTCAGAACACTGTGACCATGCTTCCGAGTACAGAATAGAGCCTCTATGGCAAAAATTACAATCCAAGATGGGAAAGTATTTTCAGTTTCAGGCAGAATTTCCTATGCTAGTCCAGCTAGATTCAATGTCTACTTCTGTGTACCCAATTAATATTCAGACAATGACTAAGGTGACAGAGGACTGGAGACTAATGTATTAAGGGATACAAATATGTATAATCAGCAAAAATGTTTGTAGAATGCTATGCCTAATACTTCATATTTACTGATGTCCAGGGTATACTTGACCAATCCCTTAGCCTAAAGCCTATCTGATAAGAAAAAAGGAAGCCATTCACAGAACAAGGAAATTAGGAATCATGACAGTGACAGTTTTAAAATCCTACTAAGGATTTATCTCTTCTTTAGATGCCACACTTCATAAAAGTATGGCACATCATCTTCTCCTTAACATTTTTTCCTACCCTCTAAAACTGCCCTTTCTAAAGAAAACTGTGACATAGCACAAGTTGAAAGTTCATCCTTAGGTCATTCTTCTTAAGTCTATTCTGCAAACTTTCTTTAAAAATGCTTAGAATAAGGCCATATGAAGTGTCAATCCTTTTGAAGGCATAATCCAATTAATTAACTAGAGCATGAGAACTCTCCTTTTTCATACACAGTGTAGGAGTCAAGTTGCAACATATAACAAAGTTGTTCATCTGTGCTACTTCAGAAAGTCTTATGATAAAGATTATCATAGGCTGCAGAGCTGGGACAGCAATTAAAATAGTACGTTTACTTTCTTTCTTTTAGACATCTGAAAATTAAATCTGGAGTAAGTAATGTTTACTTTAATTGATAGCAATTGATATATCACAATCAGTGGTGATACTGAGATCACCAATAATTAGCCAAGAGAAACAAAAATATAAAGCCATAGGGATTTTTTTTCCTGGATTTTTTTGGCATTTGGTGGTTTTGGGGGGTTTGTTTTTTGGTTTGGTTTGGTTCATTTGTTGGAGTTTTTTTTAGTTTGTGCACTCCATTTCAGAGTGTAACTCGCTTTGGAAAACTGCCATCATTGCAAATTTGATAGGAGGAGGGGATTTATTTTATTTTATTTGTCCTAAAAAAAAAAAATGAACTGCAGATCCCTCACTGCAAACTTTTGTCATATTATTAGAAAAATAAAATTTCTTCCCAGGAAAGCAAAGTCCTCTTGCAACATTGGTGTCAAAAGTGACGAGAATGACTTCTTTAGAGTATATGGTGTCAGCAGTATGACCAGTGAATTTTTCCTCCAAAAACTGGAGTGATGATGTGATTAAAACTTTTCATGTATTTATACTAAAGATAAATTAATTATTCTACATTAATAACAAAATAAGTAAACCTTTCTTTAATGTGATACCTTTACCTTACATCTGAGAGTTTGTCCATAGGAACCTTATAAGAGACACCTTAAAAGATCTTTTTTTTTTTAGTTTCATTTGATTTATTTTTAAAATTGTCTTAACATTTCTTTTTTGATAATTCTGCATGTATTTCTTTCTCAAGTGAATAGCAAAGACAGAGAAGGAAAGATGAGTGATGCTAAGGAATGTCAGCTCTTTTACTGTTGACATTGGTTTGGTTTATAGCCCTGCAGTCATCAGTTATCTTCTATAACTCTCATGTAAATGTAATACCACACAAACATATGAATCCCTTGGTTTGATAGTGGTGCTGTTAAAATTATGGGAGCTGCTTTGTTTCAGATATCTACTGGACTTTGGCAAAGCTTCACCTGTACATTTGTATTACTATTTTGAAGAATATGCTACTAAAGTTAAAAGTCATCCATTGCAATTTTGACCTTTATCAGAGAAGTTAAGGAAGAAAATTTTTCTTTTGTTACAATACTGACTTCTCTATGATTTTATATTGTACTGTTTTCAAACACTTCAGTATTGGTAATCTCATTTCCTAGGAGTGTCAGGGAAGTCATAAATTAGTCATAGAAATAACACAACCCTTCTTTCTAAAAATTCAGGATATTATTTCCTTTAATAATGAGTATTGTCTGCTTTTGATTCAGTGGAAAAGAAATATAAAAATTGGTTCCGTTACAGCCTGTTGGTAGAGTTCTCCCAGGATACAGAGTGACTGCATACAGTGACCATACAGTGCTTCATGTTTTATTTTTACTTTTGCCATTCACTGCACACCAACAGCTAGACCAGTTTTGTAAGAGGTTGTTAGCTTTTTTAATACTTTTATATTCATATTTTAATAATATGAGGAGATATAAGTGGCGTTTGGGACTAAACTTTGGAAATTTCCTTTCAAATATAGTCAGACATAGATCCAAAAACTAAGACCTGGCAGAAATTCACAAGTTACTGCACCAATACAGGAATAAGTGTATGAAATTCAATGAACTGTTATAGAGATATGAGGACAGATTAGATGACTGAATAGTCCTGCTGGCTTTAAACTTCCTGAATCTCTTACTTAGTGAGAAGGATTTGTTTCTATTTCTGTTTTCCAAATACAGTAACTTTGTTATCCATGACTTAACCTTCATTATTACGTGTCTAATGTCTTACAATCTTCTAACACTCACCATGCACGTTTTGTTACAAGTGATAAAGCACTTCTATCAGAGCAATCCATATCCAAATATTATATAGAACCTCTCTTGAGGTTTTGTTTCATATCTCAGAAAGAATTAATGATTTTTATGACCATTTTCTCTAAAGAAACAGGTTTGCATTAGCATTTTAATACTATCTGCCAATAGACATTTAGAAACACTGAGACAGAAATGTGGACAACAGAGAAATGAACTTAAATATCAAGGAATAAAATTTAAAATGTGTATTTATTACAGCACGGCATGTTTTGCTCATAGAGACTCAATGCCATTTCAAAGTGAAAGGAAAGGCAACTCTTGTTTTCTAATGCATTAGAAAGGAAAATCCAGAACACAGACCAAAATCTAAGTTAAAGTCTGGTATTTTCATTCATTCAAGTCATGGTTTCCTAGGCCCCATGATATTGCTCTGTCCCCAACTGCCCTCTGTGTAAATGCAAGAAAAAATCTGCTTAGTGTCATTTTCTACCATTTCATACAAAGACAACCTGTTTTCTACAACCCAACATAAACCTTGTACTAATTGCTTACACCCTTTTTGTCATTTGCTATGACTAATTATGAGGGTGGTAGAGAAAGAACCCTAAGTAAAGGTTAGTGACGTCTCAGATTCTGTATCTGTTGCCCCTCAGGAGAATGTAGCTTCTGAAGAAGCCAGATCCTCTTTTAATGACTAGTGGATCATTACTGAGTTAATTAATTTTGGAAGAAAACAAAAGTCTTTGAATAAGTATCAGAAAGAAGAAAATATACAATTTCTCACAAGAGATCTTTCTATTTTGCAACTAGTAGATCTTTGTAAATGACATTCATTTCCAGTAAAGTAATTTAGACTGGTACATAACTTACAATTTTCATTTCTCATTATTTAAGCCATGGCAGCCATTATTTTGGCACATTTTGTCCACAGCTAAGTAATCAGGGTTTTCTGGGAGCATCAGGGCAGTTCATTTATCAATGACTCTGACAAGGAAAGAAAAAGTAAAAGCACCAGCACACTGGTGTTACTGGACATGGCTGCTTCCTTCACTCATGCAAGCTCTTGAAAGAAGTAACTTAATCATTCTGGACTGTAATGGAGACCCATCAGGATTAAGCAAATGAGTAAAATGAGACGCATTTAAACAATACTAAGTAAATAAACTTTTTCAAGTATGTGTGTTTTGCTGGAAAATGATTATAGTAACTGATTATAGAAACAAAGCTGTCTGGTTTAAGAACATCCCACAGTCACAAACATTCCCTTGTACTTTGGAGGGCCAGATTAACAGAGTAGTTACAGAGTAAAGACCTTAAAATCAGTAAATATGTTCCAAAGGGGTTATTTATTATGGCAATTTGATAGACTGTAACATTTTGACAATGACTGGCAACCTCAATACTTATGTGACACCCATTTCCAGAAATGGCAACACAGAATTCCATATCAGAAATATGTTCATTCCTTAGCTTTGAGTTATTTCCTTTTTCTCATTCATTTGCATATATACCTAAACAGGTAGATTACATTTTAAATATGCAGCTAAATGCAGCAAGGAAGAAAAAAACCCCCCACCTCATCCGTGAAAATCAACAGAAAATGTCATGCAGTACTCCTATCCCAATCAAACAACACCTTATGTTCATGTGAGCAGAATGAGGTGAAAGTGTAGGTTTCCAGTTTTTGATAGAAAATAGGCCTGGTTATAGCACAAAATCACAAATTCAGCCTTAGACTCGACATGCTTATAAATATTGTATTTTGCTGTGTACAATATATTGCTATTTTGGAATAGATCTGGGGCTGTGCTGAGGGAGGATGAGCAGCAACACAAGGGTACAGCACATGCAAATTAGTTCTTGTTTCAATTTTGAAAACTGAAATTATTATAATTCCTTGTTAGCTCATTAGCAATTTATAACTGTTCAATTGGACCACACTACTACCACAAGACTGTTTATCTGCCTTGCTCGTTCCTACAGTAATTCCATGGAGTCCAGTTATACAAATGATGAGTTTGCTATACAGTACTAGATGTAGGCGGCTGTATTTTTATAAGGTTCTGACCTACTTCTCCACTATGTCCCAAGGGTTTATTTAGTCTTGAACATGACAGGAATGAAGCAAGTAGTCAGAAAATATGCTGACGGATATTTCTTCCATATCAAAACTCTGTAGGCCATCCCATCATGTTTACTGTCTTCAGGTAGAGCTGTAACCACAGATGCTGTCAATTTGTCTGTCAAATGGCTGAAACGACTGGACTGACATTTTTCACCTGCAGGTAGAGAAAATGTTGCAAACATTTTTCCTACATTTGGTCAATATTTCTGCAGTCCTTAATTGGACTTAATGTACTCAGCCTGAAACTACAGCTACAACCAAACCACAGAAAAATGCCATTAATTCATGGTAAGTCAAATTACTCTTTCACAGTGTCAAGGTCAGTGAATAGGTAAAACAGTTTTTACTTCCTTCTGATCTCATAGAGGTGCGTTTTGCAGTTACTTGAAATGTTAACCCAGATTTCTGAATAGCAGAATCCTTTTTAATAAGCATGCATGGACAACCTGCATGATAACATATCAGTCTTACAAGATGGTTTCCTCAAGGACATTTAAAACACTGTGCACTGAAGGGGACTTTTAACAGCTCCTCTGAAAATTAGTAATGATCTGTCATAGTGTAGCCAGCAAACAGCAAATCATCAAAACATTAGGGTCTCAACTTAGTCTCCTTTTTGTCTGGAGGTTGGGCAGACCCACCCAGCCCAGTACTTCCCACTTAGATCTGTAGAGCTAACGGATCTGCTGGACCTTCTCTGTACCCTGGAGTCCTTTTGCAATCAGATTTTTTAATTACAGCTGATAATTAATCCATCATCTTGGAAAACTAGGAGTATTAGCCAGGAGCATTAATAGACTTCAGGACATTGTACTGGTTTGACTGTAAACCAGCAGGGGAAATTAACCCCACACAAAATACCTCGAGAGATTTTAGGTCAAAATTACAATTTTAATAAAAATGGTAAAAAATAAATGCAGTAATACAGAAACACCAGCCTAAACAAACCGACAGAATCACAGTACAACCTGACACCCCGTTGACCAGGGTGGTAGCTGTGTAGTCCAGTTAGGCACTGGTCCTGTAGAAAGGCCTGGTAGTCCAGTCCCGGTAGTCCAATCCAGTAGAGCAGTGGAGTGGAGTGGAGTGGAGAGGAGTGGAGTGGAGTGGAGTCCAGTCCAGTCCAGTCCAGTGGAGTGGAGTAGCTGAGTCCCATTCTGAGGACTGGAGTGGAGTCCAGTCCAGTTAAGTCGAGTCGTGCCGAGTCATGTCAAGAGTCGAGTCGAGAGTGT